>PKMM01011759.1:0-72566 GCA_002933915.1 Eutrema heterophyllum
CGGGTGGATTATCGGGTGGGTGGGTTTATTATTGATTAATTCTTTAAAATCGGGTCCTAATTGGTTTACTGTTGGTTTTGTTTCGTGTAATCGGATCGTAATTGGTTTACTATTGGTTAAGTATGAATTGGTTTACAGTAAACCAACACTGATCGTGGTCTGTGGGGAAATAGATCTCGAACTTTCAACCCGTGTGGAAATAGATCTCGAAATTTCATACGGTGAAGAAATAAATCTACAAATTTCAATCCGTGGGGATGTGGTATTAGGGTCAAACTTTGTGTGGATATGGTGCTATATCATAGTTTTGAGGGGGAAATAGATCGTTATCCCTAAGGTTTATTATTATTGCTTGTTGTTTGTTTCACACGTTATCTGAATCTGATCTAGTAACTATCAAACCTTAATAACTTGGTAAATTGATTGTGAAGATAGTAGACCATTGTTACAATTTGGTATTAGTCATGTTTGGAGTCTTGAACCTAGAGTGTATTAAAAGGATATGATGTAATTCGGTATTGCTTAGTGTCGTTAATTAGAATTGTGAGGTGTCCATCACATGGCAAGAGGGAGGCTTGTGGTACGGATATTGTTTGCTGGGGCTGATGAGGCGCCTAACGGGGCATAAGTTCCCAACGCCGGGAGGTTATGGCGAACCTCAAGAAAATATGTGTGACACATGTGTGGGGGCAGGCCGGTTCGTCGTTTCTTCGGAAAAGCGTGATCGGGTGTCACAAGTGTGATAAGTGGTGGAGCAATGGACTCGTGATGGTCATTGACCAATTGTGGTGTGTTAAGTGGAAGTGGTGGTGATCATGATGAATGTGCGTGCTTGGTTGATGTGCTTTTGCTTCTTTTTATTAGGATTAGACTTTCATGATAGTAACTCGCGTAATGTCTGGAAGTGAACTGAGAGTCCCCGTAAGGCTCATCCTCACTGAGTAATCCTCATTACTCACTCCTCCTCTTCCCTTTGTTCTGTACAGATTAGCGTGATCGAAAATGTCTTATATTGTTGATTATTATCTGGGCGTTTTCCTGGCGATCATGTGACACTATCACTAAGGAATCAAACGGGTGACTTAATCGAAAGAGGTTAGTCCGCCGACCTAACATACCCGAGTTCTCCGGTTCCTTCGAGAGCCCGGAATAGGAATGTTACACAAACATTTGGTTATGCTCTTGTAAAACCATGAGGTTCATATGGTATTTACATTCTTAACAACAACAACAACAACAAATCTGCATGGGATGATACGAAGTCGATTTGGTCAACAAAAAAAAAATGATACGAAGTTGGTATTTAGGTGCTAGATCATTTTATCTGTGTTTTAGCTTAAAATTGTAAGTTATTTATCTTATTTTTAGTTAGATTATTTTCTTACGAGATGTTCAAGGTAATATTTATAGATTTTACCTTAATCGGTTTTGGATACCAGATCAACACTTTATAAGGTAGATAAGTTGTCCTTTTGTCGTCTATATGCTTCAAGGTTTGAGTAATGATATATTTTGTAATACTTCGAGAAACTTGCATGATATATCATATATCCATCGTCTACTTGTTTTCCATAAGATAGTGTTAGGCATTAGTTTTTCCTATTACACTAAAATTTCTATAAATTAATAATGTCGAAGTTTTAAAAATTTATTAATTTATAGAAATATTAATTAATCAATAAATTAATAAATATTAATTTATAGAGAAAATTTGTCAAATTTAACAATAGTCCAACTCGAGACTGATATAATAATTATTTTATCGAGATTATTAATTTATCGAATATTAATTTATAGATATTTTACTGTAGTTTCAAAACTTTTAAAATAAAAAAAAGCCAAAAATGGGTTTTTGGAGGTTCACGTTGTGTCGTGATTGGTGGATACTACTTAATAAATGAAAATTTTCATTAATTAAGATGGTTACGCGAAAGCAAAATATGGTGCTATATTTTAAAACAAGTGAAAAATGTATGACTCAAAACCTAAAACCCAATAATTAATTTTTTTTTTTACGGATTGCGTGATAAACATTCTGCAGATTATTTAACTATCAACATGCGTATTCTTTTGGGATATAAAAATATTATTGTGTTGTCATACAAGTCAACACCATATTGTTGTGTGTGAGCAGCATCTTTTCCAACTTTGACTTGTTTTCAATGGTGGATTTTTAAAGGTCAACTGTTTAGAGCTACGGGCAAGAGAGTCAGAGATATTCAAAGAGACTCTACTTACCAACTTTACACGGTCCTACGCCATTCACACTCTTACCAAAAATCATGAATCCATTTAATATATGCATTTTTATTCTGTTAAAAAACTGCTCAACTTGTGTGTCTATTTTTATCTCCCCTAACATTTTACAGGTTATGATTTATAATATTTGTTGTTGGGTCGTTTGAATTATAATCTATTATAATTTATGAGAATAATTACATTAATAATGTAAAAATACTATGCTTTATGAATTTTGAGATTTATGATAATTATATTGACGATTCTATAATGGCCAATTATAATGACAAACGATTTTATATGCATCACGTTTACGATAGACAACTTTATATTCTTGACACGCGAGACTATAACGAATTGCTCTACTTGCATTATGCTGAAAATTTCCTGTAAATTTACCTCAATTAATTTGCATTAAATCGTATTCTCTAGAAATCGAACTTCATACCTCCCGGTATTAAAGAGTTAATGAACATTTATTCAACTACTAGACTAAGAGAGTTTCCACATAATTTTTTTTGTTTTGATTATATATATTTTTTCTTACTTACTATAAATTTAATTACAATATCTATTATAATAATTATTAATACGCTTTATTTCAATTTAAAATAGATAAGGTTGTTGGTGTGAAAACCCCAAAGCTTTTTTTTTTATCAATAATTTTATGTTTGGAATTCTCTTAACGATTATTTAGTTGTATGTTAACCATTGAATCACGGGAACAAAACCTAAAGATGTGTATATTTCATCAAAAATCTACTTTTGGTTCGTCACACACATTACTTTTGGACTTACTGCAAACAAATATATTATATTGATGTAAAATATACTGTTATATAGAAATAAAACTATTTTTATAACAGTGTAGAGATAGAATTGTAAAATATAATGTTATATATAGTGCATTTCACTATTAGAATAAATTAACTCTAACAGTTATGAAAAGAAAACTACATGTGAATAAGATTTAGCATAAATAATATGAATGATAAAACTAAATAAAACAAATAACTAACTTTTGAGTCGATTAGAACCATCTCGATCGTTAGTACCAACAACAATATGGTATTGTTTTGCAAAGTCTTATGATATTCACCTTTAATTTTGGTTTTCACATATTCTTCAAAATTTTCAAATCAGAGATTGAGTTTAAAAAAAAAATAAATCATGAGAAACAAAGATTGTAATTAGATCAGAAATGCTACTTTTTAAAAAATGATGAGTAAAATGTTTATGGAAGTTTCATCTTATATAGAATCTAATCATAGGGTTTTCAAATAATGTTATATAGATTTTCAAAAAATTTAAAAAATGTTAAATAATCAATAATAAACAGAAATAAATGCAAAATATGTTTGATAACTATATAAGGTAACAACCAAATTCCATCTGCATTATATTTGCAAATTTTTGTAACTGATATTTTTCTCTTATAATTTTCTAACGTAAGTTTCATCTACTTTGAATATAATTAAATGATGATTTGATGATATTTATAGTGCCAAAACTTAAAATGAATTCCAATTTCAAAGCACATAAATATGTTTTGTTTATTTTTTTATTGCAATGTTTTTTGGAGTGATGATATGAAATTTTTTTGCATAATTTTATATTCATTGGTAAATGAAGAAATGGAAATACGGTTTTGCATTATGAAATAAGTACGTGATTTAAACGATATTGATATACAAAATAGATGGTTAAAATACAATGATTTTCCCAAAATTATAAAAAATACAAAATAATCGATAGAAATATTGAATGTGTAGTTTTAGTTAAATTTTTTTGTCAATTATAAATAAATAGTTTTGGTAAATATGAAATTTGTAAGAATACTATTTTCACATTAAAAAAAATTGAAAACAAAATTTTATTTTAGAAATGAAATAACTTATAAAATAATATTGATTTAATAGTGTATATAAAATCTCATAATAAAAATTATATGATTATGCATATTAATCAAGTAAAACATAAGTTTAATGTTAATGACATGAATGGAATTAGTCTAGTAAGTGAAATATCTTTACAAAAATAAATTGAGAGACTATCATGCATATTAATCAAGTAAAACATAAGTTTAATGTAAATGGCATGGAAGTAATTATTCTAGTAAGTGAAACATTTTTTTCAAAAATATCATGAGATGTTTTATGGTAATAACACATCATCATGATACAATTGTAAATCACATGTGAAACCAAAGTTTTTTTTTTACCAGTCATTCTCAATTAATATATAAAGGATAAATACACAATTGGTTCCTTACCCTAGATCACAACACCTTAACATCGAGCTCACATCATATCATACCATAACAACATAATACCATGTTCAAATCATAAAATCGTGGTTATCAAAAAAAAAAAAAAATCATAAAATCGTATATGGGCGAAAAAACAAAAGACATGAATCAGCCATGTTTGCAAGTCATAAACATCGACCAAATACCAAAAACTCAAGAAAAGTGGATTTTTTAAATATGACATCGCTTCAATATCAAATATTTTCCACTAGTTAGATGCCTTTCCTCTGATGAATTGGGATGAAATTTTCTGTTGAGATACATTTTGAGTTAGCTTTCATATGAAATTGGTTTGAAGTCATTTGAATTTGTTGTTAAGAAGATGACCCCAATTTACTGAAAACATGTCCGTTTGGCTTACAAATGAAACAGACGTAGGAAAATGCTATCCACCAGCCCATAGTGCATTGACCAGGAGCTTCTACATCCATCCGATACACTACCATCGGCCAAGTGCATCGAACCTAAACCTATAGATACCTACTTTTAGCCTCTTGTTAGATTTAATTCATCACAAATGAACACAGCCACAACTTATAGCCACCACAATTATACTTTCATAGGTTATTCAGGAGCTTCCTGGGAGAAGAACTTGCTTTTGTATCTCCATATATAGAAGTTTTTTGAACTCTCTTATTTTTTATTAAGCTATATTTGGCATCCAAGAGAATCTCCACATCAACTAGAGGTTTCTGAGAACTCATACATCTGCCACATCAAACAATATGTGGATCAGGCGGATCCACCCATGCTTCTACTTTGGTTATTCAAGTATATTTATGGAAAGTTGTTTGCTTCATTATATTGAATTGGTTCATTGGAGAAATATCTATGGCATCCGGAAGATACTATGAACTATTCAGAAGCTTTGAGAATCGCTCTTAGCTGCACCAGCAAACAGTGGACCCACTTGCATCTCAACTTGCGCTGTTTAGAGCCGATTACACCATATTCCAATAAACTCCAACGGCTCATTCCTCATATGAGGGCACACAAATTTGGGCAAATACACACCATTAAAAGTTTCTCGATACATGAATATATCATTCTGGTCTCGAGATACAAGACATCCAAAGCACTTTCTATTTATGGCTAAAAATTTATGCATAACGGCAACAAATTGAGGCGTCTATCTTCTTTGATTTATTCTCATTTATTTTGAGCATTTTTTCTATCCCTAGCACTTTCATACCGTTTGATATTGTCCCATGTCGAGCCTATATAAGCTCTTGCATTCATTCATTTGCAAACATGGTTTATCGAACAATTATGAAATATATCTTAAGTTTTATTTTTAAGAAAATTCTCTTGTCTCTTTAGTCATGTTGAATATGCCTCCAAACTAAGAGATTCTGAATTGTATCAAGAGTCTTCTGCATCCTTTTATGGTGCTCATCCTTTCCGAATCCACCTCAAATCCATCTTATCCTTGGTTTAAAGGAGAGTGCATTTAGCCAACCTTTAACCCATATACTTGGCCAATGTTTTGGTAAGCTTTAGGTGAGTTTCTCCTCGCACCTACATCAGGTTGTTTATTTATAAAGTCTTCAATTATTTTTGTCATTAAAATTATTAAACTTGTTCGGATATCAATCTAAGTCCCATATCAGAAGATCATACAATAATTTTCTAATATATAAGTCAAGTTCAACTCCAATTAATATGGCATTTTTTTGGGAAAGATTCTAAAACCAAATCCGAGCGGGTTTGGCCACTTAGACCAAACCGAACAATATCATACTAATGGATGAAGCTTTGGTGGATTTGCAGAACCCATCAATTTGTACTAATAGTCACATTCGGAAAATGTGGTATGGAAAAATGGATGTGGACTACATGTTCGTTGTAAGGGAAGCTCTCAAGGTGACCTCGTTATTAAATGGTGCTGATATTTTGTGTCGAAAGTCTTCTTAATTGTGCTGAAGATTAGGTCAATAGTTTTGTTGGTGATTACACTGATAACAAAATGGATGCTAAGTTTCATTAAAAGAGAGACCAAGATTTTGTAATCCTTGATTTGAGAGAATGATTGTTGGGATATCAATCATAATCCTATATCTAATATTAGACAATAAATGTCTGATATATAAGTTAAGTGTAATTTTAATTAGTATAAAACTAGGATTCAATCCGCGCTAGCTATATAGCGCGGTATAATTTTTTCTTAAATTTTTTTTTGAAATTTAAGAAAAAGTAAATTTATATGAATTTTATAATATGTCTAACTAACTAATGATTATATATATAACTGTCAACCCAGACTTACCTATCTACTTAACCCGTTTTGCAATAAACTAAAATATTTTTCGGGGTAACTCGCAAAAACCTATAATATTGAAAACATAACTCTAATATGCACCACTTAATGACTATGGCTTTTGTGGTCAGTCCAAAAACTCTTAAAAAATCAATTTTCTCGTGTTTAACTCTTTATAAAATTAGTAAAATATTTTTCAAACTTTTGTTTTGATATATATTCAAATAAAATATAATAATCATAGTGAGAAATATTGCAAAATCTCAAACATATTTTCTTTTAATATGTATAGATTGATTGTTATTTAATAATATCATAATAATTAAGAAACTAAATAGTAGATACCCTCATTAATGGAAAACTATTATGAATTAAATATATGGATGCCCATTATAAGGCCCATATTCTAGGAGGTTTAGAATATTCTCGGTTTCCTTATTCTCTTTATTCAGCTTGCTCCCCAAGTCTATGTAAACCTATATATATCTCTATTTATTCATGGAATAATACACAACAATATCTTCTTCTCTCTTTTTTATTCACAACACGTTATCAGCAAGATTGTCTAGTCGATCTATTCTTCCACCGAAAAGGTGAGATTTAATTTATGTCATATGTTTATATTATTCTGGGATGATAAAGCGATGCCTTTTTCCAAATCGATCGTTATGGTAGGCTATGCCTCCACGATCATGATCATATGGTAGACTATATCTCCTCAGATCAAAGATGGTTATCAATGCTTATCTAGAATAACGATTATCGATGATTTGATTTTTTTGAACCATGTTTATTATCGACTCATGGTTCGTCATATTGGATTCACGTTTATCATCGATGCTAAATTGAAATAATACTTATCGATACTATGATGAAATCATGCTGTCACATATTTTGTTTTATTTCAAATTCATTTAACTCACGCTTTTCGAATTTCGATTCATGTTATACGTTTATTGCTTTATCACTTATTGTTTAAGTTTTCTTATATTCATAAGATACCCATAACTTGATTTATAAAGCAAACGTTTTCCAAATCAATTAGAGTTTTTCGATTTAGCATGATTTGTTTGATTTAACTTGTGATTTCTCAATTAATATAAAATATAGCACATAAATATGTCGCTAGGATTTATAATAGAATCGTTGCTTTATATGTTAAAATCATTGGTTTCGTCATCATATAACATGTTCATATTAAAATAATTAGATAATCCACCATCATCGTTTGTCTAAATATGTAAGTAATTACTAAAGATCAGATTAATTTCTTATTGGTAATCGTGATGTTGTTTTTTTATTACGGTGATGTTATTATAGAACATGACAATCATATTATATTATATAAATTTCTTTGCTTGTTGGATATCATAATTGATCGAATACTACTTATAAATATTAATTTGACTTTTGAATTAAATTATACTAGTTAAAGTCATATGTTTTGTGTTTTATAGATCGGTGCATGTTTTAAAGATAGCACATTAAATGTTTTTCAATCTGAATTTCTAAATGAACTTTGAACATAATAATTGAATCTTAGTTGATTATCATACTTGTAGGAAACTTGATCAATTTTCTTAATATTGCAGTAAACCATGTCGAATCTTACGAGCCTTGAATTTGGGGCTCTTGATATCACTGGAGACAACTATTTGGCATGAGCATTAGATGCTGAGTTTCATCTAAATGCAAAGGGGCTTGGTGATACAATCACCAAAGGAAATAAAGCCGAAAATCAGAATAAAGCTAAGGCTATGATATTTCTTCGCCGTCACCTCCACGAGGGCCTTAAAAACGAGTACCTGACCGTGAAAGATCCATAAGTTCTTTGGAACAATATGAAAGAAAGGTATGATCACCAGAAAACTATGATCTTACCTAAAGCTCGTTATGAGTGGATTCATCTGAGACTCCAAGACTTTAAGTCTGTGAGTGAATACAACTCAGCCATGTTCCGGATTACATCCAAATTGGAACTATGTGGGGAGAAATTCACGGATGATGAAATGCTAGAGAAAACATTCTCTACTTTTCACGCAAACAATGTTGTCTTGCAGACACAATATCGTGAAAAAGGATTTCAGAAGTATTCCCAACTTATATCTTGTCTCTTCGTGGCTGAGCAGAATAACGAGCTCTTGATGAAAAATCATGGTTTACGTCCAATTGGCTCAGCTCCATTCCCTGAAGCGAATGTGACATCCTATGATAGGAAAGAACAAAAATACGCCAATAATAGTGGCCGAGGAAGTGGCTATAGACGTGGTCGTGGTCGTGGTCGTGGACATGGACGTAGACACGAATTTGGTCGAGGTCGAGGCCGGGTTTCTTTCAAGAAACCTTATTCTCACCAAGAAGTGGGAAAAGAAAGATCGTAACAAGCAAGAGAAAGAAACATATGAGAGTAAATGTCACCGATGTGGAGCAAAAGACCATTGGGCTCGTATGTGTCGTACACCAAAGCATTTTGTTGATCTCTATCAACAATCATTGAAGCAAAATGGAAAGAAAGTGGAAAAAAATTTGGTGTACGAAGATGGCGAAGATGATTTTGATTATGGTGATACGACCCACCTGAAAGTTACTAATTTCCTTGCCCATGCTGAGAAGAAGTGATTTATAGATTCGTTATTGTTTTAGTTATGATTTTTTTTCATTCAAAACTTTGTTGCTTGGCTTTTGATTTTATTCTATGAATTTGTTGTTTTGCTGCATGGTGGAATTAATTTGATTTATTTTATTATGATTATGATTCATCTTATTTTATTTATTTGAAGAACAATGAATGGCGAAGATTTAGGCTTGGCAGACAGTGCAACTAGCCACACCATTTTGAAAGATAAGAGATATTTTTCTCATTTGATAATGAAAGATGCTAGTGTGAGCACTGTATCGGGTAGTGCAAAGATAATTGAAGGCTCCAGAAGAGCATATATGTTATTGCCTATGGGAACGCAATTTGAAATCGATGATGCGTTATACTCTCCCAAGTCTAAGAGAAATCTTTTGAGTTTTAAAGATATCTGCAGAAATTGATATCATATTGAGACTATGAGCAAGGGAAGTGATGAATATCTTTATATCACTAGTATTTTCCAAGGCTCTAAAAATATTGTGGAAAGACTACCCGCACTCTCCACAGGAATGTACTATACTAAGATTAGTACAATTGAGGCAAATGCCACAGTAAACCAGAAGATTACTGAAAACTTAAGCGTTTGGCACGACCGGTTAGGCCATCCCGGTTTGATAATGATGCGAAAGATAATAATGAATTCATGCGGACATTCATTAAAGAACCATGAGATTCGTCCTAACGACTTCTCATGTGCTGCCTGTTCTTTAGGCAAGCTTATCATACGACCTTCACCAACAAAGATAAATTCTGAATCGACTAGTTTTCTGGAAATGATACAAAGAGATATTTGTGGGCCGATTCACCCACTGTGTGGAACCTTTAGATATTTTATGGTTCTAATTGACGCATCGACTAGATGGTCACATGTATCCTTGTTATCGACCCGCAACTTGGCGTTTGCGAGGCTACTTGCTAAATTGATTAGATTAAGAGCACACTTTCCAGATTTTCCCCTAAAAGCAATTCGCCTTGATAATGCTGGTGAATTCACGTCTCATGCTTTTAATGATTATTACATGTCCATTGGGATACGTGTTGAACATCCGGTAGCACATGTTCATACACAAAATAGTTTAGCTGAATCGCTAATTAAGCGTTTGCAGTTAATTGCTAGACCATTACTTATGAAATCAAAACTCCCAATCTCTGCTTGGGGACATGCTATATTACATGCGGCAGAATTAATTCGCATCAGGCCAACGAGTAATCATAAGTTCTCCCCATCACAATTGATTTTGGGTCATGAACCAAATATTTCCCATCTGAAAGTTTTTGGAAGTGTTGTGTTTGTTCCAATTGCTCCACCACAACGATCTAAGATGGGACCTCAAAGGAGGTTGGGAATATATGTTGGGATTCGATTCTCCATCGATAATTAAGTTTCTAGAGCCATCCACGGGGGATTTATTTAAGGCTCGATTTGCAGAATGTCATTTTAATGAATCAGTCTTTCCAACATTAGGGGGAGAAAATAATCAGCTGGGAAAAGAAATCCGCTAGAATGAATTATCATTGTCTTATCTTGATCCTCGGACTAAAGAATGTGAATTAGAAGTCCAAAAGATAATTCATTTGCAGAGCTTAGCAAATCAGTTGCCAGACTCATTCTCTAACCCAAATAAGGTGACAAAGTCACATATACCAGCTGAAAATGCTCCGATTAGAATTGATGTCCAAGAATGACAAAATCAAGCTACTAGAGAGTCTAAGGCACACTTAAAGCGTGGTAGACCTATTGGTTCCAAAGATAAGAATCATCGGAAAAGAAAAGGAGCAGAAATTGGCAATGGTGAAACCGAGGATGCTAATAATATTGATGGATCTCTGGAAGAGACCATAAACATGAAAATAATGAAATTCAGGTACGTGGGAATGAAGAGATCTCAATTAGTTATGTCATGTCTTGAATGAAATAGAACCGAAAGCAAATCGACGTCGATGAAAATTTTGCATGCAATGTAGCGCTTCATGTTATAAATGAGAATGAGGATCATGAACCAACGTCTATTGCAGAGTGTACACAAATAAATGATTGGCCAAAATGGAATGAGGCAATAGACGCAGAATTAAAGTCTCTTTCAAAGAGAGAAGTTTTTGGACCAGTAGTTCGTACACCTGAAGGTGTTAAACCAGTGGGACATAAATGGGTCTTTGTGCAAAAGAAGAATGAAAATGGTGATATCGTGAGATACAAGGCACGTTTAGTTCCACAAGGGTTCTCACAAAGACCTGGAATTGATTATGAAGAGACATACTCTCCTGTGGTGGATGCAACAACGTTCAAGTTCCTTATCAGTCTGGCAATAAAAGAAGGACTTGATTTACGTTTGATGGATGTAGTCACAACCTACTTATATGGGCCACTAGATAATGATATTTATATGAAAGTTTCAGAAGGATTTAAACTGTCATAAGCAGCAAATCCTAGTTCTCGAGAACAATACTGCATAAAGTTAAATCGATCTCTTTATGGATTGAAACAATCAGGGCGTATGTGGTATAATCGCCTTAGTGAGTATTTGTTAAGAGAAGGGTACAAGAATGACCCTATTAGCCCATGCATCTTTATAAAGAGATTTGAGCAAGGATTTGTTATAATTGCAGTGTATGTTGATGATTTAAATATCATTAGAACTTATGCAGAGATTTCCCATATAGTAGATTATTTGAAGAAAGAATTCAAGATGAAAGATCTCGGTAAAACGAAGTTTTGTTTGGGATTGCAAATTGAGCATCTAAAAAATGGAATCTTGGTGCATAAAACGACATACACAGAAAATGTGCTTAAGAGGTTCTTTATGGATGATGCACACCCTTTGAGTAGCCCTATGGTTGTAAGATCACTTGATGTGTTAAAAGATCCCTTTCGTCCTCGAGAAGACGATGAAGAAGTACTTGGTCCTGAAGTACCATACTTAAGTGCAATAGGGGCATTGATATACCTTGCTAGTCATACAAGACCTGACATATCATTTGCAGTAAATTTATTGGCAAGGCATTGAAATGGGATTAAGCATATATTTCGTTACCTCAAAGGAACGAAAGACATGGGTTTATTCTTTTCTAACCTATCCAAAGACGACTTGATTGGTTTTGCAGATGCTGGATATTTATCTGATCCACATAATGCTCGATCTCAGACAGGATATGTATTCACATGTGGTGGTACCGCTATTTCCTGGCGTTCTGTGAAGCAAACCATCACAGCTACTTCTTCTAACCATGCTGAGATTTTAGCTATTCACGAAGCTAGTCGAGAGTGTGTATGGTTAAGGTCTGTCCTTCAACATATACGAGAAGATTCTGGTTTATCGTAAGGGAAAGAAGCTCCGAAAATTATGTACGAAGACAATGCTGCATGCATCTCTCAACTTAAGGAAGGATACATCAAAGGTGATAGAACAAAGCACATTCTACCAAAATTCTTCTTCACACATGACTTGCAGAAGAATGGCGATGTTCGTGTCCTACAGATTCGTTCAAGCGATAATTTGGCGGACTTATTTACCAAGGCGCTTCCAACTGCTACTTTCAGAAAGTTGGCTCATCTTATTGGATTACGCCGTCTCAAAGATCTAGACGGATGTACACATGAGGGGGAGTAAATGCGCGCTGCACTATTTTTCCCTTAACTATGGTTTTTCCCATTGGGTTTTTCTAATAAGGTTTTTAATGAGGCAGCATCTTACGCGCTTTACTACTATTCCATTATAATGGACATCCAAGGGGGAGTGTTATGAATTAAATATATGGATGCCCATTATAAGGCCCATATTCTAGGAGGTTTATAATATTCTCGGTTTCTTTATTCTCTTTATTCAGCTTGCTCCACAAGTCTATGTAAACCTATATATACCTCTCTTTATTCATGAAATAATACACAACAATCTCTTCTTCTCTCTCGTTTATTCACAACAAAAACAAATATTTTTCATATTATCTTCAATCATTTTAAAAGACAATTACATCATTTTCCATTTCAATGATCTTTTCTTATTTGTAACTAGATTAGGTCCCACATGATACGCGGATAAAAAATAAAAGATTTAGATTATAAAATTGATAATATGCTTAATTATGACATGTATAGTTAGAATCTAAATTAAAATCCCGTTTAGTTATCTATGAATTACGTTTAATAATTCGTATTAGAAAAATTCAAAATTATTCATATTACCAATAAATTATGTAATAACTTACAAAACAAAATTCATTTTTCTAAATATCTTCTTAAATAATATTATAGAGATATTTTGAAAATGAATCTAATAATAAATTCGTTTGGATTTGATTGCGTGGACAATATCATATAAATATGGTCGAAAACAAATAAAATTGGAATAAGAAAAAAAAAAATAGAAGGAAAAAAACAAAAAAAAGCACATGCGGTTTCCTCTCCTTCTTCCTGCAGGTTAGATGTCTCTGTCTTCCATGGCGCTTATATATATATATTTAATGAATACGAGAGCTTCGGTAAGTTTTATTATCATGCATTTATAAAAATCAGACAACCTTTCTTTTCAATTTTAATGTCTCACTCTCTTCCAATTACAGAATCTTCGGTCTAGAGAAAACCTGAAAACATCCTTCTCTGCTTACCGTTGGTTTTATATGGAAAAATCTATCTCTCTTTGATTCCTTTCCATTATCTTTCTTTGATTCCTTTCCATTCAATTTCGAGATCTTAACGAGAAACAGCCAAAACCTTCGGTATTTTTTTTTTTGCTTTCTTGAAATTGGGTTTTTGTCAATAAGAAGATGGTCGAGAATTTAAAGAATGGTGTCTCCATGGATGTTCTTCCTCGAAACAACTCTGATTTATTCGATGAAGATGGCCGTCCCAAAAGAACCGGTAAAGTTGTCTTTTTTTTTTTTTTGGGGACAACTTCCAATTTATGTCTTTATTGAAAAGCTATTATAACTTGTTCAAAATGAGTTATAATTGTTTTTGAGTAAACATAAAATTAGTCTCTGTAAACTTTATTGAAGCTAATTGCTTTGATTCAGCCTACTTTAGTCCTCTGATTATACAACCATTTGCACCCTGAATCGTTGTGGTTTCCTTTTGGCCACTGTAGATGCTTGAAGTGACATGAATTATGATTTTATTGAAGCTAATTGCTTTAATTCAGCTTACTTTAGTCCTCTAATTGTATAAACCATTTGCACCCTGAATCGTATGGCCAACAACAAAAATAAACAAACTATAAGAGTTCTACAATTTACGAAATCGTTGTGGTTTTTTTTTGGCCATTGTAGATGCTTATTTTTTGTGAACACGATAAATACCTAAAACGGTTCAGAATCGTATGGCCAACAACAAAATAAACAAACTGTAAGAGTTCCACAATTTACGAAATCGTTGTGGTTTCTTTTTGGCCACTGTAGATGTTTTTTTTTTGTGAACACCATATAAATACCTAAAACGGTTCACCCTCCCAGATTCAGTCAGTAATGGCTTCTATGACCACTGTAGATGCTTGAAGTGACATTTAGTATGGTTTTTTTGTTACTATGGTCTTGTTTTTAAATTCGGTTAGGGTTAATTTTTAATGGTGATTTTGATTGGGTTTAGGGACGGTGTGGACAGCAAGTGCACATATAATAACAGCAGTAATTGGGTCAGGAGTGTTGTCTCTGGCATGGGCAGTTGCTCAGATTGGTTGGGTGGGTGGTCCAGCAGTTATGTTGCTCTTCTCTCTCGTCACTTATTACACTTCTATTCTCCTATGTTCTTGTTACCGCTCCGGCGACTCTGTCACCGGCAAGAGAAACTACACTTACATGGATGCTATCCATTCCAACCTTGGTAAAATTTCCTTTTTACCATCTCAGAGTTTGACTTGTATGTCATATGAATAGTAGAATTAACAAATGATCTAATAGCGGAAACATTTGAACTGAATAGAGTTTTCGGAGAATGATCATATACAAAAGCTAAAGTTACAGTATATAGCGGAATCACGTTTCCAAAGCGTGAAAAAAAAATGATATACTAATCTGGATTCCTTTGGAAAAATTTCAGGTGGCATTAAGGTGAAAATATGTGGAGTTGTGCAATATGTTAACCTCTTTGGTACTGCAATTGGGTACACTATTGCATCAGCTATAAGCATGATGTAAGTTCAAAAAACTTAGTTTTCAACTCTTTTGTTTTTTATTGTGCAGATTCTTCCAAAAAGTAGATGCGTGTCCCACTTTTCTGTTCAATATAGTCCATACAAGTCATTGAATTTTTTGGCTCAATAATGCACTTTCAATGTCAATGTGGCCTTATTGATAAATCTATTAAAGAATCTGCAACCTCTTTATTCAAGACTCTACGGCTCTAAAACGCTGTCACTGTTTCAGATTCTTCTAGAGCTTCCTGGTTTAATTATTGTTTGTTTTGTGCTAATTATGTGCTAATTATTATTTAAAAAAAAACAGAGCAATCCAACGGACAAGTTGCCAACAAAGTAATGGGGACAAAGATCCATGTCATGTCAATGGCAATCCTTACATGATCGCGTTCGGTGTAATACAAATCGTATTCTCTCAGATTCCGGATTTTGATCAGTTATGGTGGCTCTCGATTCTCGCTGCAGTCATGTCTTTTGGTTACTCGACCATTGGGCTTGGCCTTGGCATCTCCAAAGTGGTAGAGAACAAAGAAGTCAAAGGGACTCTCACTGGAGTCAGCATTGGGACAGTGACACCGACAGAGAAAGTCTGGAGAACGTTTCAGTCTCTCGGGAACATTGCGTTTGCCTACGCTTACTCCATGATTCTCATCGAAATTCAGGTATTTTTCTATGCGAGTATGTATGTAAGTATGGGAATTTGTTATAGGAATGCTTTTAACAAGACCATTCAATGACGCAGGACACGTTAAAATCACCGCCTGCAGAAGAAAACACGATGAGGAAAGCGACTCTCATAAGTGTGGCAGTGACGACGCTCTTCTACATGCTCTGTGGCTGCGTAGGGTATGCAGCATTCGGGGATACCGCACCCGGGAATCTCCTCGCTCAGGGAGGGTTCAGAAACCCGTATTGGTTGCTTGACATAGCTAATCTCGCCATAGTGATCCATCTAGTAGGCGCTTACCAAGTCTATTGCCAACCACTCTTCGCGTTTGTCGAGAAGGAAGCCTCCAAGAGATATCCGGAGAGTAAGTTCATCACAAACGAGACCAAGATCCACCTCTTTCCGGGATCCAAGCCTTTCAACTTGAATCTCTTTAGGCTCGTGTGGAGGACGATTTTCGTGATTACAACAACGTTGATCTCAATGCTAATGCCTTTCTTCAATGATGTTCTTGGTCTCTTAGGGGCCATCGGTTTTTGGCCTCTAACCGTTTATTTCCCGGTGGAAATGTACATTGTACATAAGAATGTGCCGAGATGGGGCACAAGGTGGGTTTGTCTTCAAGTCTTGAGTTTGGCCTGTCTTGTTGTGTCTGTAGCCGCGGCCGCGGGATCCGTAGTTGGCATTGTCACTGATCTCAAGAGTTACAAACCTTTCAAGACGGATTTCTGAGTGCCTACGAAAAAAATAAACTCCTGCAATAGGGATGAAATTAGAATTGAATCTTGTAATGTTATCTTTAAATTAGTTAAAAATTAACTCTGCATAAATGTTCGATATTATAACTTTTTTTGTAAGGAGAGCTTGGGTTGAGTTCGTATTCTTGTTCATATAACTTTCATGAATTCAACATATTGAAATTGAACTATCATGATTAATTAAGGTAGGAATAGTTTTTTTACGAGACAAGCAACACGTTAGATCTAAATCTGGACAGTTTGTTGTTCTTGTTAGAAACCGCAAATCATTGCTTAAATATACGGCCAAAGCCAAAGATACAACGGCTCATGTCTCAGTATTTTGAATTGGTCGTGGCCGCTCGTCTTTCCATATGTCTAAGCCTTCTAAAAATGTTTTTTCACTATAATTGTAATATGAATGTTTTTTTTCGTGAACACTTTAGTGATCCAGAGTGCGTATCTATGTCTTGCGCTGATCTAGAAAAATTAGAATCAAGTGAGTTGGGTAGAATTACATGTATCATGTATGGTGTGTAGTGGTCTACAAATATTAAGTAGAATTTGTAGCTATATAGTAAAGATGTGAGAGTTCTCAAAACAACACGGAAAAACTTTTTTAATTACAATTATAGTGTCGATCTCTTAAGAATTAGCTCATAATACCTTTTGAATATTTGATAACAAAAACATATTTACAAAACTGTCATTACTATTTTTTTTGTATATGTAGAAGTTTGATTTGTTAACGAAAAGTTCATGGCGTTAACAATGGAAGCTGCTATTGTTGTTTCCGAAAACAGGAAACTCTACGAAATAAGTCTATCGTTGTAATAGTGACATATTTGTTGGAGAACAAAACAAGGACGACACATTTGCTTGAAGAACGACATATTTGATAGAAGAACGACAGTTATTTCGCAGTTTTATATCATGTGGTGGCATGATGAGTGTCAAAGATCGATTGAAGGAGAGTGGGCCAATGATGGGCTTGACAAAGTGGAACACCGAAGACAATCATCAAGAGTAACTTAAGCCCAGTAAGAAGTTCAGCAGCTAAACAAAAGAATTGGTCTCGAGACGTGTGTGTCTCGCTTTGTCGTAGAGATTGATTAGTGTCGAGCTAAAATGTCGAGTAATTTCATTAGGCAATGTCTTGTTGTAAGATTGTCTAAAGAATTTCTACCGAATGATTTGAGGACGGAGGCATGTTGCCGAACCTCGTTAATTTTCTTGTATGCTCATATTCTCGTACTTACAACATGAATGTTACATTTATGAAATTACGTAATTGATGTTATTTTGTGTTTTGTTGACACATATAAGGCATATGCAATTGAGAAGGAAGAAACTGATGGTCGGAGGTCCGAGATGTGAAAAATAAAGCTCTGTCATCTACAGACATGGTAAGAGAAAGAGGAAAGCTTATGATTTGATAACTAGGTTTGTTTTCAAAACAATGTTGTTATGTATGTTAATGTTTTAAGAAAATCTTGTTATGTTATGTTTGTTAATGTTTGCAAACAACCATGTTCTTGCTAGTTTGATAGTAACTCTTAATCTTACTTGTTATAACAAGTTATTAGTTTCGTGTTATGTTCTAATGTAATGTAGGTAGTATCTGTTCTCCTTTCGCTAGGGCTCCGCCCGACGTCCACGAAAGGAGAAGCACGATACTACCAGCTAATGTAGAGAATTTATGACGAATAAATTCCCGGCTAATGTAGTGAGTGTCGTGTTCTCCGGCGGTAGCCCGATTCGAGAGGAGAACACGACACTCATGGCTAAAAGGATTTAATAATGCTTTATGAGCTAGTTCCTATGTAGCTGCCGTGAGTCGCTCACTCCTCCACTGGCCCGACTCTGCGTCGCACTAAAAAAGTAGAGCAGGGGGAAGGCCATACGCAGGGAGGGAGTTTGTCTCGACTCACCGCCAAAGAGAATATAAAGTTTCCCCTGCCAAAGGGGGTTCGGGGGAAAGGGGGTTTTTACCTGAGTCGACATATTTCATTCCTTGAAATCGATTAGTCGACCAGGTTCCTAAACTCGTTTAAAAATGAAATCAGAAGGATTTCATTTGCGTGCGTTATTTCGTCATCAAAAGTATTTTGATGTCTAATCTCTCATTGACCCATGGGAAAATGAGATACAGCGCGCGTATTCAACATTTTAGGCTTGTAATGAGTTGCCATATTTCGTAAAAAACCGGTTAGGCGACCATTTCCACATAAATTGCATAAAATGCAAACATGAATTGCATAAGAAAACACATATTGTTTTGTTGTGATGCGTTGACAGGTTTCGTCAGAAACCGGTTAGTCGACCATTTCCACATCAATTTAATCAAATTTTTCGTCACTTTTTTTTTTTGAAAAAAAAGAAAAAGCACTACTATTCAGTTAATTGTTTTATGCAGCTGTTCCTGTCGGAGTATCTACCGGTGAGCAGGAATTGCAACCTTGCCGACAGTTAAGTTAGGCTATCGCCTGCCTAACTGTCTATGTAGTATACCCAATGTTCTAAATTGCGCTAGGCGCTAGTCGGGCGGTCGGGTTGGGCCTAGCGCCTAGCCCAAAAATCGGAGATTAATCGGGGATTAATCGGGGATTAGTTTTTCGTATTATTTTATTTAATTTATATTAAAAATTAATATATGATATTAAAATATGTATTATTATGTGGAGAAATATGTATTAACAAGACTAATATATTGTATTTTATAGCTACTTAATAAAAACCCAATATAGCTATTGAATATATTGTATTGTATGTATATAAATACAACACATCAACTTAAAATTTAAAATTTTTCATAATTTCAAAAAATCAAAAAAAAAAAAATCAAATTTTTTTTTTTGTTTTTAAAAAAAATCGGAAAAAATCGGCCAAAAATCGGATGCCTAGCTCCGCCGCCTAGGTAGTAATCTCCCAGGTGTCCGGCCGCCTAGCGCCTAGGCGGCCGCTTTTTAGAACAGGGAGTATACCCAGTATACCGTATCGTCCCAGGGCTTCTTAGGCCCCCAAGCTGTTACCGGGTTTGAACCGGTAGATCCTCCGACAGGAACAGCTGCATAAAACAATTATCTGAACAGTAGTGCTTTTTCTTTTTTTTTTCAAAAAAAGAAAATTTTGATTAAATTGATGTGGAAATGGTCGACTAACCGGTTTCTGACGAAACCTGTCGATGCATCACAACAAGACAATCTGTGTTTTCTTATGCAATTCATGTTTGCATTTTATGCAATCTATGTGGAAATGGTCGCCTAACCGGTTTCTTATGAAACCTGGCGACTCATTACAAGCCTAAAATGTTGAATACGCGCGAATACGTGCGATGTATCTCATTTTCCCATGGGTCAATGAGAGATTGGACATCAAAATATTTTTGATGACGAAATAACGCACGCAAATGAAATCCTTCTGATTTCATTTTTAAATGAGTTTAGGAACCTGGTCGACTAATCGATTTCAAGGAATAAAATCTATCGACTCAGGTAAAAACCCCTTTCCCCCGAACCCCCTAACCTCCTTTGGGAGGGGGAACTTTATATTCTCTTTGGCGGTGAGTCGAGACAAACTCCCTCCCTCCGTCTGGCCCTCCCCCTGCTCTTCTTTTTTGGTGCGACGCAGAGCCGGGCCAGCGGGGGAGTGAGTGACTCACCGCAGCTACATAGGAACTAGCTCATAAAGCATTATTAAATCCTTTTAGCTGTGACTGTCGTGTTCTCCTCTCGAGTCAGGCTACCGCCGGAGAACACGACACTCAGTACATTAGCCGGGAATTTATGACGAATGTTTGTTAATCTTTAAATCTCTTCACATCTCCTTCGTATCTCACTCTGTCTTGTTCCAAGGTTTAAAGACCTTTTTGAATCTTTTGGCTTTGATTTTATCTTTTGTTGCTCTTTTCAATCACAACAGACTAAAACTCCAGTCTTGTTTTGTTCCTTTCCTTTGTCTATGTAATCTCTTTAGCCATCTATGCACATCATTCATTGATAGTATTTATGAGAACAAGGCCATAAATAAAGAAAGCAAATAGAACTGGAATTGAGATCATAGAAACTGGATCAAGGTTGTTGGTGATGCGGGATCTATCACTAAGCTTGTTGGGATATCATTCCAAGTCTTACATCGAAAGTTTAGACAAATATGGTCTAATATATAAGTAATATCTAACTCTAAATAGTATGAGGCCTTTTGGGAAGGAGCCCAAGAACAAATCCGTGCGGGCTTTGCCACTTGGGCCCAAAACGGACAATATCATACTAATGGGGAGTTGGACATAAGCTTGAAAAGCCCAACAATTGGTATCAGAGCCAGGTTCTGGAAAAGGTGAACCTGGAGAAATGGGTGTGGGCTACAGGTTCGTTGTGGGAGGGAATTCCTCAAGGTGATCTCGCGATTAAGGAGTGCTGGTGGCTTGTGTCCAAAATCTTCCTAACGGCGCGGAAGGTCAGCGGCGGGTTTCGTTGGTGATAACAACGGTACAAGATGGGTGCCAAGTTTCATTGGAAGTTAGAGGCCAAGAGTTTGTGTGGTCCTTGGTTTGAGGGGAGAATTGTTGGGATATCAATCCAAGTCCCACATTGAAAGTTTAGACAAATATGGTTCTAATATATAAGTAATGTCCAACTCTAAATAATATGAGGTATTTTGGGAAGGAGCCCAAAAACAAATATGTGCAGACTTTGCCACTTGGGCCTAAAGTGGACAATATCATACTAATGGGGAGTTGGACATGGGTTTGAAAAACCTAACAAAACTCATTGTCATTGATGGTGGCGGTCTAGCGGCCATTGAGTCGGATGAATCTGGTGGCTTAATAGAGACAGAATCTGATCCATCTAAAGTTCTTCAGACACCGTGGAATGGAGTTATCATTTTTGGTGATTCATGCTGTTAAGATATATGAACAATAGCTTTAAAATTGATCCACTCAATTGAATAAGAGAACAAAAATACATTAGAGAAAGGGTTGGAGACATATACAAGGAAGTCTTCTTCTTGACGCTTGATGAGTTTGATGCGAAGATTGAGTTCACGTGGGGACTCCAATCTTTGTACGATCTGGCATCGACATGTAACAAATGTTATTCAAATGAAACAAGTACACAGAAAAACCAAAATCATGAATAATATTTGTAAATCACACTATGTAACATCACAACTTTAAATGCATAGAAATAGTAACCTCAATAAAGGTTGTATCTTCCGAGTCATGCAATGTCTTTGTCAGACCATCATCGACAGTGAAACCATTCCTCCATATAGTTACAACGTGTGTGACCACTTGTTTATTGTACATGTCTTTCTACATCTGACTCGTCATCAACATCTTCACCTTTGTTATGAATTAGATTGAATCAAGCAAGAAGAAAGTCAAAAAACCTAGAGAGAAATCGCAATTGAGGCAAATACCCGTTTAGGGTTTCATTATTAATCGTGTGAATAATGTTTACAAACCCTAAGACCTTATATTTATAAGCCCCAAAACCCGATTCATAATCCCACTTAGTAAAGGAAAACCCTAAGACCTTCGGCCCGTTACATTCCACTTCTCGCTCAAGCAGGGCCCCATAGCATACTTCATATTATTTGTCACCTAGAAACAACAATCTTCACCTTGACAAAAAAATCTCCTTAGAAATCACCTTCAGACTCTTGATCGTTTCCTGGGGGCTTCTGCTTCTTCCTCTAGCATTGGAAGACATGGAGCAAATCCAAACAATGTTTGAACTTCTCCACAGTAACGGGCTTGGTCAACATATCAGTTACATTTTCCGACGTGTGCACCTTATCCAACAAGACTTCCCCATAAGCAGATAACTCTCTGATCTTATGAACCTTACTGAATGTACTTCGTCCTCATGATATACATAAATCTTAGCCATAAACAACACACTCTGACTATTACTGTATAGCTGAACTCCACCTTGATCAACACCCAACTCTGCTACAATTCCTTTAATCCATAATGCTTCCTTGGCTGCCTCTCCCATTGCCATATACTCAGCTTATGTGGTAGACATTGCAACAACATATTGCAACACAGATCTCCAACAAATATGACATTCTATAAGAGTAAATACGTACCCTGTAGTAGACCTTATGTTATCTAGATCACCTGCATAATCTGAATCAACATATCCCACAACTGAACCACACTTTTGACCTCCAAACATAAGCCCAAGATCAGTTGTACCCTTCAAAATACCTGAGAATCCATTTAATTGCGTTCCAATGGTCTCTCCCAGGATTAGACATGTACTTGCTGACTTGACTAACCTCCTATGCTAAATCTGGTCTAGTGCACACCATAGCATAGATCAAATATCCAACTGCACTTGCATAAGGAACTTGTGACATACCTTTGATTTCTTCATCAGACTTAGGACATTGCATCGCTGAAACTGAGATGTGCATCGCCAAAGGTGTAGAAACTGGTTTTGCATTTGACATGTCAAAACTTTCTACAATCTTATGAATATAACTCTCCTGAGAAAGCCATAATCTCTTAGAGCTTCTTTCCCTGTGACTTTATATCCCAAGAATCTTCTGTGCAGCTCCAAGATCCTTCATTTCGAACTCTTTCTTCAATAACCCTTTAAGCTAATCAAAATCCTCCATGTTTCTCGTAGCAATGAGCATATCATCAACATAAAGCAATATAAATATGGGAGAATGGCCATCCAGATACCTTACATAGATGCAACAATCATACTCACAACTCTTGTAGCTAATTTTCACCATTTAAAAGTCAAAACGTATGTACCATTGCCTATGAGCTTGCTTTAACCCGTACAAAACTTCTTTAATCTGCACACAAGCTTCTCCTCACCTGGTTTCACAAACCCTTATGGTTGCTCCTTATAGATCTCTTCGTCCAAATCTCCATGAAGAATGTTTTCTTCACATCCATCTGTTCAAGATAGAAATCCCAGCTTGCTACCAATCCCAACACAACTTTGATGGAAGTGTGCCTAACCACATGGGAGAAAATCTTGTCATAATCAACCCCTTTCTTCTGTGAGTAACCTTTTGCCACTAATCTCGCCTTGAACTTTAATGGTTCCTTCTCAGACATCCCTAGTTTCACCTTGAAAACCCACTTGCATCATATCGCATTCTTGCCTTTTGGTAAAGGTGTTAGATCCCACGTTTGATTCTTCTTAAAACTCTTATTTTCCCCTGTCATGGCACCAATCCACTCATCTTTCTCGGAACTAGCTATAGCCTCTCGAAACCTAACTGGATCATCTGTACCAACCTTAAGAGCATAACTAGCCATGTCTTCAGATCAGAATCTTTCAGGTGTCTTTATGATGCGTTTCTGTCTGTTAACTGCCAACCTCTCCTCTGCACATTTTTGTTGACCCTTCTGCTCCACTTGAATAGGCTACTCATCACCTTCTGCTGTTAGTCTAGTCTCACTAGACTCCTCATGTGTTGTACCATAATCTGTGTCAGTCTCAATGATCACATGCACTCGTTTTGGCCTCGCTTGTTGCACTATATATTGCTCATCAAAGACCACATCTCGACTGAACACCCTCTTCTTAGCCTCATGATCATATAACTTGAAGCCTTTCAAGCTTTTTTTAAAGCTTAGAAATATGCACTTCTTAGACTTTGAATCCAGCTTTGATCTTTCGTCACTTGGAACTAGCATGTAAGCCGGACATCCAAATATCTTCAAGTTAGATAGATCAATATCTATCTCAGTTCATACTTATTCAGCCACCTTTCCCTCTATAGAACTCCTTGGCGATCTATTGATGAGATAGACTGTCATGTTTACTGCCCCTGCCCAGAACTGTTTTGGAAGCCCTGCATTCAACCTCAAACACCTTGCTTTCTCTACAATCGTACGGTTCATCCTTTCACTGACCCCGTTTTGATGTGGTGTTTTCCTGACAGTGAAGTGCCTTTGAATGCCATGCTCCTCGCATAACTTCTGAAACTCTCCATCAATATACTATGTGCCATTATCTGATCTCAGATACTTCACCTTCCTTTCAATATGGTTTTCTACTTCAGCCTTCAAACCTTGAAGTTCGCGAATACTCCAGATTTTTGCTTCAAAATGTACACCCAAACCTTCCTGGAGAAGTCATCAATGAAGATGACAAAGTACCTAGATCCTCCCAATGACTGTTCCCAAGTTGGACCCCACACATCAGAATGAACATAGTCTAAAAGACCATTTGTCGTGTGTTGTCCAGTATTGAAAGAAACTTTGGACTGCTTTTCCATCATACAGAACTTGCAGAAATCCATCTTGCAGTTCTTTAACCCTTCTAGAAGACCCTTTTTATGGAGTTTAGTCAAGCCATGCTCTCCTATATGCCCCATGCGCATATGCCACAGAGCTGTGCTCTCAGATTTAGACACCACAGCTACAGCTCCACCTACAACCATGCTCCCTAACAACCGATAAACATTCTCAGCTGTCATCTTTCCCTTCATCACAACCATATTTCCCTTACACACCTTCAAAACGTCTTCATCTTCATCACCTCTGAGTCTGAACCCGTTTTTATGAAGTGTACCTAGGGAGATTAGATTATTTTTCACTGTTGGAACATGCCTAACATCAGTCAATGTTCTGATGATGCCATCGTGCATGTGGAATTTGACATGCCCAGTACAAACGACATTACACGTCATGTCATTTGCCAACTGAACATAACCCATGTTACCAGCTTTGTACGTCTCAAACCATTCTCTGTGAGAAGTCATATGGAATGATGCACCCGTATCTAGAATCCAAGAATTTGTGTGACCTCTTGATGTCACAGTCTGCAAATCATTCTGAATCTTCCTTCTGAACAACGTTTGCAGAACCTGACCCGCTTGCGTTCTGCTTCTTATTTGAATAATCTCGCCTGTAGTGACCCTCCTTGCCACAACCAAAGCACATCAAATTCTTCCCGGGTTTAGAATTTGATTTGTCCCTGTTACTACCATCCGATTGCTTCTCTTTCTGCATCCCCCTTTGCTGGTTGTTACTCACGTACAACCCATCACCCTAAGATTTCTCAACCACAATAGTGTTCTGTCGCCGTTCATAATGTGATTCCAGCGAAGAACAAACTGTCTCCGGCCCTACAATCGTTTTTTCAACTGTAAGAGCTGTCAATAAAGTCTCATACTGACGAGGCAGAGAACACAACAAGATCATGGCTTTATCTTCGTCCTCATTTTTTACATCCACACGTTCCAGATCACCGATGATTTGGTTGAAGTTGTTGATGTGCGCGATAAGATCGCCAGATTCTGACATCTTCAACCCGTACAACCTCTGTTTCAGATACAGTTTGTTGGATAACGACTTCGACATGTACATCTTCTCTAACTTATACCACATCGCCTTGCAAGTTGTGATGTTCATTACATGATTGGTAATATCGTCAGAGAGACAAATACGAATCGTTGAAACAGCCTGATCATTCATATCATCCCAATCATCTTTCTCGATCTGATCCGGTTTCGTCTCCAACAACGCCTTCTTCATCCCCTGCTGCGTCGGCAGATCATTGACTCGCCCTTGCCACAGACCAAAGTTCCCCTTCCCATCGAACCTAGGAACATCGAACTTGAGAGAACTCCTTTGGTCATCGCTCAGATTTTCACAAACCTTGAGCTCTGATACCACTTGTTATGAATTAGATCAAATCAAACAAGAAAAAAGTGAAAAATCAGAGAGAAATCGCAATCGAGGCAAATACCCGTTTAAGATTTCTTTATTAACCGTGTGAATAATGTTTACAAACCCTAAGACCTTGTATTTATAAGCCTCAAAACCTGATTCTTAATCCCACTTAGTAAAGAAAAATCCTTTGCTAAGCCCAATAGGAAACTGATATCCTCATATTTTACCCCCTTGATGCTATCATTTATCTTAGGTTTCACCTCATGTGCATATAGTTTCATAGCATTTCTCGATTGTTTTGTCTCATTTAGAGTTTAGAGTGTTCATACTAGGTCCTAGGGTGTGTTTGCATGTTTTGGAATATGTTTTAGGTACTTTGGAAGCTCATGGACCAAAAAGGAGATGTAGGGGTCGCACCAAGTGCCCGAAAGAACAAGCTGGACGAAGGGCATGCGATCGGATCTGGCTGTGGGTTTGTTCATGAGAGTTTTAGAGGAAAGGGTCACCTTTCCGCATGAGGTGAAATCAGGTCATTCAGATGAACGGTTGAAGAGTTATGGCCGATTCCCTCTAGAGTGTCTGACTGGCCGCCGATCCACATGTCTACACCGATCACATCCGACCGGTGCAACAAACCGGTGTGAGGCCAGAGGCTAAGCACCGACCTAGGGCTTCCCTACACCGACCTGTTGCGTCTGGTGTGCAGCTTCAGGACGTCAACACCGGCCCCCACAAACCGGTGCAACAAAGCGGTGTGCCGACAGAAGCTAAGCACCGGTTTGTGGCAAGGGTTTACACCGATCCGTTGCAACCGGTGCTGAACCAAAAAAACTGAGCATGACCCATACCCGACCGGGTCGGTACCCGGTTTGTCCCGGGTCGACCCGGTTCGCCCCTTTCTACTATAAATACTCTAAACCTAATTTTTCTTGGATTATGTATTTCTTATGCTAAAAAACCTTTTTTTGAATGTTCTAAGTATTTTGTAAGAGAGATTCTCCTTTTTAATTTATGCAATATATTCTCAATCTTCTTTCTTAATCATCTAATCAAGGGATTTAACATGTTTTTCATATGATTTGTTGGACCCATCATGATTAGTGAGTAGTCTCCTAGGATCTAGGGATGGGTTAGGATTAGGTGACTTCCATGAATGATTTATGATGCTTAGGGATAGATAATCAATTTTCTACTCTTAGGGAGTGTGTTTAATGCTTGATTGTGCTTGAGAAAGTCAAACTTGATCCCAAGGCATTTCCCACCCAAAGGGATTATTTAGGTGATATTGATTAATGAAATTAATGCTTGCTAATTAAGATTCCACAAATGAGAATTTGATCTTGGATTAGTAATTAGCATAGGTGATTAGTACCTTGAGAGAGGATTAGTCATGATTAGGATCTTAACCTTGGAAATTAACTTTGATTGTGTATGAGCATCATGAATTAGACTTGGAATAGCCTATATCCAATTACCCCATCCTTGGATTCGTTTCCATTATTTGATTTCATATCTTGCTTAGTTTGTTTCATCGTGTTCATTTGCTTAATCTTGTTAGGGTGTTAGTAAAACTCAGCAATTCACTTATTTAGCTTAACTTACTTGAGTGCCTTGAATTCTACGTGCTTAGAATTAATCCCAATACGGATTGATAACCTTCTATACTACTCGTATTGGAGTTATTGATACCTCCTTAAGACCGAAAAGTCTTAGTATCAATTTGGCACCGTTGCCATATTGGGATTTGATTTTAACATTGAGATTTAGGTTCTTTGTGAGCTTAAGTATTACTTTCTACCAAGTTACTAATCTTTTTTTTCCTTCTTATTACTTTTGCTCTCTATAGGTGTATGCATACCCGTTCCCGTGGCAATACTAATCTCGTAGAAGCGAGGGACGATATTGATCAAGAGCACGACGAAGCCGCGTGAGAGTACAAGCAACGGTTGGCAACGAAATGGAGAATTTTGACGATGCTCCACTTGGGAACATTCACGATAACATTCCACACCAAAGGAACGGTGGGAATGGAACTGGGAACAACCAAGGAGGTGGCGGCAATGGAAACCATCACCACCCAATCCGTCCAAACCATCCACCTAGGGCTCGGCATGTTGTTGGAGAAGGTGATGCGGCGAATGCACACCAAAATCGCCAAAGGATTCAACCACCTCCGGTAGAAAACAACAACTTTGAGGTCAAACCGGGGTTAATCAACATGGTTCAAGCTAACAAGTTTCATGGGTTGTCAATGGAAGATCCATTGGACCACATAGACCAATTTGACCGAATATGTGGTCTCACTAAGATCAATGGAGTCTCCGAAGATGGTTTCAAACTTCGTCTCTTCCCGTTCTCTCTAGGTGACAAGGCTCACCAATGGGAAAAGAGCTTACCCCAAGGCTCTATCACTTCTTGGGATGATTGCAAACGTGCGTTTCTTGCCAAATTCTTTTCACCGGCTAGAACCGCCAAGCTTCGCAACCAGATATCGAGCTTCACACAACGGTCCAATGAGTCTTTCAACGAGGCTTGGGAAAGATTTAGAGGCTACACATCTCAATGCCCCCATCATGGCTTTAGCAACGCCTCTCTCTTAAGTACTCTATACCGGGGTGCTTTTCCTAAGATTCGAATGCTACTGGATACGGCATCGAATGGTAATTTCTTGGCTAAAGATGTGGAGGAAGCAATGGAGCTTGTGGAAAACTTGGCTACTAGTGACGGGACCTATGGCGACGATTATGACCATGCCACAAGGACCACAAGCGACTTTGATGAGAACAAGAGAGCCAAAGACATGACGGCACTTAATGAGAAGATGGATAAGCAAGCATCCTTGATAGATAAACTTCTTGAGGCTACTAAAAAAGAGTCTCAAAAAGCGGTTCATTTCATTGGTGATTACGAAGATAATCAAGGTTGCTATCAAGAGGAAGCCGTTGACACACAAGAGGAAGTGAACTACGTTGGGAACCAAGGGAATTACCAAAGACAAGGGTTCAATCACAACTATAGAAACCATCCCAACTTCTCTTACCGAATCAAAACTATAGAATCCACAAGACCAAGTGTACCCTCCACAACAAGGGAACCAAGCCCCTCAACAAAAGCAATTCAATCAACAACAAGGTCAAGCCTCTAACTCAAACCAAGCTTTCATTCCCAAGAATAACTACCAAGGAAACCAAAACCGGATTTCCACAAAAACAAGCTTTTGCACCACCCGGTTTTCAACAACAACAAGGGTTTATACCCCAAGGTCATGCATCTACGTCTAAACCGCAAGAGCTTGACTTGAGCTCCATGTTCCAACAATTACTAAAGGGACAAGCGGAAATCAATACTCGGGTAGATTGCTCATACAACGACCTCAACACCAAGATTGAGGCTTTGAACTCCAAGGTAAAACAAATGGAGGCCAAAGGCGTTGCTTCTTCTTCACGACCACAAGGTCAACTTCCGGGCAAGTCCGAGACCAACCCCAAGGAGTACGTCAACGCCATCGCCCTACGGAGTGGAACGGTTTTGCCAACTAGAATAGCTTCTCCTACTCTCAACGAGGACGTTGAGAACCACGGTGGGGGGGGGGGGTGGAACTTCAAGAAGATGAAGACTTGGTTAAAGACGTGGTAGTGAGAGATCAAGACAAGGGTAAAGAGGTTGAAAAGGTCAAGCCTAGGGTTGTTGTTGCTCAAGAGAAGCCGAAGAAGAATGTGTTAGTCCCTAAGCCCTACGTTCCTAAGCTACCATTTCCCGGGCGATTCAAGAAGCAATTGTTGGAAAAGTACAAGGCGTTGTTTGATAGGAAAATGGAGAAAGTGGAGCTTACAATGCCATTGGTTGACGCATTTCTACTTGTACCCCAATATGCTAAATTTCTCAAGGATGCGGTAAAGGAAAGAGCAAAAGAGATGGAATCCATGGTGGTTTTGCTCATGAATGTAGTGCCATCATCCAAAAGAAGGTGGTACCCAAGAAGCTTGGAGATCCCGGTTCCTTCACTCTACCGTGTGCTCTAGGTCCTCTAGCATTCGATAATTGTCTTTATGATTTGGGTGCTAGTGTGAGTCTAATGCCGTTCTCGGTTGCTAAAAGATTAGGCTTCACAACGTACAAAGCTTGCAACATATCTTTGATCTTGGCGGATAGAAGCGTGAGAGTACCCATCGGTTTGCTTGAGGATCTACCAATCATGGTTAGAGATTTCATTGTCCCAACGGACTTTGTTGTGCTTGAGATGGATGAAGAGCCTAAAGATCCACTCATCTTTGGGAGGCCGTTTTTGGCAACCGCGGGAGCTATCATCGACATGAGAAAGGGGAATATTGATTTGCATATAGGTAAAGATGAGGTGCTTGAGTTCAACATCAATGATGTCATGAAGAAGCCCACAATTGACGGTCAATGCTTCTACATTGAGACGATGGACGAGCTCGCGGATGAGCTACTTGAAGAGATGAGTCTTGAAGATGGGTTACAAGTGGCTTTGACACAAGAACAAGGCGAACATGGGCATTTGAGTGAGGAAAGCTAAGGGTACAAAATACTTTTGGACTCACATAAGCCGGTTAATAGAGAGACTCCGTTCATTGAGTTGGGTAGTCAAGTGACTAATTGTGGAGATGGGTCAAGCATGGTTTCGGTTCACGAGAGCTTCGCTATGCAAGTGGATCAAGTGGAGGACGAGATAGATGCTAGCAATGGTAAGTATAGCAATGATGACGATTGGAGTGAGCTCAAGGCACCTAAGGTGGACCTCAAACCGCTCCCTAAAGGGCTAAGGTACGATTTTTTAGGTCCCAATGAGTCTTACCCGGTGATAGTCAATGATGAGCTTAATGAAGATGAAATTGCCATACTCTTGAAAGAATTAAGGAAATTTAGAAGGGCAATTGGATACTTTCTAAGTGATATTAAGGGTATCTCTCCATCTCTTTGCACACATAGGATCCATCTAGAGAGCGAATCGATGACTTCTATTGAACACCAACGTAGGTTGAATCCTAATTTGAAAGAGGTGGTCAAGAAAGAGATTCTTAAGCTCTTAGATGCGGGGGTTATCTATCCTATCTCCGATAGTGCGTGTGTATCCCCGGTTCATGTGGTGCCTAAAAAGGGTGGAATCACGGTGATAAAAAACGACAAGAATGAGTTAATACCAACTAGGACTATCACCGGGCATAGGATGTGCATTGATTACCGAAAACTTAACTCCGCCACTAGGAAAGACCACTTCCCTCTCCCGTTCATTGATCAAATGCTTGAAAGACTTGCTAATCACCCGTTCTATTGCTTTTTAGATGGTTATTCGGGATTCTTTCAAATTCCTATTCACTCGAACGACCAAGAAAAGATGACATTTACATGTCCTTATGGCACCTTTGCTTATCGAAGGATGCCATTTGGACTATGTAACGCACCCGCCACATTTCAAAGGTGCATGATGTCGATCTTTTCGGATCTAATTGAGGAAATAGTCGAGGTCTTTATGGACGACTTCTCGGTCTATGGTTCCTTGTTTTCTTCTTGTTTGTCCAATATTTGTAGGGTGCTTACGAGGTGCGAGGAGACAAACTTGGTGTTGAATTGGGAGAAATGCCACTTTATGGTGCGGGAAGGCATCGTGCTAGGCCACAAGATCTCGGAAAGGGGTATTGAAGTGGACAAGGCCAAGATTGAGGTGATGGTGAGTTTGGAACCACCAAAGACGGTGAAAGATGTCCGAAGCTTCTTGGGGCACGCGGGCTTCTACCGTCGCTTCATCAAAGATTTCTCGAAGATCACAAGGCCTCTCACTAGGCTACTTTGCAAGGAAGTTGAGTTCATTCTTGATGAGGAGTGCATGGTGGCGTTCTTGGAGATAAAGAAAGCGTTGGGTAGTGCTCCCATAGTCCAAGACCCGGATTGGGATCTTCCTTTTGAGATTATGTGTGACGCGAGTGATTTCGCGGTTGGAGCCGTCTTAGGGCAAAGGAGGGACAAGAAGACCAATGTCATCTACTATGCAAGTAGGACCTTGGATGACACCTAAGCTCGATATGCTACTACGGAGAAGGAGTTGTTGGCGGTGGTTTTCGCCATGGAAAAGTTTCGGTCCTATGTTGTAGGTTCAAAGGTGATTGTCTACACGGATCACGCGGCCTTGAGATACATTCACGCCAAGAAAGACACGAAGCCAAGGCTACTCCATTGGATCTTACTCCTAAAAGAGTTTAACTTGGAGATAGTTGACAAGAAAGGAATAGAGAATGGGGTAGCGGATCACTTGTCTAGAATGAGGATTGAGGACCTTGTCCCAATTGATGACAAGCTCCCCGAGGAGAGTCTCATGGTTGTTAGCGTGTTGAGAAAGGGGATTGAGGCGGTGAAAGGTATCGAAGGTGCAAGCGGCCTAGAAGATGATAAGCTCCCTTGGTACGCAGATTATGTCAACTACTTGGCATGCGGAAGAGAGCCGCCGAGGTTGGAAGGATACAAGAGGAAGAAGTTCTTCCATGATGTCACTCGGTTCTATTGGGATGAGCCATTCCTTTACAAGTTGTGCTCGGATGGTCTATACCGACGGTGCGTCCCAGAAGAAGAGGTCAACGGGATTTTGTTTCATTGTCACGGTTCATCATATGGCGGTCACTTCGCTTCATTCAAGACGTCGACAAAGGTTCTACAATCCGGTTTTTGGTGGCCGAGTCTATTCAAGGATGCACACGCTTTTGTCTCCACTTGTGACGCTTGCCAAAGAAAGGGGAATATTAGTAGAAGAGATGAGATGCCTCAAAACCCGATCCTCGAAGTGGAACTTTTTGATGTGTGGGGAATAGATTTCATGGGACCGTTCCCCTCTTCATATGGGAACCAATATATCTTAGTGGCGGTGGATTATGTATCTAAATGGGTCGAGGCGATTGCTAGCCCGACGAATGATGCAAAGGTGGTACTCAAGTTGTTCAAAACGATAATCTTCCCGCGCTTTGGTGTCCCAAGGGTTGTGATAAGTGATGGAGGGAGCCATTTCATAAACAAGGTGTTTGAGAGCTTGCTCAAAAGGCATGGAGTCAAACACAAGGTGGCCACACCTTATCACCCCCAAACGAGTGGGCAAGTGGAGGTCTCTAACCGGCAAATCAAGGCGATTTTAGAGAAGACCGTGGGGAGCTCAAGAAAGGATTGGTCCGTGAAACTCGATGACGCATTGTGGGCCTATCGAACCGCTTATAAGACTCCCATTGGAACGACCCCATTCAATCTTCTTTATGGGAAATCTTGTCACTTGCCGGTAGAGTTGGAGTACAAAGCGTTATGGGCGGTTAAACTTCTCAACTTTGATCTCAAAACCGCGCAAGAAAGACGTTCGATTCAGCTCCAAGAGCTCGAGGAGATTAGGTTAGAGGCCTATGAGAGTTCGAAGATTTACAAGGAGCAAACCAAGGCGTTTCATGACAAAAACCTTGTGCGAAAGGAGTTTAGAGCCGGAGACCAAGTGCTATTGTTCAATTTCCGGTTGAAGCTGTTTCCCGGGAAATTCAAGTCTAGGTGGTCCGGTCCGTTTAGAATCAAGGAGGTACGGCCATATGGGGCAATCGTTCTCGTGAACAAGAGCGGTGAAGAGTTCGTCGCAAATGGGCAAAGGCTCAAGCCATATCTCGCCAATGACTTCATTAGAGAAGGGACCTCACTCCCTCTCAATGACGTTCCACCTTCCGCCTAAGCGGGTAACCAAAGTCAAACTTAGAGACTCTAAACAAAGTGCTCTTGGGAGACACCCCAAGCTTATCCTCGTACATACTTTTAAATCCTTATTTTCTCTTTTTCATAGTTCGTTTTGATGTTTTGCTAAGTGTCTTTAGGGGCTCCAGGGTCTAAGAAATCATGGGTTGCAAATAAGGGAGTTGGGAAGAAGAGCTAGGTCTACACCGAACCAAGCACACCGATCCCCACCAAGCGGTGCAACAAAGCGGTGTGCAGTTTCATGATGTCTACACCGATCCCCACCAAGCGGTGCGACGGAGCGGTGTGCTGCCTCAAGAATTCACACCGATCCCCACCAAGCGGTGCAACAAGTCGGTGTGAGGCCAAAACGTTATTGACTTAAGCACCGGTTCGTTGCACCGATCTGTCCCGCGCGGTGTTGAATGAAGACGAGGCGGCCCAAGTTTCTAGCACCGGTTCGTTGCACCGATCTGTTGCAAGAGGTGCTGATTGGTGTTGACCAAAATTCAAACAGGTTTGATCAGATCTAAAATCCAAAGGTAAGTGGTCCCCACCAGGTAAGAGAAAAACCCATCTTCCCCCTTCTCTTTCTCTCCATTTTCGTAGCCCCCATGTTTCCTCTCACCTTCATCTTTTTTTCTTCATAACTTTCTCCCTACTTGCTCAAAATTGTTGATTCAAGTTGCTAAATTCTCAATTTTCTTTTCTCTTTGTGGATCCACCAACGTTTTTATTGATTGAACACTCAATCCCAAGGTAGTTAGCTCATGCTTTCTTTAACCTGATAAGCTTGTTCTTGAGTAGAGATTTTGTGATTTTGTTTGGAAATTGCATTCACTTATGCTTAGACCTTGGGATTAGGCTAGAAAATAGTTAGGTTTGGTGGATCTTGTGCCAATTTGTGCTACATTTGAGAAATTTGGAGATCTTGAGATTTTTGCACTAGCTTGAGATTAAATGTTGAACCTTTGAGAATTCAATTAAATTTTTGAAACCATCCACCACACCTAGAGAACTTTGCCTCTTTAATTAAGATTTTGCAAATTTTATTTTGAGGATTTAGGATTGTGATTTCAAAAATTTAATCTCTTGGTCATGAATGTTGCATTTACCTCTTGGTCACCTTCTCTTGAAATTTGAAGTGCCATATCTTTGCTCCTTGGGACTCATGTGGGTATTGAGATAATTGTAGGAGCCATGGGTAGGTCGCACCGACCCAGGGCTTCCCTACACCGGCCCCCACAAACCGGTGCAACAAAGCGGTGTGCCGACAGAAGCTAAGCACCGGTTTGTGGCAAGGATTTACACCGATCCGTTGCAACCGGTGCTGAACCAAAAAAACTGAGCATGACCCATACCCGACCGGGTTGGTACCCGGTTTGTCCCGGGTCGACCCGGTTCGCCCCTCTCTACTATAAATACTCTAAACCTAATTTTTCTTGGATTATGTATTTCTTATGCTAAAAAACCTCTTTTTGAATGTTCTAAGTATTTTGTAAGAGAGATTCTCCTTTTTAATTTATGCAATCTATTCTCAATCTTCTTTCTTAATCATCTAATCATCTAATCAAGGGATTTAACATGTTCTTCATAGGATTTGTTGGACCCATCATGATTAGTGAGTAGTCTCCTAGGATCTAGGGATGGGTTAGGATTAGGTGACTTCCATGAATGATTTATGATGCTTAGGGATAGATAATCAATTTCCTACTCTTAGGGAGTGTGTTTAATGCTTGATTGTGCTTGAGAAAGTCAAACTTGATCCCAAGGCATTTCTCACCCACAAGGTGTTCGATGAAATGCCTAAGAGAGCTTTCTAAGAGAAATACCCTTCTTAGCCTAAGAGATTAGTTGTCTAAGGGATTATTTAGGTGATCTTGATTAATGAAATTAATGCTTGCTAAGTAAGAGTCCACAAATGAGAATTTGATCTTGGATTAGTAATTAGCATAGGTGATTAGTACCTTGAGAGAGGATTAGTCACGATTAGGATCTTAACCTTGGAAATTAACCTTGATTGTGTATGAGCATCATGAATTATACTTGGAATAGCCTATATCCAATTACCCCATCCTTGGATTCGTTTCCATTATTTGAATTCATATCTTGCTTAGTTTGTTTCATCGTGTTCATTTGCTTAATCTTGTTAGGGTGTTAGTAAAACTCAACAATTCACTTATTTAGCTTAACTTACTTGAGTACCTTGAACTCTACGTGCTTAGAATTAATCCCAATACAGATTGATAACCTTCTATACTACTCGTATTGGAGTTATTGATACCTCCTTAAGACCGAAAAGTCTTAGTATCAGAAACCGTACCCCAAACGAATCCGCATATGCTTGTGACTCTATCCAATATGCTCAAAAAAGGCCCATAGCATATTTTATATTATTTGTCACCTAGAAACAACAATTTGTTTTAGGAACTATCTAATAGCAAATAATAAAATCCGATTTACACTTTTGATTGCATATGTGAAAATAGTTTGGGGTGTGTACCAATTAAACTCAATAGTTTAAGTAATGCAACGATGAGCCAAAAAATTTGGAAAAACATAATTAGGGACGCATTAATAGGGGTGGTGGAAATAATTAGGGATGCACAATAGGATCTTAATTTGGGTCATGATAGGGAGGAAATAATTGTACAACCAATAGCTTACAAATTTCAGTCTAATATGTGTGTGAGTTTAATAAGAAACTTCCCAAAAAGTGCGACCAAAAGAGCGATTTAAGGTTTACCTTCGCCAAGTGCAATTTACCTCCGATTCAATTCGATTTTATCAGTAAATTCATCTTCTTTTACTGTAAAATCACTCCTTTACTGCATATCTGAAACATGGAGAAGGATTTATGGAAAGCGATGCAGCAACTAAGTATCGGATCTTCTCTACCACCGGTACAAATCTCAACGGAAACTCGCCGGCGGGCCGCGACTAATAGTCGCCTCAGTCTAGTAGTTCGTGGGCTAAATCATGAGCATCAAAATCTAATTGGAATGAGGAACACCCTGCCGAAAGCGTGGAGACTTCATGATAGAGTCCATGGCCAAATCAACGATGACGGTACTGTCCAATTTTTCTTTACATCTGAACATCACCTTCTCTTGGTGATTGGAAGGGGACCTTGGTCATTCAAGGATTGGATGGTAGTCATGGATCGATGGACTAGGAGGATGTACCCTAATTTCCTGCAAACAATTTCCTTTTGGGTTGAGTATTTCAATATTCCTAACGAGTATCGTAATCGAATGATGGTGGAAGAAATTGCAAGAGAAATAGGACAGGTTGAAGGAATTCGCATTGTTGAGCTTACTAGAGATAGTCCATCTGAAGTATGGGTCCGAATCAGATTCAATGCCTATCAGCCTTTAGCTTTCAATCGGTATGTGCAGTTTGAAGAGGTAGGAGAACCAGTTCTGATTCGACTAGAGTATGAGAGGCTCAAGAAATTCTGTCATACTTGCAGAATGTTGACTCATGAAGATACGCTCTGCCCAAGAGGTCCACATCAACCTCCACCAGCTATCCATAATGGTGCTCCGATACTGGAATTAAAATTTCCTGTTGATCAAAACCAGAATGAAGAGATAGAAGATGCAGCGCTGGATCATGAGCAAGAGCTACCTGTTCTTGAAGAGGAAATAGAGGAGATACATACGGAGGAATATCTTCATGATATTACTCCACCATTACTGAATCAAGGCAATATTCAACGCAGCTTTAACCAGTATGACATTCCGATGACCACATTTGAGAGAGGATCAACATCAAATCAAGGAAGAGGATCAAAGCGTAAGGCAGATGATCTAGTGGAGGAAGAACGTAGCCCGACAAACAAGCCCATAATTTCTAATGATGGAGAAGGCTTGGTGGTTGCCTTAAAACCACCAGAGGCACCATGAGGCTTTTGCATTGGAATTTTCAAGGGCTTAAGGGGAACCCCTTGACAATTCCATACCTTAAAGATATCAGGAAGTCTTCTAAACCTGATGTTATGTTCCTCGTAGAAACAAAAAACGGCATTAAGTGTGTAGAAATTTTATGCAAGGATCTTGGCTACACCCATCATTTTGTCTTGCCGGCAAATGGGTTAAGTGGAGGTATGGCTATTTTTTGGAATGATGATGTACAATTGGATTTTGTTGGACCACCATCTCTGTATTATACGGATATCTATGTCTCAGAAAGAAGTGGACCTACGTATTGCTTAACGTATGTGTATGGCAACCCATGTAAGAAGCTAAGAAATCAATTGTGGAGAAGAATGAGCTTTCTAGCAGAAGCAGGGCTATACAGAAGCAAGCCAAGGCTGGTTTTGGGAGATTTCAATGACATAAAAGGCAATGAAGAAAAGTCAGGAGGTCCAGTTAGACCATAATCTACATTTGGGACTTTCAGAAAGATGCTAAATATCACAGGGCTTCATGAGGTCAAAACTTTTGGAGGCAAGTACACCTGGTATGGAAGAAGACATAGCTATTTTGTCAAATCTAAGATTGACAAAGTCTTTGCTTCAGCGGATTGGCAAGATCTTTTTCCAAAAGCTTATGTGATATATCATGGTTTTTACCCGTTTTTAACCATGATATAGGTCTTGTTTTTAGAGTCTTTCTAGTATTTTTGGAGTCTTTTTGAGTCTTTCCAGGTATTGACACGTTTGGAGCATAATTGGAGATATTGAAGCATTCTAGAGCTTTTTGGAGCAAAACAGAGATCGTGTAGCTGGGACAGCCGATTTAAAGCCCTTGTATCGACCGACACCACCTGGTGTCGATCGATACTGACACCATGAAGGAAGGAACGTGACTCACTGCCCGTGTATCGATCGATACCACTTATGGTATCGGTCGATACCATCGTCCATGGAAAAGGAAACGCGACTTTTTACAAATCTGAAGAATCTGCACCTTGCCCCAAAACGTGTTTTAGCATTATAATTAGGTTTTTCAGCCACTTTTAGAGCTTTATTGAAAGAGCTTTATTGGGAGAGCTTTATTGGATTCTTCAGACTTTGAGAGAGATTTGTTACAGGGTTTTTGGGAGACGATTCTGAACCCCTTTGTTTCTTATTGATTTCTTCTATGCAATTCTATTCATCTATGATTTCTGTTCCATTAATCATGTCTGAGTAGATCCACTTTAGGTTTAGGGTTTTCTCATAAAGGATTTCATTGAGTGCTGGTAATTGATTGGTTAGGATTCATAATCTGAATTAGTTCTTCACATTAGGTTGTTCTCAAAGCTAATTCTAGGTTGACGAATCTGGAACTTAGATCTTAGGTTAATCGATTAGACACGACAGTGCAATTGATAATCTGACAAAACTTAGGGTGAGCAAAATAGCTATTCGCAAAGAGATTTGGTTTAGTTGTTTTGTGAACATATCAAACCTAAACTTTAAAGCTGGTTTAGATCTTTAGGATTTGCAAAGAGATTTGAGATTATGGGATTAAGATTTAGATAATTCTCGCAACGACAGTTGGTTAATTATAGCTTAGTGATTTGAGTTCAAGAACTGTGCATAACCTGAATCCTGACTCCTGACTAGTTGCTAATCTGCATTCTCTGATTTCCTGAGAAATACCTTGAACCTATCTTTCCTCCATTGAATTACAACTCTTTTAATTTCGTTTATTGGATCTGTTAAATTGAATCGCTTAGCGTAATTCGAAGGGTGATTTCTTGAGTCTATGTGGTTCGACCCCTAATATACTGCAAGAGTATTATTTTTGAGCTTATCATTATGTCCAACTGCTTCAAAAAGTAGGATCTGACCACCGGCCGATTCTTTTAGACACGGGAGACAGGAAATGGAGAGGATGTAAGTTATTTCGGTATGACGATAGATGGAGATTTAATCCGAAAGTCAAAGAAGAGATCCGTAAAACATGGTTAGAGAAATGTCAAAACATTCCGGGTGCAGAGTTTGGGGAAGCTTTGAAGAAATGTAGAATCAGTCTATCAAGATGGAAAACTAAGAATATCAACAATTCACAAAAGAAGATTCAGGAGCTCAAAGAATTACTGCACAAAGCGTATGAAAATTCTCCTCTTGACTATGCTTATATATATCATCTAAAATCTGAACTAATTAAAGAATATAGGCTGGAAGAAGAATATTGGAGGACAAAAAGTAGAATCCAGTGGCTCCAAGCAGGTGACAAGAATACCAGGTATTTCCATGCTAAAACCAAACAAAGAAGAAACTACAATCGCATTACTTCCATAACTGATGGAGATGGCAAATAATGGACCTCGGAAAAGGATGTTCATAATGTGATTATAAGTTATTTTAATGATCTTTTCACTTCATCTGGCAGCGGAGATAGTATGGATAATATCATGCAGCATATACAACCAAAGGTTAATGATGAGATCAATGAGTTTCTGACCAGACCAGTATCAGAAGAAGAAATCTGCAAAGCTCTTCAACAAATGGATAGGGAGAAGGCACCAGGTCCTGATGGAATGAAAGCAGGATTCTACAAAGATCATTGGCCTGTCATAAGCAAAGGTGTGGTTGATTTTGTTAGAGCATTCTTTGAGCATAATGATCTTGATCCTAACATCAACCATACACACATATGTCTCATTCCGAAAATAGAAAACCCAATTGGAGTCAAAGATTATAGGCCAATAAGTCTAAGCAATGTAGCATACAAAATAATATCTAAAGTGTTAGCAGAAAGACTAAAACCGTGGCTTCACTGCATAATATCAGAAAATCAATCTGCATTTATTCTAGGTAGATTGATTACTGATAATATCTTAATAGCTCATGAGCTGATGCATTATATGCATACTAGAAAGTTAGCTCATCCTTATATGGCTTTGAAATTAGACATTACTAAAGCTTTTGATAAAGTTGAATGGGGATTTGTTGAAGCAGTGATGAGGAAGCTAGGGTTTGCTCAGAAATGGTGCAACTGGATTATGAAATGCATCACAACGGTCACATACTCAGTGCTTATTAATGGAGCCCCAATTGGAAAGATAAAGCCTTAGAGAGGTATCCTCCAAGGTGACCCAATATCCCCATATATTTACTTGATTTGTACATAAGGTCTATCAGCATTAATTCAGAACAGTATTGATAAAGGTCAAATTCATGGTTTCAAAGCCAGTCAAAATGGACCAGCCATCTCACACTTACTCTTTGCAGATGACTCTCTCATGTTCTGCAAGGCAACTGAAAATGAATGCTCTACATTGCTCCAACTTTTGAAGACATACGAAAAAGTCTCAGGTCAGAGTGTTAACTTTCAAAAATCTGCAATTACTTTTGGTAAAGGTTTACCTGAGAATCAGAGGATGGTTCTGAGTCGTCTTATGAACATACATAAATCAGGTGGCTTTGGGAAGTATTTAGGTCTGCCTGAATTTGTTGGAAGGAATAAGAACAATGCATTCACGTTTATAAATCAGAGAGTTGCTCAAAAATGGAAAGCTGGTATTCTAAACTACTTTCTCCTGCATGTAAGGAAGTGCTCATCAAGTCAGTCGCTACAGCCTTACCATCATATTGTATGTCCTGCTTTCTCCTTCCGAAGAAGACTAGAGCAGATAACCAAAGCAATGAGAAGATTCTGGTGGTCAACTACTCAAGACAAGCATAAAATCCCTTGGATTTCATGGAGGAAGATCACAGATACAAAAAGCCTAGGAGGACTAGGAATAAGGGATTTAAGAGACTTTAACATTGCCATGTTGGCTAAGCAACAGTCTCAATCCCTGCTAGCTAAGGTTTACAAAGCTAAGTATTATCCAAGAGGGGATTTACTAGAAGCAGGGATCAAAAGACATACCAGTCATGCCTGGAGAAGCATATTACAAGGTAATAGACTTCTCACTAAAGGTATTAAATGGATAGTGGGTAATGGATCACAAATTAATGTGTGGAAGGATAACTGGCTGCCATGTACGCCTCCTAGACTAGTTAGAGCTTCTGATGATAGTAATATGCATGTGAGAAAGGTTAATGAACTGTTTATTAAGGGCACTACGAGATGGAATGAAAGACTGTTATCTCAGCTTTTTCATTGTGAAGATGTGCAGTTAATTAAACTACTTTGACCCTCAATAACAGGAGCAAAGGATTCTATCTCATGGAGCTATACTAAGGATGGAGTCTACTCGGTGAAATCTGGATACCATCTTATGTGTATACCATCTAATCCAGTTTCAGCAAATATAAATGCATATATGGCTGATCAAAACTCCCATAAGCTTTTTAGAAGTATATGGAGTCTTAATGTTCCCCCAAAAATAAGACATTTCTGGTGGAGGTGTATTCATAAGGCTTTACCTGTTGTAGATAATATGCAAAGAAGAAAGCTGAAAGTGGATAATATATGTCAAAGATGTGGAGAACACCCTGAAGTAAACCATATGCTGTTTCAATGCAGTGTTAGTAAGGAAATTTGGGAACTTGCTCCTCTTCAGCATCCACCAGGTGATCAACTTAAACATAATTCATTGATTGAAAATATACAGGAGCTACTTATGTTAAATGGAAACCAGAGAAAGGAGGCTAATCTGTTTCCATTTATTGCCTGGAGAATATGGAAAATGAGGAATGACTTCATATTTCAAAACAAAAAGTGGACCATACCTGATGTTATAAATAAGGCGTTAGTGGATCTCAAAACATGGATTGAGGTGGTGAACTTAGATAGTAAATACAGCATAGAACTGAGGAGCAGCAACCAATCAGAACGTAAATGACAATAACAAAGCCATAAAGACAACTGAGGAAGCTATTTCAAAAGCTAATGATTATTGTTGCTTTGTTGATGGGTCTTGGATATCACCTTCTCATTGTGCAGGTATAGGATGGGCTCTCTATAGCAAAGATGCCAGGCTGATTGTCAAAGGAAGAACAGCTATTAGCCCAACAAGCTCTCCGTTAGAAACAGAAGCAGAGGCACTTAGAATGGCGATAGTGCAGGTCAGCAGAATTGGATACATAAATGTCACTTTCTGTGGAGATTCAAGTGACCTGTATCGGCCATTAATGAACTCTAAAACTGGTATCCAGGCAAAAGAATGGAAGCATTCACAAATTGGCAGCTACATGGAAGACATCTTGAAGCTAGCTAATGGTAGCAAATGTTATAATTTTTTGAAAGTCCCAAGATCTGTAAACAATGTGGCTGATGTATTAGCTAAAGATGCTAGGATAAATCTTCTCAACAATGTAATCTCTTGGAACTTTGTAGCTTAACTTATGGAATGGTTAAATTGACGACAAAAAAAAAAAAAAAAAGTCTAATTTGTGTTTGTTTTTTTTTAAGATATGTAAATATTACTTTTATATTTAAAATTAACTTTATCAAATATGGTAAAATATTTTTTGAAGTGTAAAGGAAAAAAATATAACTGCTTGACTGTATAGGGCATTATATATGGTAAATTGTTCTTTTTCTATATGGTAAATTATAATGTTTATATATGCCTGTAATAGAATTTTAATCCTAAACAAAAAAAATCTTATCTTAATAAAGAAGGGTGCCAGACGTCCAAAAAATAAAACTAAAAATTAACGGTGCCATATTTTTTTTTCGTTAACTTAGTAATCTTTCGTTTAACAAAAAATAATAATAAGATAAAATATTTATATATAGAAATAGTTAAATCTGTATATGTGAACATGAATATTATAATTGTTTAATTGAAACGTGACACGAAGCATAAACAAGCAAAAGAAAATTTGATTTGTGTTTGAAGCTTCTATATATGCTTGTATTTACATTTTTGTGAATGCTATTATACACATAAATTCAGACATTAGATTTGCTTTTTCGTCTGTATGATTTTGAAGACAATCGTGGCCAAATAAGACATATAGAAATAGAAAGACAGTCGTGGCCAATATAAGACATATAGAAATAGAAAGAGTTATCCAAAATATATATAAGATAGAAATATTAATACACATGTCGACAAAAAATGGGATAAAACAAATAATCAATGAAGATACAAACAATGGGATAAAACAAATAAACATAATATCTTCATCTATAGTTAACCGTCATTATTTTAATACTCACCTCTATATAAACCCCTTCAAAATGGTTAATGTAAAGGAATCACACCACCCGCAATATCAAGAGAAATGAATAACGCCAACGTTAATTTTTCTCTACTCCAAAGACAACCAAATGTTCCGGCCGAATTCCTTTGGCCGGAAAAAGATGTTATCCCTTCAGAAGGCGACCTCGAACTCCCAATCATCGACCTAAGTGGGTTCCTAAATGGCAATGAGACCGAGACACAGGTTGCAGCTAAGGCTGTGAGAGAAGCGTGCATGGCTCATGGTACCTTTCTTGTGATTAACCATGGCTTCAAGTCGGGCTTGGCTGAGAAGGCGCTTGAAACATCGAGTTTGTTCTTTGGGCTATCCAAAAATGAGAAGCTAAAGGCTTACAGGACCCCGGGGAATATCTCTGGCTATACCGCAGGTCATAGCCAGAGATTCTCCTCCAATCTTCCATGGAATGAGACTTTGACTTTGGCTTTAAAGAAGGGTCCACCTAAAGTTGTTGAGGAATTTCTAACATCAAGGCTAGGCGACGAACGTCAAGAGATCGGGTAAATCAATTGCATGCATATAGTTTAGTTATATAAACGCTATGAAAAAAAACATATTTGCTATATGATTACATTTTATAACATGTAAAGAGAATTTTTTTCAATTGTTTTGTTCCTTGGATATTCTTGGTTACCAAACAAAATATAACCTGTTTTGTTTCAGTAAAGTGTTCCAAGAATTTTGTGAGGCAATGAACGGTTTGACTCTGGAGTTGATGGAGCTACTAGGAATAAGTATGGGTTTAAAAGACCGGACATATTACCAGAGATTCTTCGAAGACGGAAATGCCATCTTCAGATGCAACTATTATCCGCCGTGCAAGCAACCGGACAAAGCCCTCGGTGTTGGTCCCCATAATGACCCAACGGCTATAACCGTTCTGCTCCAAGACGATGTTGTGGGTTTGGAGGTCTTTGCCGGAGGAAGGTGGCAGACCGTGCGCCCTCGTCCCGGTGCTCTTGTCGTAAACGTTGGAGACACCTTCATGGTAAGTTTCTTTTTAATCAATAACGCCACAAAATTTTCTCAACAATGGAAAAAATATTAGAAACAGCTTATCATAAAAGAATGCTTAAAACTTTTTTTTTATGCAAACACAGTAGTGTTTCTACAATAGGGGATATTACTCTACATTTACTGATGGAACGATAAATCACCAATTTGTTGAACAAAACAAAAAAACATAAATCACCAATTTACAATACATATCTTTTTCCTTTTATTTGTACTTAAACATAAAATTTGTGAAATATGATACTTTTGGGTACTTATCAGACTGATATAAACTATAGGTTTATCTAAATATATCGATTTTGAAATACAATTATAATTTGAGGTCATTTGATCAATAACCATATAATTTTGTTGAAATTATGTGTTATTTTGGATTTTATGTGAAAGGCATTGTCAAACGGAAACTACAAGAGCTGTTTCCACAGGGCAGTGGTTAACAAGGAGAAAGTGAGAAGGTCATTGGTTTTCTTCTCGTGTCCTAGAGAAGACAAGGTCATCGTACCTCCTCCTGAACTTGTGGAAGGCGAAGAAGCTTCTAGAAAGTACCCTGACTTCACTTGGCATCAGCTCCAGAGATTTACCCAGTCCGGCTATCGAGTCAGCAACACCACTCTCCAAAATTTCTCTTCTTGGCTCGCCTCTAACTCCGTCAAGAACCAAGCCGTCGACAAGAAATGAACTTGATTGTACTTTCCCTATTCATATTTGCCGGAATTTTATTATCACTTAGCGGCTTGTTTATTGCTACTCCATCATTTTCGTTTAATAAGATGTTTTTAAGAAATCGACATGATTTGTATTTTTTCTATCCATATTTCTAGTTTTTTTTAATTATCAACCAGATGAATACCCGTGCTCCGTGCATGTTAATATTTTAGAGATTTTGTTTTGTTTTCACATTCTATCCATGTTTTAAATATAACTAGGTGTGTCCGCGCAACCCGCATATGGTTTTAGATATTTGTTTTCAATTTTTTTGGCTAATTTCAAATTTTGTTAAATAATATTTTCTTTTAACGGATCTTTATTCTCAACCTTACCAATTCCATATGTCTTACAGGTCTTATTGTTGTCAATTTTTTTTTTACAAAATATTTTTATGTTTAACAACCATTGTTTAAGTAAAATGGAGCAAGTGAATAATTCATGGTCCGAAATATCCCGTATTTTATTTAAAAATGGTTGAAACCTATTAACATATTAAAGTTAATGTATTTTAACTGTTCGATATTTTTAACTTAATATCAATAAGAATGTTCTTCATAGGTTTCATTATGCCAATTTTAAATTTGAAACCATCAATAATAATGTATTTATTGTCAACGAACAACTCAAATAACTTACTTACTCCATCAAAATTTTAAAGTTTTATATTCTGTTTATCCTCACTAACAACATCAAGACACATCCAAAAGAAAAGAGAAGAGAATAACCAAAAAAAAAAACCAAAGATTGATGTAGTGAATTTTAGAATATGCCCGATCCAAGGTCAACTTGATCCTCCTTTTTTTAAGACTACATCAACTTATGGTCGCACTTCCTCCGAAACCCACTTGTATGGTTGGTTCAGGCTTTTTCAACATCATCGAAATCACAATATGCTTTGTGTTATAATTTAATTTTAAAATACATAAAATTTTCCTAGAGTTTACCATTATCTCAAGTAACAATCATATGATTGTTTTAATTTACTTCTTCTAATCGTTATCTGATTTTTTTGTTCCATACAAAGTAACCCTCACTTCCTTATCATGTTGGATTAAAAAGGCGACATAATTGTAAGCTCAAATGTTTTAAATTGGTGTCAATTGCCACAAATAAAGAAAACGTATATAGGCCATTGTGTACGCTTTCGTAGATATAAAGTTGGGAGAGAAACATAATTAAATTACCTTAAGAGTTCATGTGATGGATACATATAAGAATCATATACATCTCATCTTAACCATCTAAATAAATCAATTAAAGTAAATATGTGTGCAGTCATACTTCTATACAAGCTATACACATTAAATTTTATAATATGATAATAATAATAATATTCGTAGAAATTTTTTTTTTTTTTAATAATATGATAATCATATCAAAACAACCATGTTTCCATCAAGCCACAAGAAAAACCACGAAAACTTTCTATTTCTCATAAAACCACAGGTCAAACCGTCAAGCAAAACAGATCATACACTTGAATAAGGGTAATGAGTTCATCCTCTCCTTAGCCGAAAGTCTCGTATCGATCGATCTCATTCAATAAACTCTTGCTACCATCAAATTCCTGCAACACAAAATGGATAGATAAGAATACACCAAAATTTTGCCAAGTGAGAGTTTAATCCAAAAAACTAAACAAAAACTATCATATCTCCCTCTAAATTTCATAATGAGAACCCAAACTACGACAATGTAATTGCGAGAACTTTCTACCTATGAATCAGACATAGAGATGGAGATAGAAAAAACTTTTCTTACTATTACTTCAAGCAGACCATACATTTGCGGTAAAGATAAACTTTTCTTACTATTACTTCAAGAAGGTGTTCTTCAAGTGAGATGATGATAGGAGACAGGTTGATAGTTTTGAATAAATGTTTGTTTTCTTCTTAAATATGGATCTAGCATAAAGATTGATAAGTTCAAAGGTCAGTTGAAAAGTTTAAGCGTAAGGAGAAAGAAGATGAAATATGGTGACGATAAATTGAAAAGTTAAGCGTTTAATAATTTTTTGGACTGAACATCTATTTCCCCAAAAATCAGCCTTATCTACACAAAGATCTATTTCCCCATCAAAATCTATTTCATATAATATCATATCTACACCAAGTTTAAGAATCGTTCTATTTATCCACCAAATTAAAGTTTTAAGCATATTTACACACACAATTTTTAAGCATATTTACACACACAATGGAACATGTACACATAGAGTTATATACTTCATAATCAAATTACACATAGACCATAATTTGCTTCGGTTTATTATATACCAATCCAACTTTAACCACCTAAACCGAAATTAAACCCAACTACAATTTTAACCAACTTTAACCATCTTCTTCTTCTTCCCCATCTAATCTCTCTCGATCTCAAAGATAACCTCAAATCAATTTTAATTCATACTTTTCATAAACATAATTCATAAATGAGATTTGCTTTTGATAGAAATCTTTCAAATCGGATTAAGAAACACAAATCAGATTAGCGACTGCAAAGAGCTTGCGAAGAGACGATCCGTCGCCGGATCTGATCCAGCTCTGCCGCCGGAAGACAACCCTTGCATTCTCTTGAGGTAAAGCCGATATTCTGCAAATGACTCACGGCGTTTTCTCTGGTTAATCCATCGACGCTCATGAGCTGCATAATCGTTTTAGGAACAGCGTTTTTGATCCCGAGATTCGCAACCGCGTCGACGAAGCGTTTGTGGAGCTGCGGCGTCCAGACGAGACGAGGTCGCTTGAGAGTCCGTGCTGGTTCGTCTCCGGCAGTTCCGGAACCTAGATCTGCAGAATCAGCAGCGAATTCGGCGGAGGAATTGGCTTGTGAAGACGGAAGCTGGAGTTGCGAGGGCGTCGGAGGCGTGGATTGGTGGTGATGAGGATGACCGGAGTTTCCGTTTCCGTGGGCAGGGCTTCGGATATTGAAGGCGAGAGCGAGATCGGGAGAAATCAGAGATTGAGATAACGGCATGAGCTCCTCCGGAGATGGAAGCTCTTCTTCTGATCTTGCGAACCAGTCGGAATCGAAGCGAATCTCTTTGAGATCGAGAGAGATTGGACAAAATGCTCATACACCTCTATTGAATACTAAAGAGGCTCATATACATCTCTTATAAAAAACATTTTCGTTTTGATTTTCTTTTAAATCGAAAAGATTGAAAAGACTGAATAACTTTAACAATTTACAGTATTTACAGACAGACCCAACCAAGGAGATAACGGGTTATTCACCCGAACCAACAAAAATTGGATCGATCCCCCTAAAATCCATAAAATCGACGAGTTTCTTCTTCTTTTCTTCTTAATCTCAATTTTGTTTTTCTTCTAAAACCCAGAACACGAAAGATTAGCTTCGATAGACTCCAGCTCGTGTCAATCTCAATCTTCTTCCCAACTCGTGTTGAATCTTTATGCAATTTTAGCAATTCAAGTTTTCATCACAGTAGCTACGGTTTTCAAGAAATTCTCTCCGTCGTCTCCTTTAGGGGAAAGCTTAAAATTGGATCGAATTATCTTGACGATTCGATTGGTAATTTTGGCTGGATTAGTCTGCAATTTCGAAGCTTTATTTTGTTCTAGTGGTAAGAAGTAAAAGAAGACGACGATGAAGGCGATGGAGACTGTACAGGATCTGATCGAGGAAGCCAAAGTACGGACCGTATGGTGGGGCTTATGCATCTTCTCCGTCACCTACTTCTTGACCCGTATGTCAATTCCAACCTTTTCTCTTCGGTTTCGCGGTTTCGGGATTTCTCTTTGCTTTGGCGGTTTCGTGCTCAGACTTTCTATAATTTTTGGTGGATCGATGCATTTTTACAAGGAATCATCGTTTTACGGTGGTCATGGGATTGTCGGTGGTCAGGTTCCACTAGGTTGTGGGATTGCTTTCGCGCAGAAGTATTCCAAGGAGGGGGCTGTGACGTTTGCCATGTATGGTGATGGTGCTGCGAATCATGGACAGCTTTTTGAAGCTCTGGATATATCTGCTCTCAAGGATTTTACCCGCAATTTGTAGTCTGCGAGAACATGCACTAGATTAACCGAATGATCTAGAGGCTAACCACCTAAAGATTGGGTGCTTTGCTTCGTTGGCTAATGATATGCTCAAGTTAATACCCTAAAAAGTACTAAAGCAGTGTTGTAATATAAGTAGGGGTCGAACACAAGAACTCCAGAATTCACACAATAGATTATGTAGATTCGAATTAAGCTAAACCAACAGATGTAAATGAAAGCAATGCGTAAATTAAATGTGTTGTAAGTCAATTGGAAGGAAGATAGGCTCAGGGTATTTCTCAGGAATTCAATGAATGTAGATAGACTAACTAACATGATTCAGATTTAGCGCAGTTCTTGAACTCAAATCACTAAAGTATAGCTAACCAACTCTCGTTGCGAAAACTATCTAAGTCTAAATCCTAGAATTCCAAATCTCTTTGCGAATCATAAAGTCTAAACCAGCTTTTAGTTCATGTTTGATTTGTTCACAAAACAACTAAACCAAATCTCTTTGCGAATAGTTATTTTGCTCACTCTAAGTTCTGTCAGGTAACTAATCGCACTCTCGTGCCTAACCAATTATCCTAAGATCTAAGTTCTAGGTGATCAGTCTAGAATTAGCTTTGAGAACAACCTAGGGCGAAGAACTAATTCAGATGGTGAATCCTAATTATTTAATTAACCTAACATTCAGAGAAAACCCTTATGAGAACCCTGAACCTAACAAAGAACTATTCAGACATGATAATTGAGACAATAAACATGACTGAAATAATACTCAAATAAATAATAAAAAGGAGAGTAACAAGAGGGTTCGAAATCTTCTCTCGGACGAACAGAGTCTCAGACTTGTCTCCCTCAGAAAGCTCTCTCACAAAACTCAGAATCAAAATCAAAGTGTAATCAAAAACGTCGTCAACAAAACTGGCTCAAAAACCTAATTAATAACCTAAAACACGTTTTGGGGCTTATTGCAACTATTAAAGTCTTCTGGGCAATTTTGCAATTCTTCAACTCTTCATAAAAGTCGCGACTTCTGTCTTGCTTCAGTGAGTATCGACCGATACTAGGGTAGTATCGATCAATACTGAGACTTTAAATCGGGTACTCAGCTACACGAACTTCTGTTTTGCTCCAAAATGCTCCAAAAAGCTCCAATATCTCCAATTATGCTCCAAACGTGCTAAACCCTGTAAAAGACTCTAAAAGACTCCAAAATAGTAGAAAGACTTTATAAAACGGACTTATATCATGGCTTAAAAGGAGTAAAAACCATGATATATCAAATCCCCCAGACTTAGCCTTTGCTTGCCCTCAAGCAAATAGAAGACTAAACTAGAGAAAGAAGTTTGAAAACACGGAGACTCACCTGTTCTTGGAACGTTGCAATGACCCTTTTCCCAAGCACCCAAATGTCACCTAACCAGATCCAAATCTAACCACCATGTACTTCTCCGTAGACATTCGCAGCTTCCCCAGACTACACACATTATTTCGCAGCTTCATTCAATTAAACCCCTCATCGCCAGTTTCATCGCTGTGATTAATACCAAGAACCTTCTAGATTCTTTCCCATAAAATATCATAACAAGGAACCACCCAATTTCACACTTTTTGTATCACTTTATCTCCCCCCAGACTTATTTCTTATCATATATATCTTTTTTTTTTTTTTTTTTTTTTTTTTTTTTTTTTTTTTTAAGATTCGCATATACACGTCAAGGTATGAGACGCGAGTATTGATGGTGTTTGCCACCGAATCCCCGGTTCTTCCCTCTCAATGTATCAAAGGGTGTAGGCGAATAATGGCATCATAGGAAAATCCTAGCCTCGCTTCTAATCCTCTGTGTGATCATCCCTCACCAAGTAGAATAATGGGATCGCTGGAAATTTTCCTAGCCCTCTACTCAAGAGAAAATCATTTCATCTTTTATGCTCTTATTTATTAACTTATAACAGGGGAGAAAGATACTATCACTTTTAAACACATGGGCTCCTTTGTTAGATATGAATGAGGAATCAAGCTCTGTGAATACTAACCACATCGATGAAGTGCAAAAATTTGGCTCAGGCTTTAAAAGAACTCTGCTGGAAACATGTGTGTCTTCTAGTTAACTGGTCAGCCTTTGGATTTTTCATTAGTCGATCTGTAGCTGATTCTGTAATAGTGGACACTCAGAAGCAAAATCAAAACAGCAGATTCAAGAACACGATCATAATCTCCAACAAAAGTTTGACTCAATAAAACAAGTTTGACACAAAAAACGACTGACTCTAAGAAAAACAAACACAATGTCAGCGACTACCTCCCCCAGACTTAAACAACACTGTCCCCAGTGTTATCAAACCTGAGTTTGGTGAAAGAAATCAAATGAACCCAGTGGAATGTGAAAATCGAAGAGGTTACCCGAGATGGTGATGAGTGTTGACCGACACTGGACTGGTATTGATCGATATCAGTGGTAGGTCGACATAATTCCTCTTGACAGCGACAATTGTGCCAAAAAATTATGTCAAACGATCCAAATGTGTTATGGTTAGCACTGTTAGATCACTCAAACACAAGTTAAAAGCAACAAAAGATCATAAAAGCATATGTTCCACAAAGTATAAAATGATAAAATGCTGACATCACGACTCAAAATAACAAAAGTCCAAACGAAAAGAAAAAGAAAATGGAAAAGAAAAACAAACGTGAAACCAGATAAACAGAGGACTAATCCTCCTCAGTGGCGTTAGAGTCATCGCCAGCAGTGCTAGATGGTCTAGCCTGATGTGGTGAGCGTGGTGAAATGGGACGCTGAGACGCCATGCAGCTGCATCGAGACATAGCACTCCAAATGGTCTGAAGACTCTTGACAACATAGCGCTGGAACGGGTCCATCTCCATCGCAGGTGGCGTAGGAGGAGTAGGTATAGGAGCAGGTGTGTGTCGCGCGCGTGGTTGACCCCCAGCAGGGCTAGATGCAGGCGGACGGGCTCTAGTAGCGGAGCCTCGACGTCGTGTGACCGGTGCAGGCTCCATATCAGCAGTGTCAGGCGCGAAGAGTAGCTGAGTAGGATCACCGCCAATGTCTGTCAGATCTGTGTTGGGGAGCTGAACCAGATAGTCCCCAACAGAAGTGCTGAAAACCCAACGCCTATCAGGCTTCAGCCAGCGCAGGTGCTCCAGGTGCGCCAAGTCCATAAGCTCTCGGGACGTCAAGATCGAGCAACTGGCGGTGCTGATCCCAAGGTGCAGAAAAATGGGAGTGAGGAGACTGCCCACCGTCTCAGTCTTCTAGCGACCTGCAGTCCTAGAAGACTTGCCGCGTCCGGTAAAAGGCTTCACCTTCAGCGACTCCAAGTGGTGCGCAAAAACAGCACCTAAGTTGACCGCAAGGTCCATCTCAGACCACTCGTACGCCTCATCATCAATGATGTCCCCGATCCCAATGGACAACACAATCAGCTCAGTTATCCTCATCTTGTTAGGCTTCATCTTGCACAACAAGGTGTTGCTCAAGATCCTAACAAGACAGCGCATGACAGGATGGCGCACATCCATCTGTGTGGTAGTCTTGCTGTCGTAGACCCCATGCCCGAAATGAGACCAGAATGCCTCAATATCCAAGAACTTGCGTGGAAGCTCACACCTCGAGAAATCTCTGTTAAACCCATATATGTCGCAAAGCTCCTGAAAAGAAATCCTGTAGCGCACACCGCGAATCAGAAACATCAGCACACCCTGTTGTGCAGTCACTGGAGGCTCACCAGTGTAGTAGACGCGGACAGACGTGAGGAACTGGCGGACCAAGTAGGGGTATAAGTCATATTGCCGCGTAGGCATCGTCCCCAATACGATCTTCCAGATCAAACCATCAAGCTCTCTGTCGAAACCCAGATGTCTCATAGTGTGCGTGTCCACAAGTTGAGTGGGGCGCACATTCACCTCCTGCCAGGCGTTGTAGAAGATAGAGTCATAGTCGTCTCACTCCTCTGAAATAGGCCTGTGCGTGCAAGCCCGGCTCTCTGTAATCTCCTTATCGGAGCCCTCGTAATCATCTCTCAAGCGTATCCTGGCCTTCTCACTGATCTTAGGCCAAGGAAACCGAACCGTTGTGCGAGGAGGCAATGGTGATGAAGGCGCATGTACCTCTGGTGGTGCGTCTTGTAAGTGTCTACCGAAAACAACTGTGAAGTCTGTAGAATTTGCAGTCCGAACCTTGTAGCGGTTCCCGGTGAGACAAGCGATTATCGTTCCCACTGTCCAAACTCCGTCGTCTTTGAACTCGACGCGAGCGTGCAACATGTATTCTTTCTCAGGTGAGTGGGAGCTGGAAGCATCATCGGTACGTGGCTTCTTCCTAGATGCCATTTGCATCATCAACAAACACGAAACACAGCATAAATCCAACATCTCTCTCAAACAAAGCAATCTCGGCCAAGTAAAAGTGTTAGCATCGACCGATACTGGGGTAGTATCGATCGATACTAAGACTTGTATCGAGCAGTCACGAAGAACACAAATCCAAAAATTCCAAACTTGCAAACCAAGCGTAATGAAACGTAAGGCAAGGTTCGACTAGGCCTAGAACACACTAATCAACTGATAATCATCCAACAAAACGAGTTCTAAGAGCCTAAAAGTCAAAAATCTAAACTTGGTGCATGGATTGAAAAGGTGAAAATTCGTGTTACATACCTAGTAGATCGTGAGAATGAATGAGAGAATGATATAGAGCACGAAAAATCGAACATAATAGACACAAAAATCACTCAAAAGCGTTGAGAAACGAAGATTTGGTGATTTTTGGTGAAAGTGGGCGTGTGTCGGTCGATGGAGATTGTGAGGCAAAAGGGAAAAACCGTAGGGTTTATAAGGAAACTTACCTGGGCGGCGGGTATCGACCGATACTAGATAGTGTCGATCGATACTCGTAGCAAGTTAGTGCTTCTCTGGCGTATGGAGGGTGTCGATCGACACTGGGAGGTGTCGATCGATACAGCTCGTCCGAATCTGTTTCACGTGACACAACGAAACACAAAACTAAAAATAAAAAGAAAGGAAAAAGATATGTACAGACTCACTAGTGGGTTGCCTCCCACCAAACGCTTGTTTAACGTCATTAGCTTGACTATACTGCCATTCAGGCAGCGGGTGCATCATCCAGAGGCATCATGTGTCCATCTGGGATCTCAGTTCTCCGTATGTAGTGTTTCACCCGTTGTCCATTGACAGTGAACTCCTCGCCGGAGGGATTACGCAGGACAAGTGCACCATGTGGTCTAAAATCCTTGACAGTGAAGGGACCTGACCAACGAGAACGCAATTTACTAGGAAACAAATGCAAACAAGAGTTATACAGAAGTACATGATCATTGGGTTCGAAAATTCGGTCGAGGATTTTCCTGTCGTTGTACGCCTTAGTCCTCTCCTTGTACAACTTCGAGTTCTCATAGGCATGATGCCTAATCTCATCCAGCTCGTTCAGCTAGATCAATCGCTTCTCAGCAGCAGGCTTGATGTCAAAATTCAGCAACTTAGTAGCCTATGCTGCCTTATGCTCGATCTCCACAGGAAGGTGACATGCTTTCCCATACAGCAAATGAAAAGGTGTAGTGCCCAATGGTGTCTTATAAGCAGTCCTGTAAGCCCACAACGCATCGTCTAGCTTCGTAGACCAATCCTTCCTAGAAGTTCCCACTATCTTCTCTAGAATCTCCTTGATTTGCCTGTTGGAGACCTCGACTTGCCCACTAGTCTGGGGGTGATAAGGAGTAGCCACACGATGATTCACACCATGCTTCCTCAGTAACTTCTCAAAAACCCTGTTGATGAAATGACTGCCACCATCACTGATAACAATACGAGGCACGCCAAATCGTGGAAAGATGATGGTCTTAAATAGCTTAAGAACCACCGAAGAGTCGTTGGTTGGAGTAGCAATTGCCTCCACCCACTTAGAGACATAATCCACTGCAACTAGAATGTACTGGTTCTTGTATGACGAAGGAAAAGGTCCCGTAAAATCGATACCCCAGCAATCAAAAACCTCAACCTCAATGATGAAATTATGTGGCATCTCATGTCTCTTACTGATCTTCCCTCTCCTCTGACACACATCACACTGCGAGATAAAGGTATGAGCATCCTTAAACATAGTAGGCCACCAGAAGTCTGCTTGAAGAACCTTGGACACCGTCTTGAAAGTAGCAAAGTGTCCAGCATACTCAGAACCATGGCAGTGAAACAAAACCGCAGGTACCTCCGATTCAGCAATGCATCTCCTGTAGATACCATCAGAACAATGCTTATACATGTAAGGCTCATCCCAAAAGTAGCGCCTTATGTCTCTCAGAAACTTCTTCTTGGCATATTTCGGTAGGTGCGTTGGCTAAGTATTCGCAGCGAGGAAGTTGGCAATATGAGCATACCATGGTAGATCAGAGTCAACTGCAACAACGAGATACTCTTCATAAGCACCAAAGTGTTCCATGGTCAAAACAGGTTCAGAAACCGTCGGGTATCGACCGACACCAGGGGAGTGTCGATCGATACTGAAACCTACAATTCGTGGGAATTGCTGATTTTCGGTGAAGCCACGTTGGAAACCAGTTTCCAAGTAGTAAATGGACTCCTCAGGTAATTGATCATCAATGGGTACATCTGTATCGAGCTTCAACCTTGAAAGATGATCAGCAACCCCATTCTCTACTCCTCTCTTGTCCTTTATCTCAATATCAAACCTTTGGAGCAAAAGAACCCAACTACAAAGACGAGGTTTGAGATCCTTGTTCTGCATCAAATACTTGAGAGCAGCATGATCTGTGTGAACGATCACTTTGCTCCCAATCAAATAAGGACGAAATTTATCGAAAGAGAAAACCACCGCAAGTAATTCCTTCTCTGTTGTGCTGTAGTTCCTCTGAGCATCGTCCAATGTTTTGCTGGCGTAGTGGATGACATGCAACTTCTTATCCTTCCTCTGACCCAGAACAGAACCCACAGCAAAATCGCTGGCGTCGCACATAATCTCGAAAGGCAAAGTCCAATCTGGAGGTTGCACAATAGGAGCACTCACTAGTGCCTTCTTAATCTCCTCAAAGGCCGCAAGACACTCTGGTGTGAAATCAAATTGGGTCTCCTTGCATAACAGGGCGGTGAGTGGGCGGGTTATCTTGGAGAAATCCTTAATAAATCTCCTGTAAAACCCAGCATGACCCAGAAAACTCCTAATATCTTTCACAGAAGTCGGTGGTGGCAGACCTGTCATAACCTGAATCTTAGCCTTATCAACCTCGATCATAGCTTCAGAAACCTTGTGCCCAAGAACGATGCCATCCTGAACCATAAAGTGACACTTTTCCCAATTAAGGACCAAGTGTTTCTCTTCACACCTCTGTAACACCTTACACAAGTTAGCCAAACAGTCCTTGAAAGATGATCCATATACTGAAAAATCATCCATGAACACCTCCATAAAGTCCTCAATCATGTCTGTGAAGATAGACATCATGCATCTCTGAAAAGTAGCTGCAAAATTACATAATCCAAATGACATTCTCCTGTATGCGAATGTGCCATAAGGACATGTAAAAGTCGTCTTCCCCTGATCATCTGGATGAATCGGGATCTGGAAAAAGCCTGAATACCCATCGAGAAAACAGTAGTAGGGATGACTAGCCAACCTCTATAACATCTGATCAATGAAAGGGAATGGGAAGTGATCTTTCCTTGTGGCCGCATTCAACTTCCTGTAGTCAATACACATTCGATGCCCAGTGATAGTCCTAGTAGGAACCAACTCATCTTTCTCATTCTTCACCACAGTTATCCCTCCTTTCTTAGGAACAACGTGCACTGGACTAACCCAAGAACTGTCTGAGATGGCATAGATAACCCCTGCATCCAAGAGCTTCATAACCTCATTCTTAACCACTTCTTTCAGATTTGGATTCAGCCTTCTCTGATGCTCAATTGTAGCCTTTGACTCGTCCTCAAGATGAATCCTATGCATGCACAGATCCGATGATATACTTGAAATGTCATCAAGAGAATAGACAAGAGCTTTGCGATACATGCGCAGCTTGCTCAGCAGTAAGGCAACCTCTGCGTTGTTCAAAGAAGCATTAATAATCACAGGGTATGTGGAATTAGGACCAAGAAAAACATACCTCAGATTGGCTGGAAGTGGCTTGAGTTTCACCTTAGGAGATTTCTCCTCGCTCCAATCTCCAAGCTTAGCAGCTTGCTTGGAACATTCGCCCAATTCCCTGTCTGGCCGTAGGGTGTTGATCGATACCAAAGGAGTATCGATCGATACTGATGGTGCAGTGTCGAGCATCTTGGAGTAACCAGCAGTGTCTTCACTCAAGAACACCTCGGATTCAGCAGAACAAACCAGTGCCCTCTCCAACGGATCCTCAGGATGCATCTCCAAGAAGTACTCTTCAGCAATATCTGTGAAAGTATCTACGAAGAAAGTCTGCCCATCGATAGTCGGTCTCTTCATCATCTTATCCATGTTAAAGTTCATGACCAAATCACCTATGTTAAGAGCTATCTTCCCATTCCTGCAATCAATCAATGCACCAGCTGTGGCAAGGAATGGTCTACCCAGGATAAGGGGGTCTCTGGGCTCAGCATCGTACTCCAAGACAATGAAATCAGTCGGGATAAAGCAATTCCCGATCTTAATAGGAACATCTTCGAGCAGCCCCTCTGGAAGTCGCACTAAGCGATCAGCAAGAATCAAAGATATCCTGGTGGGCGTGAAATCTGTCATACCCATCCTCTTGGTAACTGAATACGGCATGAGGTTCACACTTGAGCCAAGATCACATAGGGAACGCTCGAACCTTTCGGTGAATATCGTACAGTCCAACACAAAGCTCCATGGATCCGGAAGTTGCTTTGGAATTATGTTCGTTAATATTGCACTGCACTCCTGAGTAAGCATCACACATCCTTCTTCAAGGTTCACGTTGCTAGACACCATCTTCTTGACATATCTTCTGAAAGCTGGGGAAGTCTTAATAGCATCAAGGAAAGGGAGTTCGACAATCAGCTTGTCCAATATCTGCTTGCATCTAGAGTTTTCCACCTCCTTCTTAGTCTTCCCAACAGCTCTAGGATAAGGTATCCTCGGTATATAGACTCATTCTGGAACTACCTTAGGCACTACATTCGAAGCCTCTGGTGTCTTCTCCGCAGTAGTCTTGGTATCGACCGATGCTTGTGGGGTGTCGATCGACACTAGGGTTTTGGAGTTGTCCCGTTGCAAGATTTTGACTGGTGTCGATCGACACTGGGGTGTATTGATCGATACCCTCGGGATTTCAGAATCCTCGACGAAAAGTGGTGCATCTTTCACTCCTGTATTCACCTATTTTCCACTCCTCAGAGTGATTGCATTGATGTGCTCCCTCCTTGGGTTCTCTCCTCTACCCGGAAGAACACCCTCTTGCGTTTTCACAGCTTCTGAAGTTTGAGCAACCTGAATTTCCAACTTCTTTTAACTCATACTGAGCGCTTCGATCCTTCCATTCAAGGTTGTGTAAAGATCATCCAACTTCCCATTGAAGCTCACCGTCATCTTATCCTGCCCTTGAACCAGCTGTTCAAGCATAGCCTCGATCTTGCTCTCAGAATTCTTAGCAGGTACTTGCTGATAAGATGAATTCCCATAGTTCCTTGTGTAACCACTGCTTTGAAAAGGTTTCTGGTTAAACTGAAAGTTGCTGAAAGTTGTTGTTGAAATTTCAGTTGTTGTATTGATTCCTCTGACCTTGAAAGCCAGAACCACCAATGTAGTTAACATCCTCTACCTCATCCTCATTGAAAACCTCGACATCATCAGCAAAGTGAACAGCCTTCTGCTGCTTGCCCATCAACAAATTATGCACCGAATCCAGCTTCGCATGCACCTCAGCAATCTGTGAACCTTCCATACCACCAGCCAGCTTCTTACGCTCCATGTCAGCACTCTTTGTGCTATTGCTTGACGCAAAATTCTCAATCAGCTGGTAAGCATCATCAGGATATTTGGTAAAGAAATTACCATTGCTCGCCGAGTCCAGCGCCATCTGATACCTCCAGTCAATCCCTATGAAAAAGAAACTCAGCAACTGAACCATAGTGTACCCATAATGTGGACAATCCCTCTGATACGATCTGAATCTCCCACAAGCAGCCTTGAAAGCCTCAGTCATTCCCTGAGAAAACTGGGAAATCTTATTCCTAAACTCTTCTGATCTCGCATCGTCATAGAAGTTATTCAGGAAAGCAGTCTTAGTCTTATCCCATGTAGTCAATGACCCAGCTGGTAGTTGCTTGAGCCAATAAGAAACATCCCCACTAAGAGAGTATGGGAAAAGCTTACAGAACAGATAGTCGTAGGACACTCCATTGCATTTGATGCTAGAGACCAAATCCTCGAACTTCTCGATATGATCCATGGGGTGTTCATTAGAGAGACCATGAAAAGTGTGCTGACCTATAAGAGTGTAGAACTGATCAGGTCTGTTGTGGCTTCAGCTCGAAGTCATTCCTCTGAAAGGCAGGAGGACGAATCGCTGATCGATTTGCGTAGAACTGATCAGGTCTGTTGCATTCACCAATTGTTCTACCACGCTCAACCGCAGCGTTCTCAGCATTTACAACACCTGGAGGGGCAATAACGTACCCATCTCCATCAAGTCTTTGCCCTCTCTCATTACACAATTGACCCTCTCGGTCTCTGAAAGTACCAGCCTCATCCTGAATCAAAACCACTGGGTTGTTGTTCATCTTTGCTGGCTTCTTTGCTTCTCCGAGTGTGCGTTCCAAATGTGCTAGCTGCTCGTTTGACAGATCAACTAGCTGAGTGTTCTTGTTTCTTCTGGTTTCTCGAGTAGGCATACACCTGAAACACGAAAGTCAAGAACGTAAGTAACTAAAAAAAACGCGACGAGTGTCAACCGATACCACTAGGGTGTCGATCGATACTCGACGATTTAGTCGAAATTCTTCACTAAAATCTAATGGCGAAATTGAGTCCCCGGCAACGGCGCCAAATTTGATATGCTCAAATTAATACCCTAAAAAGTACTAAAGCAGTGTTGTAGTATAAGTAGGGGTCGAACACAAGAACTCCAGAATTCACACAATAGATTATGTAGATTCGAATTAAGCTAAACCAACATATGTAAATGAAAGTAATGCGTAAATTAAATGTGTTGTAAGTCAATTGGAAGGAAGATAGGCTCAGGGTATTTCTTAGGAATTCAATAAATGTAGATAGACTAACTAACATGATTCAGATTTAGCGCGGTTCTTAAACTCAAATCACTAAAGTATAACTAACCAACTCTCGTTGCAAAAACTATCTAAGTTTAAATCCTAGAATTCTAAATCTCTTTGCGAATCCTAAAGTCTAAACCAGCTTTTAGTTCAGGTTTGATTTGTTCACAAAACAACTAAACCAAATCTCTTTGCGAATAGTTATTTTGCTCACTCTAAGTTCTGTTAGGTAACTAATCGCACTCTCGTGCCTAACCAATTATCCTAAGATCTAAGTTCTAGGTGATCAGTCTAGAATTAGCTTCGAGAACAACCTAGGGCGAAGAACTAATTCAGATGGTGAATCTTAATTATTCAATTAACCTAACATTTAGAGAAAACCCTTATGAGAACCCTGAACCTAACAAGAGAACTACTCAGACATGATAATTGAGACAATAAACATGACTGAAATAATACTCAAATAAATAATAAAAAGGAGAGTAACAAGAGGGTTCAAAATCTTCTCTCGGACGAACAGAGTCTCAGACTTGTCTCCCTCAGAAAGCTCTCTCACAAAACTCAGAATCAAAATCAAAGTGTAATCAAAAACGTCGTCAACAAAACTGGCTCAAAAACCTAATTAATAACCTAAAACACGTTTTGGGGCTTATTGCAATTATTATAGTCTTCTGGGCAATTTTGCAATTCTTCAACTCTTCATAAAAGTCGCGACTTCTGTCTTGCTGCAGTGAGTATCGACCGATACTAGGGTAGTATCGATCGATATTGAGACTCTAAATCGGGTACTCAGCTACACGAACTTCTGTTTTGCTCCAAAATGCTCCAAAAAGCTCCAATATCTCCAATTATGCTCCAAACGTGCTAAAACCTGTAAAAGACTCTAAAAGACTTCAAAATAGTAGAAAAACTCTATAAAACGGACTTATATCATGGCTTAAAAGGGGTAAAAACCATGATATATCAGCTAACCACCAAGGAAACAAATAAGAGATTTGTTGGCTAACCACCAAGAAATTGTAAAAGTCCCAAAGGAACAAAGGAGAATTTCTCTCAAAATATTTTTTAATAAAAAGGTGAATGATCGCAAATGACAAGGGAGGAGAATATTTATAGGGAAACAAGAGGGGAGGGAAAAAGTCACATGACTTAATGACTTTGAAATAAAAGCTAAAATAAAGAAAAGAGAGATGATCTTTGGCCTCCTTTTGCGTGTGACTCTTGAGCTTTTGCCTTGATCTTTTGATTATTTTCATATGAAAATGGGCTTGGTATTCTCATGAAATTGGACCGAATGATATAAGCTAAGTTATTGCCTCGTTAAAACCTTTGCTCGGAAAACCCAATGGGACAAAAACCGAGCATTAGAAAAAGAGTACAACAACTTAACTCGTGGCCAATCTCAAGTAGAATCCAAGTAGGAGATGGAAGTTAGAGTACCACGTAAATGTTGATCTTCTTCCTTGATATGAACTTCTTCAAGCAACCTCCGAACAGCTCCGGCTAGTTTTTTAGACTTGGACCGTGTGGTACGGCCTTCGGGAACGACCAATGCTGCCTCCGGATCCTCATCCAAACGGTGTGTGTCCATGATCACATCATCCCCCTCCTCTTGAAAAGGATTTGTCCTCAAATCGGCTTCATCTGCAATAAAGGGAATGATATCAGCCACATTAAAACTAGAACTCACAGAATACTTACCTTGGAGATCAATCTTATAGGCATTGTCATTGATATTTTCCAAAATGGTGAATGGTCCGTCAACTCTTGGCAAGAGCTTGGACTTCCTTTCTTCCGGGAACCGGTCCTTTCTCAAGTAGATCCAAACAAGGTCGCCGGGTTCATATGTCTTCTTGGTTCGGCCCTTGTCGGCATACTTGCGGTATTGCTCGGTCTTATGCTCGATGTTCTGCTTCGCTTTTTCATGCATTTGCTTGACCAGCTCGACCTTTTTCTTTCTGTCCATACTTACACGCTCACTCAAAGGTAATGGAGTTAGATCAAGAGGCGTAAGCGGATTAAAACCATAAACAAGTTGGAAAGGAGAAAAGGAAGTAGTAGAATGCACGACATGATTATATGCAAACTCTACATGTGGCAAGCAATCCTCCCAAGACTTAATGTTCTTTTTAATCACAGCCCGCAAGAGAGTTCCTAAAGTCCTATTCACTACCTCGGTTTGATCATCGGTTTGCGGGTGACAAGTCGTAGAGAAACAAAGCTTAGTTCCTAGCTTAGACCATAAGGTCTTCCAAAAATAGCTCAAAAATTTTGTATCTCTATCCGAGACTATAGTCCTAGGCATTCCATGCAAGCGCACAATCTCCCTAAAGAACAAGTCGGCTATGTTTGACGCATCATCGATCTTATGGCAAGGTATGAAATGTGCCATCTTAGAAAACCTATCTACCACAACAAAGACCGAATCTCTTCCCTTCCTAGTCCTAGGCAAACCTAACACAAAGTCCATAGATATGTCGGTCCAAGGTGCACTAGGAATCGGCAAAGGGGTATACATATCTTGGCTTTGGCTCGTAGATTTAGATAACTTACAAGTTGTACATCGGCTACAAACTCTCTCCACATCACGCTTCATGTGCGACCAAAAGAAGTGACCTTGCACAATGAGAAGTGTCTTGGCTATGCCAAAGTGTCCCATCAAGCCACCACTGTGTGCCTCCCTACCAAGAAGATCTCGCAAAGACGAGTTAGGAATACAAAGACGATTCTCGTAAAACAAGAAACCATCACTCCGAAAATATTTGCCCGAAGCAAACTTAGCACAAGAGAGAAAGACTTCCTGGAAATCGGCATCGTTTGCATAGGCTCCTTTGATCATCTTAAATCCGAGGACCTTGGCATCAAGAGTGGAAATCAAAGAGTATCTCCGAGAAAGAGCATCGACCACTACATTTTCCTTGCCTTGCTTGTATTGGATCACATAAGGGAATGTCTCCACGAATTCCATCCACCGAGCATGCCTCTTGTTCAACTTGTGTTGGCTCTTCAAATGCTTGAGGGATTGATGATCGGTGTGGATTACAAACTCCTTAGGCCAAAGGTAGTGTTGCCAAGTTTGGAGTGCACGGACCAAGGCATAGAGCTCCTTGTCGTATGTCGGATAATTGAGAGTAGCTCCTCCAAGCTTTTCACTAAAGAAGGCAATCGGCTTCTTCTCTTGCATCAGTACGGCTCCAATACCTACACCCGAAGCATTACATTCAATTTCAAAAGTCTTTAAGAAATCAGGTAAAACAAGAAAAGGGGCGTGAGTAAGCTTGTGTTTTAGGAGTTGGAAAACATCCTCTTTTGCTTGTTCCCATCTAAAGCCCACGTCCTTTTTAATGACTTCGGTTAGTGGTGCGGCAATGGTGCTGAAGTCCTGGACAAATCATCGGTAAAAACCGGCTAAGCCGTGAAAGCTACGGACTTCTCCAACCGTCTTACGGCTCGGCCAATCCTTGATTGCCTTGATCTTTTCCTCATCGACCTGTATGCCCTGTGAACTCACCACAAAACTTAGAAAGACCACGTTATCTTGAACAAAGGAACACTTTTTCAAATTGCCAAAAAGATGTTCCTTCCTAAGCACGTCTAGCACCTTACGCAAATGGCCTACATGATCATCTAAAGTCTTGCTATAAATTAAGATGTCATCAAAATACACCACAACAAAGACTCCAATACACAACCTAAGCACGATTCATTAAGCGCATGAAAGTACTCGGTGCATTAGTCAAACCAAATGGCATTACAAGCCACTCATACAAACCATGCTTGGTATTGAAAGCGGTTTTCCACTCATCACCTTCCTTCATTCGTATTTGGTGATAGCCACTTTTCAAGTCAATTTTCGAAAACAAGCTAGACCCATGTAACTCATCTAGCATGTCATCTAGCCTAGGAATGGGATGGCGATACTTTACCGTGATGTTGTTGATGGATCGGCAATCAACGCACATCCTCCAAGTGCCGTCCTTCTTGGGCACTAGCAACACGGGAACCGCACATGGGCTCATGCTTTCCCGAATGTGACCCTTCTCCATAAGTTCACCAACTTGTTTTTGGAGCTCCTTGGTCTCAACCGGATTGATCCTATAGGCTGGCTGGTTCGGGAGTGTGGCTCCGGGTACGAAATCGATTTGATGCTCGATCCCACGAATGGGTGGTAAGCCATTTGGGCTATCTTCCGGAAAAACATCTCGAAATTCCTGTAAAAGAGAAGACACACTACTCGGAATATCCGGCTCAAGGTTAGTCATGCTTGTGAGAGCATTTTTGAAGATAAGCAAAATGATAGGTTGCTTGGTAACAAGCGCATACTTAATCTCACTAGGCCTCACGAAAAGAGTTTCTTGCCTCACGGGTTTACTCTCAAAGGTCTTTGACTTGGCTATTCTCAAAGAACTCTCACACTCAGATTTAGTAGTAGAAGTGTTTAGGGGTTCACTCACAATGGTCTTGCCGTGGTGGTTTTGCTCAAGCTTGAGCTGATCTAGGTAGACCTCATGCGGTGACAATGGTGCAAGGGTGATCTTCCGGCCCTTGTGCTCGAAAGAATGCTTGTTGGTGTAACCGTCATGAATTGCCTTTCGGTCGTACTGCCATGGTCTTCCAAGTAGGATATAACCGGCCTCCATAGGTAGCACATCGCACACGATCTCGTTTTCATATCGCCCAATCGTCAAAGGTACCGTGACTTGCCGGGTAACTTTGAGAGGCCTTTGGTTATTCAACCACCTAAAGCTGTAAGGCTGCGGATGTCTCCTAGTCTCCAAACTCAACTTCTCCACCAACGTAGTGCTCGCAACATTAGTACAACTGCCCCCATCAATGATTAGGCTGCACACTTTGTTCTTAACATTGCATCGCGTGTGGAACAAGTTCTCCCTTTGCTCATCTTCCACGACCTTCTCTTGAAAGAGTAGAACACGCCTAGCTACAAGTAGCTCTCCGTCAACTGCATGTTCCTCATAGTCGTCATAGATAGGTGCGGAAACAAATTCCTCCTTTTCTTCGTCGGTCACGATCTCGCCATTGTCCAACATTATCATGACACGTTGGTTCGGACATTTGTTGGCATAGTGACCTTTGCCCCTACACTTGAAACACTCAATGTTACGATTACGAACAGAAGTAGCTTCGGCCTTACCCTTGTAATCATTTCCGGATGAACTCGGTTTGAAATCCGGCTTTGGCTTGGAATCGGTACGGACCGGGTAGCTAGGTTTCTCGTTTTGACATAGCTGGGCTTAGAAGTGTAAGATGGTCGTGCTAGACCTTTCCTCTTGAGTTGCTGCTCCACTAGAATGGCCTTATGCAACATCTCCTCCACGGTATCATAGGTTTGCATCTCCATTCGGTCTTGCAAATCACGGTTCATTCCGCTTAGGAATCGGGCCATTGTTGCATCACCGGGCTCGTCTACATCGTCTTTGAGCATGAGTTTCTCCATTTCCTGAAAGTAGTCCTCAACACCCTTACTTCCTTGTGATAACCTTTGCAATTTTTGGTGTAGCTCGCGGTGGTAGTGGTTCGGCACGAACCGCCTTCTCATCAACCGCAACATTTCGTCCCATGTCTCTACGGGATTCTCTCCATGATGTCTCCTACTAGTCACAACTTGATCCCACCAGTCAATAGCATAGTTATGGAATTCGGTAGCAGCTAACCTGACCTTCTTTTGCTCGGAAAAGTTTTGACAGTCAAACACCAAATCAATCTTCTTTTCCCACTCAAGGAAAGCATCGGGATCGTTCGTTCCGTAGAACTGGGGAATGCGAAGTTTCAAACCGCCAAGGTCATTGTCATTTCTCCTTCTGGCCGGTTGTTGTCTCGCTTGGTTTCCCTCGGATGAATAAACTTGATCATGGAACGGGTTTTCAAGACGCTCGCCTCGTTGGTTTTGCTGATTTTGCTGGTTCCGTTGGTTTCGCCTATGTCTTGGCGGTACACGTGGATTTATTTGTCCTTCATTATGATCGGATCCATGACTCTCGGCCAAGTTACCTCCTTGAGCAGCGCCATCGTTAACACCGTTGTTTCTTTCTTGTCTCCCTGGCGTTCGGACCTCAAGCGCGGTCATACGATCTCTCATTTCGCGTAGTAATTGAGTGAGGCCATCTACTTTGCGTTCCATCACCTCTTCTCGATCCATTCTCGATCGTGAAGTACCCATGTCACTTTCATCAACCATTTTTCCTCGCAAAAAGAAACAAACACGTTAGTACAAAATACTCACAAGTGTTTCCCTCAATTTGTTCACACAACTCTCGTAATATCCTCACACACACACTAGAAGTTCTCCTCGGTTCTTAAGAGACTAAATCGAAAAATCGATGGTAGCTCAACAACCAAATCTTCAAACAAATGCATAAGATAGATAGAGAAGAATTACACAACCAGATTTTTTTTTTTTTTTGAGTTGCCTTTTCGTTTTTTTTTTTTTTTTTGACTTATGNTTTTTTTTTTTTTTTTTGAAACTGGTTTTGATACAAAAGAAAGGAAAAAAAGATAGAAATAGAATATGAAGAGATAGAAGTTGAAAAGATAATACCGATAATCAAGAGCGTGGCTCTGATACCACTTGATACGAATTCCCTAAGATTGCACACTCGAGATCGGTAGAAGAACGGATAGATCATTGACTCCAAATTCGGTGAAGAATTGGAACGAGGCGGGGAGATGAACGGCTGCGTCAAGTGCTATGACCGGCACTAGATTAACCGAATGATCTAGAGGCTAACCACCTAAGGATCGGGTGCTTTGCTTCGTTGGCTAACCACCAAGGAAACGAAGAAGAGATTTGTTGGCTAACCACCAAGAAATCGTAAAAGTCCCAAAGGAACAAACACTACAAGAAAACAGTCGTTTTACAACGGACAGAATCGATGTAAAATCGATGTAAAATCGGGTTTGGGACGATTTAGCGACGATTGTCATTTCGTCGTAAATTGTTCGTCGTCAAACCCTAATCGTCGTAGAATCGTCGTAAAGTCTGGGACGCATATAAATCGTCGTAACACCGTCGTAAATAATTCGTCGTAAATTCGTCGTAATAATACGACGAATATACGACGATTATACCACAGACGTGTTACGACGATGTTACGACGGATTATTTACGACGATGTTACGACGAGGTTACGACGAATTCCTTACGACGAATTTACGACGATATATCGAATTATATTAATTAATAAATTATTATTTAATAAATAATAAATTTAAATATATATTAATAAATTATAATTTAAATAATTATAATTAAAATTTTATAAATAATTCTAAAATACAAATTTTAAATATATAATAAAATAATTAAAATTTTATTAATAATTCAAAAATACAAATTAAAATCCCAAATACAAACTACAATATACTAATTAATACCAAATTCTTCAAAAAGTTCCTCGTCGGTTCTATGCAACAATTCCGCTCGCTTTTTCGCGAGCGGATCCGAATCCTGATCTTCATCGTCATCCCTCGGTCCCGATGTCGATGCTTGCTGCGCTCTCAGGGCCTTCGCCAAGGCGGGATTATCCACAGCAAGAAGTTCGAACAGAGAATCGTATCCTTGGATCGTCTTACCTAATCCAAGGATCTTCTGATCGGATTCCGCTTGCTTCGCCGGTAAAGTGTTGATCTCGGAATGGGCAGTGTTCAACTCGTTCCTCAACCCAACCGGATCGTTGGTCGGATGATGTGCGGAAGCCGAGGCAACATAACTATCTCTAATCGATCCCATCCCTAAAACTCTGCCCTTTTTCTTCGGGGCAACCTAAAAAACAACGTTAAAATTAATAAATTGAATACGAAATAATTAAAAATTTAATATGAATATTATTAATTACCTCTTCATAAATCTCGTCCATCTGGGCTGTGGTCAAAGCCGCATTGGACTGGACCGAGCTACCGCCAGGTGATAGCTGCTGAGAGAGCTGAGTTTGACGCTCCTCGATCCGTGCCTGCACGTTATTGTAGACCTGCTCCGCCCGAGGATCCACAAAAGAACCGTCTTTCTTTTTGTGAGTTTCCTCAAAAACTCGAGTCATCGGAGGAAGTTCGCCTCCGTTTGCCTAAACAAATGACATTCGGAAAATATAAACGGTTAAATAATAAATTTAATTAATTACAAAAGCAGGAAAACAAAATTATTAAAAAAAAAATCATACCATTTGAAGACGTCTTCCCGCAAACGAAGTTTGGCCTGAAGTATGTGGCAACACCGCAGGCCGACCGTCTGGACCGACAGTGTTCCGAGAAGCCGAACACTTAACAGCCACTTGCTGCGAATGCGGATCCATCCAGTGTGTCTTCAAGCCGTTCCAAACTTCGGAAGACATGTACGGGGGCTTCGCCTCATCGCCGTCAACCTCCCATTTCCGCTTCCAATCGGAGACGGTATTGTTGAGCCGCAACTTTCCCTTCGCCTTAAACTCCGTCTTCACCGTCTCGTTGATCGCAACATCCCAGTGCCATTTTTGCTATAAAAACAAGAAAACAATTAGAAACGATTAAATAAAATTAAATAATTATTATAAACCAAAAAAATAATTAAATTACAAACATTTGAACCATGTATCAACGACGTCGCTCGGAACAGCAGACCAATTGCGGTGAGGCTCCTCGAAGTAGGCTTTGATTGTGTCAGACACACTCCGCCCGACTTTGTTGTCTTCCTTAAACCTGAAATATAAAAATAAAATTAAATGTAAAAAGCATATATTAATGACGTACCAAAAAGTACCAAAAAGTACCCGGCGGGCGGAGCGGATCTAACCGGGGTAAACAATCATGACCCGGCGACCGCAAAATGTCCTCGACCGTCAATCCCGCATATATCAAAGCGGGTCGAGGGGTAGGAGCATCTAGCGGTGGCGGGGTCGCCTGTGGGGCGGGCCCAGTGTCCGGAACCACAGACGGTGTGGTAGACGATGATGGGGCGGCATCCGAATTAACACTCGGCCCCGACACGCCACCCATAAATGCGCGATAATGATTCCTACGTGGCCCCATATCTAAAAAAAAATTAACGACTATCAAAAATATAATATATCCAATCTAATTCCAATCATATATAATTCAAATTCTATCTAATTATTCCAATCCCTATCTACTATTAACAATCAAATATACTAATCTAATTTATTAATAAAACAAAAAAAAAAAAAAAATTTACCTTAGAGAGAGAAAGCTCCGGAATTCGGTAGAGAGAGAAGGAGATTGTGAGTTGTGAGGGAAAAATCTGGGCTCGGGTATATATAGATTTTGTGGCCGTCGTAACTTCGATGCTATATTACGACGATTTTACGACGGTCCGTCGTAATCCACGAAACCGAATAGTAAACCAATAAGAACAATTTCCCTACGCGGGAAATTGTCACTCCACGCGGGAAAATTAATTTTTGGGTACGACGATTTTACGACGGAATCGTCATAAATTCGTCGTAATTGACCATCGAAATTACGACAGATACGTCGTAAGTTCGTCGTAATAATAGAAATTTAAACCCTAAACCCTAAACCCTAACACACATATCCGTCTGGTATTAACGAAGTATATTTGTAAATCAAAAACTTTTCATTATACCCAATACAATCAATAATGATGATTGAATCTGAGAAATGGAAAATTTCCTTATCTCCGCTTAATACTCCATAACATTCGTTGTATAAGTTTCTTCTTAACATGCATGAAGTATAAATTGTTAATCATTTTTGTATTACGTCAAACAACGAATCGAGAACTTATGTAAAACAATATAATTGATGCAAAACCAAACATTTATAACCAATCCTAAACCCTAAACCCTTTTACCCTATTAAGTATTACGACGATATTACGACGAATTCGTCGTAAATTCGTCATACTTTACCATCGACATTACGACGAGTTCGTCGTAACATCGTCGTAAAGGTTGAATTTGAAAAAACACGATACCATTCTATTGAACCGGAAATTTGAATTAAATGGTTAAAGGTTTACGACGATATTACGACGAATGTCTTTAATCGTCGTAAATCCGTCGTAATAATGATAACCGGAGATAACCGGAGAGGTGATCGAAAGGACTCCCGCAGGTCTAATATTCGACATGTGGGAATCCTTACAATCCCATCTCCGATTATCTCCGGTCATATGCCGAGATCAAGTTTTATTATAAAAATTAAAATAAGAGCAATTAATTACATATATAAATCAATCAGAATCATCATCGCCGCTCGGTTCATCATCTTCATTGGGTTCATCATCTTCAGGTTGAGAATCATCGTCACTCTCATCAAACTCATCGGAATCGCCTTCTTCTTCTGTGTCGTCAGGTAAACATTCAAGTTCCCGGTTGCGGGGATCAATTAACAGAACGTTTTCCGTAATCTCTGGTTCTGTAATGTCACAGCAAGAATCTTGTTGCATTGGAAGATCGTCAACACCAACAATTTTACCCCTTGGAGCTATTTTAATAACTGATAACCATGTGGGCCCAGTGGTTCGAACTCGCGGATATGGCACGAACGTTACTTGTTCTGCTTGTGATGCTAGGATAAATGGTTCAAACTTGTTATATCGCCGTGCTTTGTTGACGTCGACCACACCAAATTTGTTAATTCGCACCCCTCGACCGACTGTTGGATCGAACCAATCACATTTGAAGAGAACGCATTTCATACTAACCAAGCCGGGGTACTCAACTTCAATTATTTCCTGCAACACCCCATAAAAATCTATTTCACCCCTAACACATACTCCGTAGTTGGTAGTTGCCCGCTGAACACCGTATTTGTATGTATGAAACACATAACCACATGTGAAATACATGGGTGCAGTCGTTATCTTCCCGAGGGGGCCTTGTAGTAACTCATGAAACCATATTGGATATGCAGGGTCGCCATGATCCACCTATGAATTGAAAAAGGCACATCGAGAAGTGTGCATGTTAGATCGAGCATCGATATACTTGATGAAATTTTTTTATTACGTAAACTTACTTGCGTCTTCAACCACTTAGCAAAGTGACGATCTTTACGATCGTTTATTTCATCATCTGAAACGCCTTCAATGCATTCTCGTACCTGACTAACAAATAAACTGCAAAATACATATATATACATTGAAATTAATACATTTATCTATATATATAATTAATAA
>PKMM01011759.1:73152-125006 GCA_002933915.1 Eutrema heterophyllum
TGGAGGAAGGTTGTATGGCGTTAGGATTACTGGCCATAAAGAATATTGCCTACCAGACATACCGAATGGACTAAATCCATCAGTGCAAAGGCCAAGATACACATTTCGCTTAAATTTAGCAAATTCCGGGTGTACCGTGTTAAAGTGTTTCCAAGCTTTTGCATCTGACGGGTGAGTCACTTCTCCTTCTCTCTGTGAATGTTCTGCATGCCACCTCATCGATGCAGCTGTCCTTTCAGATTGATACAATCGTTTCAACCTATCAGTTATAGGAAGATACCACATCCGTTGGTACGGTATCTTACTACGCCCAGAAGTTTGTGGCCTGAATCTCGGCTTTTGGCAAAATCGACATTCCTGCAGCTTATCATCATCTTTCCAAAAAAGCATACAATTGTCAACACATACATCTATCATCTCAGAAGGCAACCCAAGACTAAACACCAACTTCTGTATCTCATAGTATGTTCCGGCAGCCAAATTATCATCTGGCAAATACTCTTTAATAAGATCAGCCCAATCATCCATGCAAACCTCAGCTAAGTTATGATCAGTTTTAATTGTCATAATCCTAGCTGCTAATGACAATTTAGACTGACCTTCTCTACATCCATCGTAGAGCGGCTGATTTGCATCGGCTAGCATATCATAAAATCGTTTCGCATCTACATTGGGTTCCTCAACATGACTATTATCAACATTTGTTTCATGAAATGCATCATTAACCATTTCATGCATCCTATCATGATCTTGACCCTGCTGATCAAATTGATGTTCATGACCATGATGATAACTACTACCCTGATCAAAATCTACATGACCTTGATGATAATTACTACTACAATCAGCTTGATCACTAGTACTCCTTTCAAAACCCTCTCCATGTTGATACCAAACATAATATTGCGGCATAAACCCTCTATTTAGTAAATGCTTCCACACCGTCTCAATAAAAATATATCTCGTATTCTTGCATTTACGACAAGGACAGAACATCTTACCGCTTTCAAGGGTTGTTTGCATATTTCTGGCCTGATATATGAATATTTCCAGCCCCTCTTTGAATTCTTTCGTCAACGCTCCCTCCGAATCCTTTTGCGTATATATCCATCTTCGTAGTTCGTATATAGACATTTTATAAAAAGAGTTTTTGAAATTTTTTTTTTTTGGAGAAGTGTTTGTATTTTTTTTTAAAATTTTCGTTTGAATTGTTGGCTGTATTTATAGAAATTTTTCAGAATTACCAACGGATTTACATCGAATTTACATCGAAAAATAATTTACAACGAATTTACATCGCTTATACGACGAATTTACGACAAATATATATGATGTAAATTATTAGGTGAACCTATTTTAAAACGTGGCCAGCTACCTACACACATTTGACGTAAACTCGTCGTAATGTACATCGAATATAAGTTCTCGTAACATCGATGTACATTTCCGACGATATTACGACGATTCTTTATATCGTCGTAATATCGTCGTAATATCGACGTCCAATTACGACGATATTACGACAAAAAACATTTACGACGAAATTACATCGAAATAAAATTTCGTCGTAATGTCGTCGTAACTTCGCCGTAACATTACGACGGCCAAAATTCGATGTAAATTTTCGTTGGTAATCGACTGTTTTCTTGTAGTGAAAGGAGAATTTCTCTCAAAATATTTTTTTAATAAAAAGGTGAATGATCGCAAATGACAAGGGAGGAGAGTATTTATAGGGAAACAAGAGGGGAGGGAAAAAGTCACATGACTTAATGACTTAGAAATAAAAGCTAAAATAAAGAAAAGAGAGATGATCTTTGGCCTCCTTTTGCGTGTGACTCTTGAGCTTTTGCCTTGATCTTTTGATTATTTTCATACGAAAATGGGCTTGGTATTCTCATGAAATTGGACTGAATGATATAAGCTAAGTCATTGCCTCGTTAAAACCTTTGCTCGGAAAACCCAATGGGACAAAAACCGAGCATAGGAAAAAGAGTACAACAACTTAACTCGTGGCCAATCTCAAGTAGAATCCAAGTAGGAGATGGAAGTTAGAGTACCATGTAAATGTTGATCTTCTTCCTTGATATGAACTTCTTCAAGCAACCTCCGAACAGCTCCGGCTAGTTTCTTAGACTTGGACCGTGTGATACGGCCTTCGGGAACGACCAATGCTGCCTCCGGATCCTCATCCAAACGGTGTGTGTCCATGATCACATCAACTGTGTTGTTTTGTTTAATGATATTCGTGTTTTACCACATCAATTACCCTAATGTGCACACTACCGCAATCATAACGGTACGTCGTTGTTGTACTTAGGGATCGAATCCACAGAGAGAAAGAACAGCACAATAAGAATACAAGAAACTAATTAAGCTAAGCTAAACGTTTTTGAGTGTTTGTATAAGGAACTAATCACGATAAAACGTGAAGTAAAATAAAGAAACGTAGAACGAGAAAGTTACAGGACACTTAAAATGATCAAAGCCAGTTTCAAAGACACAAGTTCAAAGAGGATAAGACGATAAACTCGGTTTACTCAAGAAGGCAGAATATAGACCGTAGGATATGGTATGCGATTTCGAGTATTCGATGATTATCTCATGAAGTTTCTAGTTACTCAATGAGCTTGTTCTAAGGCAAGGGACACAAACTAATAGCTTAACTCACTTCCGTGATACTAAACCATTTATTAATAACTCGAATTAGCTAATCTTCCTATTGCAATAACCAAATTATCAATAAGCATGAAACGAAAGCCCTTTTTAGCCAATAAATGAACCTTAGTCACGATTTTCACCTTGCTAAGTGTCAAGAACATGTTAGAAGTCTTCTAGACAGCCTACTAAACCTCTTCCAAGGGAAAACTGACCATGATCTAGAGATTGAGTATCTACTTCAATCCTAGCCTTAAGATCACTTCTAAACATGAGAAATTTTGTGATCTTGTCCTAAACATCAAGAGATTATCATCTATCCCTCTAAATCAACCATTCCCACAGTCCATAAGAAAACTACTCACACATAGTTAAAACACAAAACAAAACCGAACAAAAGCAAGACATAGCAAAATAAAGAAGATTGATGGAAGAAAAGTAAGAAAATCTTCACTAAGATGGAGCGGATCTTGAATCTTTCATACAAATACAAAAGAGGAAAAGGAAGCAGTTCTAGAACAGTGAAAAGAGGTAGAGTGATGATATTTTTCGTCAGTGTGTTATGTTTTAGAAAGCACAATGATTGAAGAATATATTACAAAAAGGTTGGACCCCAAAGTCAAGCTAAAAAATCCGCCAGACAATCTTGATCTGTTATGGCGATCGGTTATAACCGATCGCCTGTGTATTTTTTCTGCCATCGACTTTTGCCATCTGTTTATAACCGATCGAACTTGATATTTGTCGTGGGATCGCTTTTATCGATCGGTTATAACCGATCGCCTGTGTAAATTCCGGTCTTCTTGTTCTTCCTTCGATCTTTGCGGTTCCTCCTCGAACTTCGTTCGTCTCCTTTCGTCCACGCTCATCCAAATCAGGCTCGAACACCTGAGAAAAGCTCCAGCAAGTCAAAAAGAACACAAAAACGACCTAGGACATCCTAAATGCAGTGTAACTCGATTTGGACCTAAATGCAATATATACATAATAGAAACTATACGAAACACAAGGAAAACGGAAGAAAATATGGGACTTGAAGTGGTAAAATACAGTGATATCATTTAACTAGGTATAACTTTGTTGGTTTGAACAACTACGTACAATTTAATGTTAAGTTAAACTTGGTATTTTCAAGTACTACTCTGATGGGTTATTTACAATTGTGTTCTTATAACAAGTAGTTTATAAGTAGTTTTAAAAAAAAACAAGTAGTATCATTACAAAAACAAGCAGATATTCATAACTAGTTTATAAAAAAACAAGTTGTACTAAGTTATACAAATCAAGTTGTACCATTACGAAAATAAGTTGTACTAAGTTATACAAATCAAGTTGTACCATTACAAAATCATGAAATCCTAGAAATCGTGAAATCCCAGAAATCGAATTGAAAAAAAGGAAAAAAATGAAAAAAAGAAAAGAAAAAAAAACACGTGAATCACATTGCGCCGTCAAAATTGTCAAAATTTTCCTAAGTTAACAGTTGTACTCAAATACATCAAGTTGTACTTTTGAGAATTTTGATTTGTAATTAGTTATACCTTGTTTTACACTAAATATTTTTGGTTGTACACATGATAATAGATAATTAAGGTACATTCTTCACGTTCTTATGCAAAAATATGTGTTAAAACATTAATTTTGTATCTTTCACAATGAAACTTAGTTGATATTAACAAAGTGTTCATGAAAGTATAAGGTGTTTCAGGTGAAAACAAGAACAAGAAGATTTTATAATTTTGTTTTCTATCATTAATATCATTTTGTATTATAAATATAATTGTGAAACCTTTTGTATCATTAATATAATTTTGAATCATAATTTTGTAACATTAATATAATTTATTAGTTTTTTTTTAAGATATTGATCGTAGTTGTACCATTACGATTATCAGTTGTAGTTAGTTGTACGAAACAGAGATCATTAAACGTGGAATGGTTATTATCCATTGTAACCTGAAAAGAGAAAAAAAATAACATTACTACACATTTACATTAGCTGTCAAATCTTCTAAGAAATACTAATTCTCACAGTTGTACCAGTTATCCTAGTTGTCCCAGATATCTCAGTTGTACCAATTATCTCAGTTATCCCAGTTAATCTAGGTCTGCAAATCGTTCCCTGCAAATCCCAGTTCCAATTTCGGATTTTTCAAAAATTCTACCAATACAACCCATAAATTACCAATGTAGGACCTTAATTGACCAACAAAACATGCTTACTAACCCAAGAAACATTCAAAAACAACAAATTTCAAATATCTACAATTTTCTACAATTATTTGAATCATCAATGGTGGAGGTGGAGAAGCTACAACAATATATAACACAACAATTACCTTCTTGAGCTTCAATCTAGTCGGAATGGATTGAACAAATAAGAAATCTGAGGAGAAAGAAGAAGAAGCGAACAAATAACTTAGTACAACTTGTTTTCGTAATGGTACAACTTGATTTGTATAACTTAGTACAACTTGGTTTCGTAATGGTACAACTTGATTTGTATAACTTAGTACAACTTGGTTTCGTAATGATACAACTTGATTTGTATAACTTAGTACAACTTGTTTTCGTAATGGTAAACTTGATTCTTCTTCTTCTTCTTCCTTCTTCTTCTTTGTCGCCTCTGCACAAATCCATGGGGATACGTCACGTGAGATAATTATAAGAGACATCGAATTTCTTCGGATTCCTATTCCGACCAAGATTCGGCGGCAATTGTAACTTGAAGTACAATTGGGAAATTGCGATGAAAGAAAGAGACGGGATCGTAAGATTTTTTTGTATCTGGATCTGTTTTTTTATAATTAAACTCAATTATCAAATTTCAATTTAATAAAATTATTAAATTAAATAAGGGTAAAACTGGAAATGCTCATTTGTGTAAAATAAGGAGTGTATTTAGACTAATGGAGTGTAGGGCAGCTCTTTTCCCCTTCATTAAGGGTACACGAGCATTTTGTCCGAGATTGGTAGATGGGAAGAAGAGGAAGATGGTTAAAGTTGATTAAAATTGTAGTTGGGTTTAATTTCGGTTTAGGTAGTTAAAATTGGATTGGTACATAGTAAACCGAAACAAATCGTGGTTTAAGTGTAATTTGATTATGAAATATAACTATATATATGTATACAAGTTTCGAACTTTCGTTATGTGTGTAAATCCGTAAGAACTTTATTTTGGTGGATAAATAGAACGACCCTTAAACTTTTTGTTATATTATATGAAAATTCCGATGGAAAAATAAATCGTCAGCCCTAATATTTTTGGCTATTAACGAGCACTCTCTCTCCGGTGTTAACGTAGCAAACAGCCAGAGAAAATTAGCCACCTTTTATATAAATGATTTTTTTTAAAAAAATATGAGAATGTTATTTCGTAACAAATCCATATATTTCTATTTGTATTCATTTTTTTTTTATAGTTATTTACTTATTTTCACCAAAAAAAACTTGACAACATACAACCCACTCTAAGAAAAAACGAAAGCTCGTCATCTTTAGACTCTTTCTCTAAACTCCAAATCGAAATCAAGCACTTGGCTACACTTGTTGGGCATGAATTTTAAACCATGTTTGAAATCTAGACTCATTATCTTCATAGAACCCTTTAGTCCATGCTGAACTAAATTAAACATTTTAAATGCAGAAACCCCAAAAAGTTAGATCAGTACTGAGTGGGAAGTTTAATTCAAGAAACGTATTTCTTCCTACAGTTGGAAAGACAAACCTTTCTTCCTAAAGTTACAAAGTTTTTGTATAGTAAGTTTTTTCTTAGAACAAAATTTTGTATAGTAAGTTGCACCTAAAATCATCCGCCTCCATTCACAATTTCAAATTTAGTAGAAGGGATTCATTAAAAACAGACGGACATCCTTAGAGAATTTAAAGAAGTTTCTCACTAAATTCAACCGAAAAGGTACATGAACTATCAGAAGACATAAGAAATTATCAAAGCGTTCATGAAAGTGAAGAATAGACAGCAGAATTATGGTTTAATTGCAAGAATAGAACATTTGCTAAGCAAGAGACGCAGACTTGATTCCATTTCTCAGTATAGACTGGGAAGGATAGAGTGTAAAGGGGCAACTTGTTTTTAGGAAGCTCAAGGAGATCATAATCGATCTTCTTCATCCGTGATCTTCATTCTTTGCTTTCCAACTCCTTTAATTCTGTCATACTTTATTATTTTTATGATGTTTTGCTACAGTATGTTTGAGTAGTTCCCAACTTGGGTTTAATGGGATTTTTCAAAGGGTATTTCATAGTTTAATTCGATGAGTTATTGGATTTAGGGTTTCTAATCTTCTAGGAGTTCTTCGTTTATCCTTATTCGTTAATGAATGATTCTTTGTTTCACTTAGAATCTGATCCTAGGTTGAATTAGATTCATGGAAGTGTTTTCTAATTGCTTGAACTAGAATGAAACGAGCGATTTTTCTACAAGAGACGAAAGCTACTTATAGAGTATTGTGAGCGATGACGAATCCTAAACGAAATAATACGTTACCTCCTTCGCGGCCAGAGACGAAAGCTACTGGTCGAGTAGGTCGGTAACAGTTGGTTAGGATCACGGGAGTGACCTAATCATACATCCGTGATTCGAGTTCAAGAATTTTCGTAGTCGAACACCTTTATCATTTATTTTTACATCGTTCTAGCCATTAATTCCTGTGAATACCCTTAAGCCCATCATTTAGTTTAATTGTTTACAACCTCGTTTATTTTATTCTTTTGTTTAGATTTTAGTGACACAAAACTAAACCCAAATTATTTCTGTTTTAGTTTGATTTAAGTATCCGATTGATTCGTACTAAAACAACAAAATCTATGTGGTTCGACCCCTAAGTACTACAACGCACATATGTGCACTTGTAGACATTTAGGGTTATAAATATAAAACCTGAAGCTTAGTTACAATCTGTATGCATCAGCAGACTCGCCAAGTGGGTAATCGAGCTAACCGGAGATGAGTTATCTGTAAACTTCATTATAAATAAAAGATTTATTAAATCAAAAAAATCTATAAGTTTACAAATAGTAAGCCTTTCGAATTAAATGCAATTCCGAATTCATGACAATATCATAATAGTTAGTTCCGATATTCGTAACAGATTAGCTAATCGATAGCGAGCATCCTAGAAATTTTGAGATTTTTTTTTGTCAACAGCCTAAATACCTAGAACGGTTCGGAAATCCAAACCAGGGGTACCGAGTTCACAAAAGTAATATCCACTGGGTAGACACGAGCACTCCTTGCTAAATTATATGCCTTTGTGTTGTTTGCACGTGGAATGAGTGAGATTGAGAAAAAAGAAAACACTATTCACAAATACCTCCAAGTGTAATGCAAAAGCCGACCATTCATTGGGTTTAGACACCATCTTCACAAACTCGAAACAGTCTGTTGCAAAAGCTACTGCCGTCTTCTGGTTTGCAATCAAACAATGCATGGCTCAGATGAGTGCTTCCAATTATGCATGTAGGGGGAAAGGCTTCTTCGTAGATTTCTTGCTCCCATTATAGTCCCTTCGACGCCTTCCTGAAAGCAGTGCCAACCTAATCCGGAGAGATTATCGGTTTCCTTCCAAGATCCATCAATATAACACCGCCAGCCTTGTAAGTCGGGGTCACTAGAGTTGGGACAAAATTTTGGATTATCACGAATTTTTTGATTTAACAAATATATTACCTTGAAGGAAGAATTCGACGAAAGCAGTAAATAGTTTCTTGAACTTTTGATATTTTGATGTAGAATTCGGAGACTACCAAATTATTTTATATAACGATGAGTAATTAAAATCATTATCTATATATATATATATAGATATATTTTAACACTGATACAAATTATGAGAACTATTACAAAGACAATTCTTCAACGGACAACTCTACTCGCTTCACAAGGATCCATGATCACGATGAACGGCTTCACTTGCACCACGCTGAATATTTCCTTATAAGTTTGCCTCCATTAATATGCAAAAATTGCATCATCTGGAAATCGAACCCCATACATTTTGGTGTAGAAGCATTAATGAACCATTTGATCAACCACTGGACCAATGGGGCTTCCACAAATCATTATATTTATAGGATTAGTAATCAATTGTTTAATTTTCTTAATATAATTGGAAAAACTGAAGAAAAAAAATTTATTTTTCTTTTTTAGTAACTTTTCATTTTATTGTTAGCATTAAGTGTCAAAATCTAATTGAGAAATTTTTATAAACATGTCAAAATCTGATCGATTGACTCGACACGTGTCACGATCGTGTGAATTACTAATTTTGAAACATCCAGCTTTATATAATAAGATGACTTCTTAACAATAACAAATTGTTTTTTCAGTTATATAATTAACTTGGACGTTTCTTTTTCAGTTAATACTAGGATTTAACCTGCGCAATGTGCAGGGTAATGTTTTTCTAAAATTGGTTGTCACGTAGATAAATATGTATATATTAACATCACACAATCAAAATTTACGTATATAGTATCCGTCGAATAGGAATTAGTTTCGTTGTACGAGTTAATATATAAGTAAATTTTAGTTGTGAAAGTGATGTAATGTTAATATATACCTACATAAATTAGAACATAAATATGTATATCCGTAAAATATGAATTTGGTTGTGAATTTTTTATTTGAGATCATACTATCAATTTCGGTTAATGAATTGTATACTATGATTTACTAATGATTATAGATAAGACTATCAAAGTGGGCTAACCCGGCTACGTAATCTATTACGCAGTCAACAAAAATATTTTTTGGACTAACTCACAAAGAACTACAATCTTGAATCTTGAAAGCACCAAGTACTCTAATTTGTATTGTTTAATGACTGTGGGTTTTGTGGCCGGTCCACACATTTTTGAAAAATCAATTTTCTTTTGTCCAAATCAAAGTAGTAAAATATTTTTTCAAATTTAGTTTTGATATATACTCAATTAATATAACAAACTATTGTTAATTTTCAAAGACAGTTTCATATTATATAGTAAATTGACCATAACATCTATCCTTAAAACTAAAATATAATATTTTGATTCGTGAGATTCGCTCTTGTGGGCATTTAAAAATTAAAGTCTTAATCTGTCCCATGGCAAAACATTTTATGTCCAATCCACATGTTATTAGCCCGAACTGACACGATTAATTATATAATACAATTTAGTTATAAAAAATAAATAGAAATATAACAAATATTGAATTGATTTACCTAGTAGATTATGTTTTTGGAAATAAATAATATAATATATTGATCAACATTATAATTGAAGTAAAAAGGTACTTTTAAAACACATTTCGGTATAATTTTTTTTAAAATAATTGAATTTTGAATAGATACAAATTAATTATAAAAATACAAATGAAAAATATTACAAAAATATCGAATATTTGTTTTTGAGGAAATTTGGTTTAATATTCCAAAAAAATTAAGAAGTTTGAAAACTAACTTTTTTATTTGGTAAAAAGATAATTATTTCCATTATGAGTTTTGAGAATTAACAAATACAAAAATACGTATTTTTAATTTTTAACTTTCGGAATAAAATGTATATTCAATAATAATATTATATATATATATATATATACTATAACAAAATAATTTTTTTAGTTATAATTTATATTTAGATATAAACATATTTATTAAATATACATAAACTGTATTGAAAATCTAATCTTATATTTATCATTAACATACTGAAACTCTATATATATATACATCACCATCGTAGAACAAAATTATACAAAAAAAACACGTTTGAGAAGCCGTATATTCATATGATCTGCTCATTTATGATAAATCTTTGCGTTCACACAGTCTAATGTAAGTTATATAATTTAAAAATGTTTTAATCCATGAACGTCCATGAACATCCATGAACCACTTCAAAAGATCATTTCGTATAATGTTTATGCATTATTTGAGCAGATTTTATATCATCATGTTCTTTTGAAGTGATGACCAGTTTTCATATCATGTTTTTTTATGCAATATCATTTCAAAAGATCCAATAGTGACCAACGAATATTTGAATTTATGCATTATGGAATTGAACAACATAATTACCATTTCTTTTAAGAAGTTTAATTATAAAATTTGCTGAGTTTATTTTCAACGCATAAAATCTAAAACTAATCGACTTTTTCAAAGAATTATAAAACATACAATTATCTCCCGGTTCGAAAGCGAGAAGTTAGAAGCGGATAAAGATGGGCTCGAAAGCGAAGTTAAATGTAATAGAGAAGTGGAGAGCACATTGAGATTTGAGCTCGAAGCTATAGTTGGTGATAAAGTGGAATTGGAAAGTAAGTTGGAGAAGATGGAGGTTGAGAAAGCTGAGCAGCAGATATCTTTTAATATAATCAAAGATAAGTATAAAGAATATCAACTTTGTCTCCAAGATATTGAGACGAGGCTAGAAGAGATACAAAATGAGATGAAACTGGCCAACGAACTAAAACACCTTTGGATATCCACTTATTTACGAAAATGTCATATTCTTCAATTTTTTCAACCACCATGAACAACCAATTTCGAGCTCTAAATGTTTCTCCAACCATTTTCTTTTGCTCTAACTCCTCATCTTTATGCTCATAACCTCAATCTTCAATTTCTTCTCCATTTTCATTCAAAAATCTCTCTCATTTTCGTTTTCAAAATTTACAAATTCTTAGATCTTGCTTGTTTCGGTGGTTATTGCATAAGAAGAACTGGACTTCTTTGATATTGGTTAATCACAGTGTTCTGGGCACTTGACGAAGCTCAAAACAGCTTCAAACCGGATCTAGGTAATTATTCACTTGATTTTCGTTAATTTTCAGATATGTTTCGCGATAGTATACTTCAAATGAAGCCTGCTCTTCATCGTAGACTTTATTTGAAGTCTCCTAATCAACCATAGGTTAGTTTTGCAATTGACTATTTTTATTTTTTGTAAGGAAACTTCAGGTGAAGTCTGTGAGTTATCCTTTGAAAACAAAAAAATCACCCGTAGACTTCATATGAAGTCTCCGAAAAAGAGAGGTTACTTTTGTGGTTGACCAAACTTTGACTTTTATATGGCAGATTTCATCTGAAGTCTTCTGGAGAAGTCTTCAAGAGAAGTCTTCTTTTAAGTCAGTTTGGTATTTGACCAAAATTATGAAAGTTAGTTTTGCGTTTGACAAAAATTTCAAACTTAAAAAAAAAAAAAAACTTTTTTACAGTAGACTTCATATGAAGTCTACAAATTTAGAGTAGACTTCAAAAGAAGTCTATTTTTTCAAAAACTGAAGTAGACTTCAAACGAAGTCTGTAATGAATATTTTTGGTCAAACTCAAAACTAACCTTATTTTTCGTAGACTTCAAACGAAGTCTACTTTCAGTATTTGAATTGCAAAAGTGACCCATTTTCAGTAGACTTCAGTCTGAAGTCTTCTCTAACGACGTAGACTTCATTAGAAGTCTTCTTTAACAGCGTAGACTTCAAATGAAGTATACTTTAAAAGTCAAACACTGATGAGATTCTGGTCAAATGAAAAATTAACCTATTTTTTCCGCAGACTTCATGAGAAGTCTACTTTTATAAAATCAACAGTTTGGTCAAATGCAAAAATAACCTGTTCCACAGTAGACTTCACACGCAGACTTCTAAGAATTTATGTAGACTTCAAATGAAGTCTTCTTTGTCAACTTCTCATAGAAGTCTACTGTATAGCGTTTTTTAAAAAACTCATTTAGAGCATATTTATAACGAATATTTGACCTTTTTTTGTTCTAGTATGTATTTTTACTAGTGTTTTTGCTGTTGTATGAGTCTGGTGTGTTTTAAATCGATAATATTGAGTGAATTAATTTTTTTGATTGACTAGACATTAAGCTCATAATAGAAGACTTCATGAGAAGTCTACTACGTAGACTTCACACGCAGACTTCTAAGAATTTATGTAGACTTCAAATGAAGTCTTCTTTGTCAACTTCTCATAGAAGTCTACTATATAGCGTTTTTAAAAAAACTCATTTAGAGCATATTTATAACGAATCTTTGACCTTTTTTGTTCTAGTATGTATTTTTACTAGTATTTTTACTGTTGTATGAGTCTGGTGTGTTTTAAATCGATAATATTGAGTGAATTAAATTTTTTGATTGACTAGGCATTAAGCTCATAATATAAGACTTTCGGTTGAAGTCTACTACGTACTATTTAATTGAATTATGGGTAATGGGGTTTGTTCTTGTTTTTCTTACAGGAAATGGTTAACCTACCTGTTGTTTACGGAGAATGGATGTTTAAAGACTCGACGTAGGAGTTTGCGGTTGATAAAGTCAAGGGAGGAAGGATGTTCTTTTTGAGTGATGGTTGTACGCATGAGGAACTCGTTGAGATGGCACAAGGTGATTATGATATGGACAAGACTGAATTTGCGGTTTTAACCTATTCTTTACCGGAAAAAATTCTCCAAAAGATGGATCCATATACCCCTCCTATGCATGTCACAAATGATAGACAAGTTCGGAGCTTGATGGAGCTTTGTAGAACGCATGTTGTACGTCTATGTGTCTCGAGTCAATTCAAGGTGGATACCGAGGCTGAACATATCGTAGATGCTATGGAAGATGCATATGAAGAAGATACGGAAGATTCAGACGGAGATGCGGATCAAGAAGAAATGGAAAATTCAGACGAAGAAACTAAGCATGATGATGAATTTGATATTGTCAATCAGGGTTTGATGGAGAAGCCTGTTGGTAAGGGAGACAAATCTGTGTTGACATGGTCTGACAATATATATGTCAAGGCGAGTTTTCCTAGCAAGGATAAGCTGGTATCAGAGTTGCAATTGACGGCGATAATGTTAAAATTTGCATTTCGCATTTATAAGTCTACGAAGATGTTGTTTGTGGCTATCTCTCGCGTGAAAGGATGCAAGTGGAAGCTTAGAGCGGGTGTGAAGAATGAAACAAGAACGTTTTGGGTGACAAAGTATGAGAAAGTCCATACATGTTCAGTGACAGACATAATTGCTCAACGTAGACATTTTACTCTGAAGTATGTGGCAGAGCTATTTCTGAGCGAATTTGGGATAATTGATGGGATAACTCCTAAGCATATCAAAGATTCAATGAAGCATAGGTTTGGTATCAAGATGGATTATTCCACTTCTTATAAAGCTTTGATATATGCCCAAGGAATGGTAAGGGGAACATATGAAGATGGATATCAGAATTTGCCTACTTATTTGCATCTACTAAAGAAAGCCAACCCTGGAATTGTCACTGCTCTTCAACTTGATGATCAAAATAAATTTAAGTATTGTTTCCTAGCTTTTGAAGCATCAATCGCTGGTTTTCGTTATCTGCGAAGGGTTATTGTGGTTGATGGATCTCATCTTACTGGGAAGTATGAAGGTGTTATGCTAGTGGCTATCGGAATTGTAGACTCAGAAAATGATGATTCGTGGGAATGGTTTTTCACAAAATTGCAGGAATGTGTGTTGGATGAATATCCTTTGGTGATAGTGTCTGACAGACATGGATCCATTATAAAGGCTTGTGATACGGTTTTCCCCTGGGCAGCACGAGGGATATGTTACTATCATCTGCAGAATAACATAGTCTCAAGGTTTAAAGGGAAGCATCTCTTGTACTTGGTTAAACGTGTTGCCTATGCATATACGCTTTATGATTACAACCGATACATGGATGAGATACGCAGTATCAAACCTGACCTTGCTACGTATTTGGAGGATGCTGACGTAAAGCTATGGTCTCGGGTTCACTTTGTCGGACACAAATACAACATTAAGACGAGCAATATCGCAAAGTCTATCAATTCCGCACTTAAGCAAGCTCGAGGATTTCCCATACCATTCATATTGGAGTTTGTACGAGAGAAGCTAGGTAGGTGGTTTTATAAAAGGCGAAATGATGCATTGAGTCTCACAACACACCATTCTCGAGGGGTTGAATATTTGTTGGCTATTCGTGGTGATTATGCGGACAAAATGACAGCGGAACGCATTGATACTTGGAGATTCTTTGTGAAAGGAGGAGCACGAGATTGTCTTGTTGATTTGGAAAATCAGAGGTGTGCATGTGGCGTATTTGATATCGAGAAGATACCTTGTTCACATACTATTGTAGCTGTAACAGAGGCGGGCTTCCATGTCTCTACGCTTGTATGCCCAACCTACTCAAGGGACTATTTGTATGCTGCATACGCCCATAACATTTATCCTACGTTTGGCGGTTTGGAAGCTCCGGCGGCAGTACAATGTCTTCCTCCAGAAATGCGTCGAAAAGCTGGGAGACAAAAGAAGTCTCGTTGGCAATCATGGCTAGAAATTGCAAGTATGAAATGGACCAAACCGAGGAAGGTTCACAAGCAATATAGTTGCTCAAAATGCAAACAACGTGGTCATATCCGAACGAATTGTGTAAGTTGCATTCTTCTTGTCTATTGTATAGTGTTTGCTATACTCTTGCCTTTTGGCTATAAGCTTTTGTGTTTTCTGTTAGGGATGGCAGATTGGGAATAAGTAGAGCGTTATGGTTTAAATGGAGTAGACTTCCGAGGAAGAGAGGCACAATTTCTCTTACGATGCATTCACTCATGAGCGAATGCAAGACTCGACAATACTTCAAAACAAGCAAAGTGGTGACTGTGGAGTGTATTGTCTGAAGTACATCGAATGTCATGCCTTAGGAATGACAGTCTCTGTTTTCCTTAACATTTTCTACTTAATCAGAAGTGTACTTAATAATTATAATATTTAAACGACAGAAGCTACAATTAGACCATAGGTACGTTACAGTTTCTTGTCTACCTAACAGTGATAGGTTACAAAAAATTTAAACCCTATCACTTGTTACACCGAAATATCCCCCAATAGAAGCCAAAACATAAATAGCTTTTTCTTACTTCCAAAAAGTGGGAGAATCTAAAAAAGAAACTTACATAGTTTAAACCCTAAACCCCTTCATAAGGATCTTCCAAGAATGGGTACTCAAATTTATCGGTGCCATTGTAGTTAGTTTCGTCAAAGATCTCCGCCACTAGCTTATTCCTGATAGCTCTGATGTTGGAATCACGCAAGTAGGAAGGAAATGCCATTCCTAAGGCATGACATTCGATGTACTTCAGACAATACACTCCACAATCACCACTTTGCTTGTTTTGAGTTATTGTCGAGTCTTGCATTCGCTCATGAGTGAATGTCTACCCACATAGCTACCCAATGATCGCCTCTGACGTGCAACATTGAGTACAGATGATCAACATCATATGCCCACGTCTTATCATTTCGGCAGTAAGTTGGTGCTTCACCGGTGTAGTACTGATATGAACCATTAGGTAGTCTCTTGCCCGAACCATCCTCATTCGGCGGAGAGGATTCAAACTCCTCGAACTTGGACCTCCACACCGTTGCAAACAAGGAATCAAGGAAGAAAATCCGTTCCGACCTATACCACTCTGGATGCTTCGCCTGTCGAAGCCTCAGAAGGTTAATCGCAGCTTCCATGTGCTGCAGTTAAGAGATAATCAATGTTACTTAAATGAAAATTTATCTGCTAGTGAAGTCTGCTAGTGAAGTCTGCTAATGAAGTCTGCTAGTGAAAATTTCGCTGCTAGTGAAGTCTGCTAGTGAAGATGAAATGACTTACCGAGTCTGCTAACCATTCCTTTGGCGTACGGAGAATCCAATACCAGTGGCATGAAGTCCATTTTTCCGGCTTCTTGTATTTGCTGGAAAACCGACATTTGTGTTGTCAAACAGGTTTAAAAACACAAATAACACAAACATCTTATAGTGAAATAGTAACTTACGGGTCAAGCTTTAGGAAATCTACTAGCACTTTCAGCTTTTGGCTAACACCTTTCACATCAAAGGGATCATATCCACAACCTTGCATTCTCTGGTTTGGAATGATCCCCTTTGCGGTGCTATTACCTTGAAACGGAGACTTCTGTGTACCAGCCAATTTCCTTTGCATGTCACTCTTCGCACGGGCCACAACCTGAGCTGCTACACCGCTTTGGTTGTCTTTCTCCTCTTGAATCGCATCAAAATCAATGTCACAGTTGTTTTTGTCTATCAACTCAACAGATGGTACCATGCCACCATTGACACTCTCACTCTGAAACTCATGTTTGCTATCTTTATCACCATAATCTCTAAACACATGAGTCTGCATTTTTAGGTGCATATTGTTAATATATGTAATAAATTCAAATGAAAACATATTGCACACCTTCTACACAAATAACATAAACACATGACTCTGCATTTTTAGGTGCAAATTGTTAATATATGTAATAAATTCAAATTCAAATGAAAACAACAACTTCTACACAAATAACATTAAGGTGAAATCAAAGTTCATTTAGATTTCTTCTTTTTCAATCTTGCCCTTGTATTCATCATAGATTTAGGAGGGGGTTTGGAACTAACCCTCACTTCTGGAATGGTGGCACCAGCTTTAACATCGCCGGAGTTAGCAGGGTTGGAATCTTCGAATGATTTGACCGGCTGGTCATCTAAAACCTTCAACTTCATGTCACCTTTCACCGCATCTATGATTCGCTCAACTGCTTCTACCTTCTTGCGCAAGACTTTGATCTCTTTTTCACAGCCACTGAAGCCAGCAACCATCTTGGTAGAGAGGTCTTGAAAGCATAGGTTGATGTGAGCTTTCATTGTGGCCACCAGAGCCAAACCATCCTCATCCATACAAGAGGCGGACTCTGAACGAGACCTCTTACGGCTTTCTTGTTCTGATACTAAGCTCCTTTTGAGGTCCCCCGTATCCTCTGACTTCACGCGGGGTAAGACCTTTTTAACACCCGTTTCAGGCCAATGAACTTTAATCCACCTCCACAAATCCTTACCAAACTGGCCAAACATGGCTTTCAAAATGTTATCAACCTTTACATCTTCTTCGTCGTCATCCCATTTCAGAAACATCTCCTCAAATGTCTTGACAACGCAATTCTGTACGCGGGTCTATGAAAAATAAAAAGTATAGTGTTAGACTAATGTATCAGAGAAATGACAATGACAAAAATAAAACGTATAGTGTTAGACTAATTAGACAAAGAATATTACCTGTTTTAGCATATTCTCTTTGACATATTTTCGCCCTCTTGATCCTTTGTAAGCCAGCAGCGGTGGAGTTGGGTTATTAGGCAATGGGAAAGCATACTCAGAAGCAAAATCAGGTAGAGCATAGTAGATCCACACTTGGAGAACATGCACAAAACCTTTGAGGGTGATAGTCTTGTTGATATCCACTTTCTCTCTGACAGACCCTATCAGATTCTTAAACGCTACCCTCCCCCAAGGATGGTTTTCAAAAGCATCTAAATCCATCACTAGTCTAGCCATTGCAACCGGTGTAGGTGTACTGCTCTTTACGGCTACAATGAAGCTAGCGTAGATGCCTAGATATCCCAACCTCAACCTATCCTCCCTAGACCATGTCGAACAATTCGAACATGCATCTATTATATTATCAGTGCTTGGACAAACATCTTCAACCACTCCCATTTTCTCCCAGAATTCACGCATCTCATATGTAACCTCAACCTTTGGACATGTTAGATCCTCTACGTACTCGCAGTTCAGTCCTGTAAGATGCTCAAACTCAAGCAATGAAAACCTCACTGGGTTTTCACGAACTAGACTCCAAATCTCGTACTTCTTCTTGCAGACTAACTGAAAAGAGAGCATATAGTGAACCAGCCTCGATGCCCAACCAAACTCAAGTCTGCCGAACTTTAAAATAACACCCAATTTCGACTCATAGAGCTCATCCCAAACTCCATCTTTTTGCAGTGCTCTGTGGAGTGCAGGAATCAACCGTGTGTTATCAGCGTAGTAGCCTATGCTCTTCAAGGCCATGGGCTCATGGCCTTTAGTGTACCACCGACGTGGGAATTCCGGGGCATCCATTCTCTGATAGGATATAACTTCAAAACAGTAGAGAAGCATTAACAAAACGTCCAGAAAATTAAATAGGTCTGAATAAGAAGAGGGTAACTAGTGCATACGAAGAAGTATACTAATGAAGTCTACAGAATTTTGAAAGAAGTCTACGAATGGCCACCAAGTTTGAATAAGAAGTCTACTAAAGAAGTCTACTAATGAAGTCTACGGAATTTTGAAAGAAGTCTACAGAATTTTGAAAGAAGTCTACGAATGGCCACCAGTTTGAATAAGAAGTCTACCAATGAAGTCTACATAGTTTTGAAAGAAGTTTACGAAGAAGTTCTTACGTGTCAGACGAAGTCTACCAATAGTCCTACGGCAGAGAGCGTCGACGGCTTAACGGCTGCCAACGAGAGATCCGCCGGCATGGTAGAATATACGGCGACGGCAACATATATAAAAAAACCCAATTTTTAGATAAAGGAACACAAAAAACAACTGAAAGACGGAGGAAGAAGGGGTTACCTTTTCGCGGCGAAGGAAACAGGAAACTTGGCTGTGATGAAGTAGAAATCGGAGGCCGCAACAGATCTAAAAGAGTGAACCCAATAAGTGAACGAAAATGTCCGGCGATACTCAGTATAGAGGTGAAAGAGAGGAACGAAGGCCTACCGTTTCGCGGAGGAAGTAATCCAGAAGAGGCAAACCGCCGCGGCGACAGATCTGAAAAAAACCCTAATTTTGTAAACGCAATAAACGACTAAGAAAGAACGACGGGAGGAGTAGGAGAGGAAGGAGGAACGACGAAGAGAGGAGTTAGGCAACGGAAAATACGCCGGCGAGCAAGAGAAAGATGAAATCGCCAATCGCCAATCGCCGCTAGGTTTTTTTCTCCTTTTTTACCGAACTAAATACTTTGTCGGTGAAAAAACAGAATTTATATGTCCGTAAAATTGCAATGGTTAGGTTAAATACTTTGGTTCAATTTTGGTTAGGTAAATTTATTTCAATAGATTTCGGTTTAGAAGACTTCTATATGAAGTCTACTCATAATTCAACTATAACCTATAAATTATTTCTTTGGTTAATCTGATCAAATTTTATGAATTTTTGATTTTTAAAACATCATAACTTAGTATAATAAATTTTTAAAACCTCATAATTTTATAACATAATATTATTTCTTTTTATTATTTAAATATAAAATTTAATTACAGAACAGACTTCATGAGAAGTCTACATGTAGACTTCTATATGAAGTCTACTCATAATTCAACTATAACCTATAAATTATTTCCTTGGTTAATCTGATCAAATTTTATGAATTTTTGATTTTTAAAACATCATAACTTAGTATAATAAATTTTTAAAACCTCATAATTTTATAACATAATATTATTTCTTTTTATTATTTAAATATAAAATTTAATTACAGAGCAGACTTCATGAGAAGTCTACATGTAGACTTCTATATGAAGTCTACCTGCGTCTCAGAGTTTTTGTTTAGTCATTGAGGAGGTAACTGTAATTTCACTACCCCTGCAGATCACTTTTGCTTTAACTCAAATAAGGGGTCTAGTTTTGCTGAAAAAACCAAATTTTTGTTATTTTCAGCAAATCCCCCAAAAATAATAGCTTCGTTGGGGAAACAGCTGCAATATCTCGCAACACTTGAAGATTTCTTGATCGATACAACGAGCATTCCAGCGGTTATAAATGGTGTAAGCAGCAGTAACACAGAGAGTTGGAAAGTACTCAAGAATGAAACTTTCATGGCGAGAAATCATCCCGAGTCAATCAAACCACCCAAACAAAAAAAACAGCCAAAGAAACATCTTATTTTAATTAATAAATTTGAAATAATTTTTTTTTTTTTAAAATTAATCGAAAATAATAAAATTAGATTTTAAAACAATTTATTTGTTTGATTTATCTAAGGTATTTTGGTAATTTATATGTCAAAAATGTTAGTTTTCAAAGTTTTTTAAACAGAGATTAGTTTCCAAATTATATAATTTTTTAGAATATTAAACCAAATCTTTTTTTTTGAATTTATATGGATTGAATATATTTAAAATTTTATAATATATTTTAATATTTTAATAAGTAAATATACTAAGTACGTCAACAAAAAAAAATATACTAAATACAATTTTTAATGCATGTTGAAAGAAACAAAATTTCTATATTATCTTCAATAATAATTTTGAAAGACGGTGATATTTTTTCCTATTTCATTTATACATTTCATGTTCATTTTTTTAAATTACTCATTATATAATATAGAAATGTAGATTGAAGATACTCAATTATCTAGAGGGAATTGCTTACGTGGGACAACTGTCAACTCAATTCCCACCAATCATAATATTTCGATTAAAAAATTAATAATATAGAAAAAAATCCAAAATCAATTTGTAAAAATGTATTTGTGTGGAGAAAGAAGCTCAAGAGAGCGAGTTTGTGGCTGAGAATATCTCTGAATAACATTCTTCCACATCTCTCTGTCTCTCTCTGACAAAAATGGTGGAAGATGAACAATGAAGAAGAAGCATTGTTGTTGTTGTTCATGCATTAACCCTGTTGTTATGTTCCTCTCATGGCCTGTTACATCGTTCCTTATTACCACAATCCAGTTTTGTCTCGTCCCAATCGAAAAACCATCGGTCACCGTCACCGTTTCTGCGACAAGCTCTTGAAGACAAGACTTAGTGTTCCTCGAAGTTCTGCCATTAGCGATGGTGGTGTCTCCTACAATACCCTAGTCTCCGAGGTGAGCAATTCGTTCTATATTGTTGATTAATTCGGTAAATGTCATAAGATTTGTGTACTGAGAGAGGCTAATTGCGAAACATCTTACCATAATCAAATGTTCTTGAATTGGATCTGATTATCATATGAAATTGAGCTTCGTGTTCAAATGGTACCAAAAAGTCTGCATTTTTAGGTCTTCAAATTGAGAAAGGATCGTAATTTGGGGGGTTTTTTATGATACTTTAAGTTCTGTTTCCAGATTTTTTTAGCTGAATCTTCTGGTGAAATCAGTGTTCAATGTTCAATTGATACATGTATACTTCTTATTCAATGTTGGATTACATGTTTATGTAGTGGAGTTACTTCAGATTGTGAATGTTTAATGGTGTGGATATGATTGTGAATTAGGCTGTGAGGATTTTGGTTCCACAAGCAAATTTTGATTCCTCCAAGCTCAAAGTGGAGTTCTTAGGAAAGCTACTGGAGAACAAGACTAGCGGAGGGATTATTACGCCGCGTACGTATATCCTTTCCCACTGTGACTTTACTGCTAACTTAACCTTAACCATCTCCAACGTCATCAACCTGGATCAACTAGAAGGCTGGTACAAGAAAGACGATGTGGTTGCTGAGTGGAAGAAGGTGAAAAACGAGTTGCGGTTACATATTCATTGTTGCGTGAGCGGCCCGAGTTTATTGCAGGATGTGGCTGCAGAGCTTAGGTATCACATATTCTCCAAGGAACTGCCTTTGGTTAGTCCTCATCTTCCTTTCTTCAATTGGTTCTTAAGAAATGTGAAAAAATGAGTGCTCTAACTCTTTGGCATTGTGCTTTAATGTAGGTACTAAAAGCTGTGCTCCATGGAGATTTGGTTATGTTTAGAGAAAACCCTGAGCTAGTGGATGCTTATGTATGGGTTTATTTCCATTCAAGCTCACCTAAATACAACCGGATCGAGTGTTGGGGACCTCTCAAGGATGCTGCAAAGGTATATAATCTAATTCGCGTTGCTCAACTTACGCTTCCTTTCATACGAATGCACGAAACGTGAAATCTCTGGTTCTGTGTATTTTTTTTTTATTTGGTGGCGAAGGGAAAGCAGAAGGGCAATCATCAAGGCTTCTTGAGTTCAAGTACTTCAAGGAAATTGATTCGGCCTAAGTCTATTTTTCATACCTTATTTACGTTTCTTCTGTGAGACAAGTTGTACATTCTCTTTTTTTTTGGCAAGTGATGTAGATTTTCTTGATGAGCATCTGACACAAGTGCAATCTTCCAACATTCAATTGTTCATAATCGGAGTTTTTATGAGAAACTTGTTCGCAAACATCTTCATCTACATGCTCATGCTCATAATTCCATTTAAACCGGTTATAAATCCGCACTTATTCGTGATGATTAATATGGAAATCTTGATTGGTTTCTGAACCATAGTTACTCGCTGAACGTTTTGAGCAATGTTCTAAAATGCGCTAAGGCATTCACTAGGTGGCGGATGATCGCCAAACACATAGCCGCCTAACATATAGCCGTATACTTAGGAGCATGGACGAGAAAATTCTATATATATCTTATTGGTAAATTCCATAAAAATACCTCAGATTTTATTCCGATAAGCTTTTTAATACCCAAACTATTTTTGTACCTAGTAAAGTACCAAAACTATTTTGTTTTGCTCATTTTAAATCTTCAACTGTGAACCGTGTGTTCATTTTACAACATCTCGTTAACAGATGTATATGGAACTATACACGGTTGGAAACAGTGTTTATATTTAAAATAAAATATTAATAAAAAAAATTACATTAAATTTTCAAATATTTAAAAAACAAATCCCCAAAAAATCGAAAACAAATTCCGAAAAAATCGAAAACAAATTCCAAAAAAACCTAAAGTTAAGAAACAATTTTAAATTTTAAATTAAAATATATTATATTTTAACTTTTGAATTTTTGAACTAAAAATTTCCTCAAAATACAAAAAATCCAAACAAATTCTCAAAAATTTATAAAAAATAAAAAATCCATGAATAAACACATCAGGGTTAAAAAAAAAATCACACAACACCAAAGTGGAGAGTCTAACCTTTCCGTTTATATATATACATGATGTTTAGTCCGCACAAGAGGTTTCATCAAATAATCATATTAGTTAGTTCATTAAATTTGTTATCGATTCCTAACACAAATATAACAACAATGTAAAACATATGATCAACCACAAATAATAAAACCAATAATATTTATTTGTAGAAACTAACGAAAACCAATAATTGTATCAAAACCACAAAGATAATTAAAATAAGACAAAAGACAGGTTTAAATAATGTTCTAAAACACTTCTTTTTTTTCTTTTAACCGTGTTGTCTTATTCATGGATTTTTTATTTTTTTTTTAGAAATTTTTGAGAATTTGTTTGGNTTTTTCAATTTTTGGGGGATTTTTTTGAATTTGTTTTGGAAATTTAATGTAATTTTATCTATTTATTAATATTTTATTATTAAATATAAACACTGTTTCAAACTGTTTATAGTTCCGTATACATCTGTGAACGAGATGTTGTAAAATGAACACACGGTTCACAATTGGAGATTTAAAATGGGTAAAAAAAATAGTTTGGGTACTTTACTGGGTACAAAAATAGTTCGGGTATTAAAAAAATTATCGGAATAAAATTGGAGTCTTTTTATGGAATTTTCCGTGCATATAATATGGAATAACGTGTAACTAGACATTAAGAAGTGATCAACTTTGGTTATGTTTATGTGTTTGGTGATGTATACTTCATAATTATGTGTTTGGTTTTGCTACACTTATTGTGTTTTTTGTTAAGGTTACATGAAGACTTGTTTACGTTTTGCTAAACTTCGTGTGTTTTGGTGATGTATTGTTTACGTTTCTTTTAAACTATTGGTATTGCTAATGTTATGTATGAAAGTAGTATGTTTGACTTTCAAGTATTGTGATAATAAACACCACATAGAATTTTTACGTTCTAATTATATGTGGTTCATGTGTTTTTGTTTTAAATCTCACTAATTTTGGTTATACATACTAAGCAAATATTAAACTAAATAAAGTGACTGATTTCGTCAAGCACCTTTGAAAATCATCGTGGACTGTCTTACAATCACCAATTCAAAAACAAATTTACCATCATTTCAAAAACAAATCTACCAAATCCAAATCTCTCATTAATTATACTCGTAGAAGAATTCATTGAATCGAAGCCGGAAATGTTGCCAGAGACTCGGTCGCCGTCACGAAGCCCAAGAACCTATCGGAGATACCATCAATTTAACACCATCAATTGAAAATAACTCTTTCGTCATTCCATAACGGATTAAACAAGTCTGCCATAACGGATTAAACAAGTCTACCAGAACGTTTTAAACAAGTCTACCAGAACGTTTTAAACAAGTCTACCATAACGGATTAAACAAGTCTACTAGAACGTTTTAAACAAGTCTACCAGAACGTTTTAAACAAGTCTACCATAACGTTTTAAACAAGTCTACCATAATGGTGGTGAACCTCCTTCTCACCCTTAGCAGATCTGGTGGCCAGGCGAGAAGGAGGTTCACCGGCACTGACTTTATAGGAGAGTTGGCCGGCGGCGGCGACTATGGACTAACGTCGTTGATGGATTTGGATTAAACAAGTCTACCATAACGGATTAAACAAGTCTACCAGAACGTTTTAAACAAGTCTACAAGAAAGTTTTAAACAAGTCTACCATAACGTTTTAAACAAGTCTACCAGAACGGATTAAATAAGTCTACCATAACGTTTTAAACACATCTACCACTACGTATTAAACAAGTCTACCACTATTAGCGGAATTTCGTCGAACAAGTGGTGTGTATACCTCATGAAGCCGCATATCAACAAAAAAACGAGGGTTTTCACTCCTTTCATCGGGAACTCGCGTCGCCCCTCCGCATGTCGCCTCAAGAACGACCAAACGACGTCGGATCTCGTCGCCCTCGGAAGGAACTCGCCGAAGAAGATGAAAAAACTCATGAGAAAAAGAAAAGTTCCTTACCTACTCGTCGCAGGAATCAATGGCCGTGAGGTTGGAACGCCGGAGTCGGAGTATATCTCACCGGAGAAGACGAGAAGACGAGAAGTTAAGAACGTTTTAAACAAGTCTACCATAATGTTTTAAACAAGTCTACCATAACGTTTTAAACAAGTCTACCAGGACGTTTTAAACAAGTCTACCAGAACGTTTTAAACAAGTCTACCATAACATTTTAAACAAGTCTACCATAACGTTTTAAACAAGTCTACCATAACGTTTTAAACAAGTCTACCATAACGTTTTAAACAAGTCTATCATAACGTTTTAAACAAGTCTACCATAATGTTTTAAACAAGTCTACCATAACATTTTAAACAAGTCTACCATATTGTTTTAAACAAGTCTACCAGAACGGATTAAATAAGTCTACCATAACGTTTTAAACAAGTCTACCACTATGTATTAAACAAGTCTACCACTATTAGCGGAATTTCGTCGAACAAGTGGTGTGCATACCTCATGAAACCGCATATCAACCAAAAAACGAGGGTTTTCTCTCCTTTCACCGCGAACTCGCGTCACCCCTCCGCACGTCGCCTCAAGAACGACCAAACGACGCCGGAATTAATGGTCGTAAGGGAGAGAAGAAGAAGAGAGAGAGAGAGAGAGAGAGAGAGAGAGAGAGAGAGAGAGAAAAGAAGAAGAAGAAGAAGAAGAAGAAGAAGAAGAGAGAGAGAGAGAGAGAGAAAGAGAGTTCTGCACGTCGCCTCAAAAACGACAAGAAGAAGAAGAAGAAGAAGAGAGAAGTCGTTTTTTGTAAAAAAAAAAATCAAAATGGCATTTTGGTGATTAAAACGAAAATGTACATGAATGTCTTTTACTAATTTTGTGAGGTTAGTTTAGTTAGAGGAAAGTGTGACAGAATTATTCTAATAATTACACAACATTACAAAGTTATTCTAGTTATTATCTCAATGTTTAATTAGAAGTGCAAAAAACATTTTTTACAAATTTCTTCGGAAACATATACATAATAGAAGCATTAACGACTTAACGTATATAAGAAGGGATATATGAATCATAACTATCAAAGTCAACTATTTTTGTGTTGTTTGTATTTGTGGTTCTTAACGAGGAATTTTTATCACTAGGTAATCAGACGGCAAAAACCAATTGACTATCAAATAATAAAAACAGAGCCACAATTAAAATCACCACCCGAGACTAAACATTATAATCAAATATCGTATTAGGGATTCCGATATGTTAGAAGAATCCTAATAGATAAGTTAGTTGAGATATCGTATTAGGAATTCAAGAGCAGTTTGGAAAATATTACTTCTTGAAAAATCTGCAGTAGCGAATGCCTTGAAGAATTTTTTTGCTTTTGTGAAGCGACAAATCAATAAACAAGTAAAAATTGTCTGAAGTGACAACGGCACGGAGTTCACTTGTATGCGTTCTTACTTTGCAGAACAAGGGATTATACACCAGACTTCTTGCGTTTCTACACCTCAGCAAAATGGACGTGTATAACGCAAACACCGTCACATTTTAAACGTGGCTCGTTCTTTACTATTTCAAGCCAATTTACCAATTCGCTTTTGGGGAGAAGGAATTATGACAGCCACGTATCTGATAAATCGCACACCAACGGTCGTTCTAAAAGGAAAGACACCATATGAGCTCCTTTATGGATCTCCTCCAAGTTATTAAGACATACGTGTCTTTGGTTCTCTTTGTTTTGCTCGTCGTATTTCTAGAGATAAGGACAAATTTCAAGCACGAAGCATCAAGTGTTTGTTTCATGGTTATGAGTTTGGGAAGAAAGGTTGGGTGGTTTTGGATCTCGACAAAAACGAAAAGTTTGTGTCTCGTGATGTCATCTTTCAAGAGGAGATTTTTCCATTTGCTACACATAATTCAGATTCTGATTCTGGTTTGAAAAAATCATCGGTTCAGATTTCTGAAACTCACCCAGTTTTGTTTGATGACGTTGACGTTACTTCACCACCACGTAGCGGTGGTTCTGCGACAGGGAGAGCTACTTCTAACTCCGAAAATCTAGCGTCTTCTTCCTCCATTTCGAAGCCACCTACATATTTGAATCTGAATGATAACTCTCTTGGTCGTGGGAAACGCAATTGTGTCCAATCTGTTTTGCTAAAACCATACGTCACCTACTCAGCTCAGCACAATGCAGACCCCATTTACGCTACTCCTCCTCCCGATCAATAGTCTTCAAGTAAGTGTGCTTATCCCTTAACTGATTTCTTGTCCTCCCATCGATTCTCTTCTGCTGAACAGGTTTTCATCGCCTCTGTTACCGTAACCGTTGAGCCACAATCTTACAAAGAAGCTGCTGAAATTAAAATTTGGTGTGACTCAATGGACACTGAATATGATGCATTGGAGAAGAATCGTACTTGGAGTGTTACCACTTTACCAGAGGGAAAAAAGGCTATAGGATGCAAGTGGGTTTATCGCATCAAATATAATTCTGATGGTTCAATTAGCCGGTACAAATCTCGTTTGGTAATACTTGGAAATCGACAAACGGAGGGAACATATTACTAATAGTGGACTTTTTGCGGTCCGCACAATTACCCGTTGTGCACAATGCCTCAATCTAATGGCATGTCATTGCAGCACTTTGGGATCGAATCCACAGGGAAATAAGAACGACGCACTAAGAATACATGATGTTATCTAATCTAAGAAAATAATTGGGATTGAGTTTTTATCGTACAAGTGAAACATACAGAAATTTAACAAGTGACAGAACACGATATGAATTCCAATAAAACGAGAAGCAAAGCAAACAAGAAAACGTTTAATATCAAATTTAAACAAGCGAATTCTCGGGTAAAGCAATCGACTCGGGTGATCCTTTAATCTATTCAAGATGCTCAAGCATTCAACTAAATACTTCATTAGGCTTTAGATCACCACTAAAGATTAATCCATGTCAATGGTATTAACCCTTTTCTTAGTCATAAACCGTCATAAATTTCCGTTCGCGATTCTATGACTAACAAGCATTAAATACAATTCTAAATAGCCACAATTCACCTTAGACTACAACTTCCGTTGGCTAAGATATGAAAAGCATTCATTAAATTCGTTCAAGACTTTCATCAAACTCCTTCCGGGTGATGAAACTCCCTAGGTTCTAGATCAAGGTCAATCTAGCATTAAGAACACTTAATGAACAAGGATTTCAAGTAATCTAATTCCTAAACATCAAGAACAAACCCAGAATCACCCTAATCTACTTCACCCAAGAACCCTAAAAGAACTACTCAAACATAGTTAAATCACAAATATAAATCATACAAATGAAAGTCATAAGCAAAGTAGTAAGAAAAGTAGAAAAAGATTGAAGAAAACTTCACTAGATCTTCAAAAGATTTCCAATCTTTAATTAAGAACAAGGGTTTTCTCTCAAGAGATTTTTTTGCTAAAAGACATAAAAGTTGGTCTTTCTGGTCTAAAAATCAGTTATTAAACAAGTCTGGCCGACAAAGAAGAAGAGATAGTGGGCCAAATAGTGAAAAACACGTTTTAGGAACTGTTTTTGGAGGCTGGGTCATGTGTTTTTGACTTCTGAAATTTAAGCCTCCATTTTATCGGTTGGTTTTATCGGCCATCTTTTCCTCTTCTTTCTTGCCCCGTTGTCCTTCCATGTCGGTTCTCCACATCCTACTAACTCCAGAAGTACCTGAAAACGACTCAAAATGGTATGTACATGCAAATGCACAACCTAAGACTCTAAAACACACTCCTAAAGCTAAATGAGACACTTATGAATGGATATGTTACAAAGAATGTACGAATGAGGACAAAACACACGAAAATAAGGGGTTTAAAGCATGCAAAGTTGACACATATCAATTACAAAGAAACATTTGCGCCAGTAATCAAAATGACAACGTTTCGTATATTTCTTGGTGTCGCCTCAGCCAAAAACTGGGAGCTTCACCAAATGGACGTCCACAACGCTTTTCTACATGGCGATCTCGAGGAGGAGGTGTACATGAAAATGCGACCGGGTTACTCTTCTGATCCGAATCAAGTCTGCAAACTTCATAAGTCGTTATATGGTCTTAAGCAGGCGCCGCGTTCCTGGTTTGCTAAGCTTTCCACGTCGCTTCTCGAGTTTGGTTTTCTTCAAAGTGCATCAGATTACTCACTCTTCTCTTATGCTCGCGGTGATTATGTTCTGTACTGCCTTGTTTATGTGGATGATTTGGTAATTAGCGGCAATGATTCGGAGTTGATTTCGAAGTTTAAAGCTTATCTTCATGCGTGTTTTCACATGAAAGACTTGGGTCCCTTAAAATACTTTCTCGGTTTAGAATGTGGTTTGCTTGGTGCTAAACCAGCTGATTCTCCTCTTGAACAAAATCACGGTCTGGCATCAGCTACTGGCGAATTATATTCTGATCCCGAACAGTACCGTCGGATTTTCGGTAAGCTCATTTATTTGGTTATCACTCGACCTGAACTAAGCTATGTGTTGATCGTATTAATCACACAAGGATAAAAAGAGTTGAAAGATCGATCGGTATCTTGTTTTTATTGAATCGAACTCGTCGGAGTTTACAAAAATATTCTGTGAAGTCGATATCGGATTTCGAGCTCTCACTTTCTCTCTCTAAAATCCATTTTCTTCCCCCCTAAATGTAATCGAGGCTTCGTTATTTATAAGCCTCCTCGGCGGCTTCGACAGGTTCCCCGAATCCGGAAAAAGCTCAGCGAATCCCGGATTAGAAAATTAATTAATCTTCATTTTCCGTGTTTCCCGTAAAGTTCCGTGAATCCCGGAAGTGGGTTCCGATTGCGACAGGTTGATACCTACGAGCTCGGCACATCGCAGGTCGGTAGTAGCGTGATGTCTTTTTTTCTTTACCGATCTCGAGCCGTCGTCGATCGAGATTAACTAGACCGATCTCGGTTCGAGATAAGGAATTGAGTTCGGCCTTCACCGAGCTCGATGGTTGGTCGTTTTGGACTCTTTTCACCGATCTTGAACCGTCGTCGATCGGGGCGTGATTCGCCGACCTAGATTCAAGTACGGCATTCATTCAGATTCTCTTTTTACCGATCTTGAACCGTCGTCGATCGGGGCGTGATTCGCCAATCTAGATTCAAGTTCGGTAATCATTCGGATTCTTTATCGAATTGTCGGTTAATAGTCTCTCGTGGACCATTCTTTCAAGTTCGGAGGTCGGCGACCGTTTCGTGGTCTTTTTTTCCGGGTTCAAACCGTCGTCATCCGGGACCAATTCGGCCGGTCTCGGTTCAAACTGGGCTAAACCGGGGAGTGCTAAACTCACCACCAACACTATGCCGTACACATTCTCGCTCAATTTATCCAGACTTCGCGTCGTCGTCATTGGGAAGCAGCGCTACGCGTAGTTCGATATTTAAAGGGATCTCCGGGTCAAGGTGTGTTTCTAAGCTTGGCATCTAATTTATCTTTATCGGCTTACTGTGATTCGGACTGGGCAGCTTGCCCTATTACTCGTCGATCTCTTTCCGGCTATATTGTCATGCTCGGCAACACACTCATTTCATGGAAGACAAGGAAGCAGAAGATTGTCTCTCGTTCCTCTGCCGAAGCGGAATATCGAGCCATGTCAGATACATACAGTGAGCTGAAGTGGATTACACCGTTACTAAAGACTTTGGGCGTTCATCAACAACAGCCAATTCCGCTTGACTGTGACAATAAGGCCGCCATTAATATCGCTGCAAACCCCGTCTTTCATGAACGAACTAAACACGTCGAGCTCGATTGTCATCTAGTTCGAGATGCAGTAAAAGACGGGTTTCTCAAAACCGGTTATGTTTCTACTACCGAGCAGTTGGTAGACATTCTTACAAAGGCGCTTGGGCGTCAACAATTTTGACATCTTTTGTGCAAGCTGGGCGTTCGCGACCTTCACGCTCCACCTTGAGGGGGAGTATTAGGGATTCTGATATGTTAGGAGAATCCTAGTAGATAAGTTAGTCGAGATATGATAGATGTATATCTTAGATCTCTTAGATTTGACTCTATCTTGTATCGTGTATATAAACACGTCTCCGCTGTCAATGAATACAACAAGCTCTTTCCAGTTTAGCATATCGTATTTTCCTTTGCAAGAAGAGGATCATGAAGCTAAGCCGGGCCATCCATTGACAGAAATGAATGAAGACGGCCATTTTTTGGTGACGCTTTCAACTCTTGCAATTGAATTCGTCGAGGGTGATGCTAAGGTGAAGGAACAACATCTAGATTAAGATACTAGCCTTAGAATATTCTCCATATGTGTGCAATATCTAAGCCAGTTCATAGGATTGGAAAGAACGTCGATAGCGAATTTAAAATATGAGACTATCTCGATTTCCAAAAGGTGCATATCAAGTACACTATAAACAGTTTAGAGTGTACATCTTAGTTGCCTAAAGTAGCCCCAATATGACAGTGTTTAGGATTACGCATTTGCGATGCTTCCTTACGCGTCCAAGAAATTGCATCCGTGCAACCTACCGAATTATCCGCAAGCGAGACGAGGCATTCAATTCATGATAGCCAATAGCCAGAAGATATTAATATTTTACAACATTTGGCATTTGCCGTAGCGCGTGACTGAGGAAATTACAATGTTGGGCCTGGCAAGTGACGGCCTAATGGTACGGAATACGGCAAAATATACGAAATGCCCGGCTCAGATACGCACTACAACCGACTTTAAAACTTAAATATTAGAAGGGAATTGGCGTCGGTTTATAAACCGACTAAAACTCTTAATAAGTAATAATAACATATAAATAAATGGCTCTTGAATTAAGAATGCGTGGAAACAAAAATTATCCAGGTTTTTTTGTTAAAAGAAAATTATCCATGTTTGTAAGTGTGCAACTCCGAAGACGAAGAACTCATACGAGTATTCCAATTTCTCATTACTTTGCGCCGATACCTTTGAAATCGATCGATCCTCTATTCAGATTTAGTTTCAACGATCTATCCGTATCTCAATTTGATCCACTGGTTTGATTTCTGTCTCAGATGCTCCACTTCTCAAATTGCGAGGACGATAAGGTATGTATAGTCGAATTGTATGAGATTTTACTGTGTTTCTGATTGATTACATGATTCTGACAACGATTCTAAATTTCGTTTAAGGATAGATGTTGGCTTCGTGAAGAAATTTGGGGGTGGAACTTTCAGAAATCATTATGGGGCTTAAGGCAATTTCCGATTGGGTTTAACTTTGTTTCAATCACTCTCTCTCCGAGATGTATTGGAAAATGTTGCTGTGCTTGATTGAATAGGTTGAACTCAACAAGGATTCATCGTGACAAGGTTTTCGACTACGAATCTCAAAAGTGAAAAAGCAAAATTTGAGTTTAAGGTAATATTTAATCAGATCCCAAGTTGATTTGATTTCTCTATTTTCTCAGAATTTAGAAGAAATTCTTGTGCCCGAGCTGCAATTTTGCTGTTACTAATGCTAGATTCCTTGACTCGGGCCAGGACTCTTTCTTTGTGATTCAAAGTTTTGGATATTTTGGTAATGACCGTATATTCATCATCTTCCTCTTAAAGCTACTCTTATCTTATGTGAAAGGCCTTGAGTTGGATCTTGTGTGCTGTAGAATTTGATTTTACTGTAGCTTTGCTATTGCAATTTTCAGGCATCCGTTATAGAGGTTGAGTAGAGGAGCCAAATTAAATCCTTCTGCTCCAATTCCTTCTTATAGGTAAATTTATTTCGTTGTACTATTGCAGGCTTGACACATGAATTTCCTTCACTAATCTTGCATCAAAGACTTGGGTTGTTGGCAATGTTGTGTTCGAACATGTTTGAATACCAAAGTGATCTTTGCTTCCCTCCTGCAGATACTCTCACTGACTTCAACACATGGGTCAAACCTTGTGAGGTACGAAAAACACTACCATTACAAGCATCTCCAGTCTTCGTATTGTTCTGAACAATTGTTCAACCATATTTTTCTTATATTGAACAAATAACCAACTATTATAAGTCTAACACTCCATTTAACTGACTGTTACACATAACAATGAATTAAGTTTGTATCCTTCCTCCCATATGCTATGTTTCTGAGATTCCTACGTGGTTTTGTTTCATCTTTGAGAGAATCAATTAATGTTGAAACAAAAAGATTGAGCTTGAGTTGTAATTTGAAGTTGTTGGCTCAGTCTTGCGAGGTTTCCTCTTGGCCAGAGAGAGCATTTGTAAGGTCTTCAATTTTTTTGTTTGTTTGTATGCTGTCGATATCAGTTAAATCATTTTCATTGCTTACCATTGTACAGGCAGACATAAACGATGGTGTGAAGTTCATACTAAAGCAAAATATAGATATACAACTGACGATATATCAAAGTCATCAGGTAATAACATGAAGAGTACGCTATAGGATATATTGTCAATTGATTCATGCTTTAAAGAGTAGGACTTTAAACAATGAAAGTGGGTTTTCTTCGTCACTCCTATGAAAAATCTTGTATTTGGTGTTAATGCAATTACTTAACATTATTTCATTCAGGTCAATTCTTGAACATTATAACATGGCATTCTGAGTTGATGCATTGGTTATTGAAGCGACATCTCACAGGAATACTAATAAATTTCACGATATTAAGATTGTTCTTATGCTTGATTTCAGGCAATAGCTTACAAGGGCTCCAGTTTGAGTTTGGAAGAGTGGTACACTGTGTAGACTTCCTGCTCAGTACTAGAAATAGGCTAATTTCTATTTGATTTTTTTGAGGTTCTGTATTTCCAAGATATTTATGTTTCTATATAGAACTACATATTTGATTAAATAAAATTTGATATGGGTCAATTGTTGTTTCAAAGTTTTAGTTCATTTGAATTTTATTTTTATTTGATAAAAATAGCATAAATAGCAATATATAATAATTCGATAACAGACATAGTGTCGGTCGTATAACTGACGTTACTATTGTAACAACCGACGCCAATTTTTGGCTGCCAAACATAACGTCGCTTTATAAGCCGACGTAGAAATTTTTTACGTCAGTGAAAGTTAAGTCGCTTTCGTAACCGACTTGAATATGTTTAAGTCGGTTTATTACCGACGTGAGATATAGAAAAAACCTACGTAAGAAGCCGTGTTTTTTGTAGTGACGGATTAACAAAAGGCCCATATCTCTTATGATCGTTCTTAATTATTTAATTTATAGCTTATGGCTCCCAATTCGGATTAATGGCTGAAATGCCATAAAATGAAAAAAATAAATCTTGTGTGCCATAACCTGATTTAGGTGTCATAAAGGGGATAAGGGGATGCAATCTCCATTTTACCCTTAATGAAAAAATTTATGGTATCTCTGGTTTTTTAATTAATTGAGACTTAATAATTGATTTATTTAATTTCTGATTTTTTTTCTTTTTTTTGCGCAAACTTTCGCTCCTCTCGTTTCTCTCGAGCTTGAGTTGAGCTCGCTCGAATCGCGACCCATCTCGCCGGCGGACCGTATTCGCCACCGCGTTGTCCTCCTCTGCACTTGTCGTCCTCCTCTTCTCTCTTCCGCCATTGCTGAGAAAAGCTTGCAAAGTTATTAGGTTTTGGTGTAGTGTAATTTGGGGATTTCACAATTTAGGGATTGGATTTACGAAAATTGTGTGATTCAATATGCAAATTGGATTGGTACCCAAGTTTTCTGTGACGATTAGGACTTTGCATCGGTAATTTGTCGAGTGTAGTTGTTGAATCGTAGTGATTCTTAGGTAGATTATAATTAGAACCCGAGTTCATCACCAAATCTGCAGAGGACAACTTGTACAAATGGTACAACTAAGAGATATAGGACAACTGGTACAAATGGTACAACTAAGACATATAAGACAACTGGTACAAATGGTACAACTGAGGCAACTTGAGTAATTGCTAATTGAGTATTTTTTTATTCCATTTCAGGAGACAATGAGCATCAGCCACATAAACATTTTAATGGATTTCAAGAAATTTCATCTATGTTATAGCCGTTCTGCAGCTCCGGTTGCTATGTTAGCGTCGGAGCTGCAAATTTTTATTTTGCCTCTTTTGCTTTTGTTGTTTCCCTTTCTTCTATTCGTCGGCTATCTTTGGTAAAGAAGAATTTATGACGTAGAATTTTAGATCTAGAAATTGAATCTGATTTTTCATTTCCTTATTTTCGTAAGAGATGTGTGTTCGTCGGTTTTGTGTAGCTTGGAGATGGTTTGTAGTGGTGATGTCTTGTCATGGCTTGCGGTCGTGGTGGTGCTCCTCGCCGCTTGTGTTGTTCGCAGTGGTCTTCGGCGGTGTTTGATTTGCAAATTCCACTCAAACCCATGGGTTGAAGGTTGGTTGTAATCGAGTTCGATTTTGTCTTGGTTGAAGCCTCGGTTCTGGGGCTGAGTTGGGGTTCGTGGAGTCGCTTGCGCTTGATGAATTGATCAGTAAGATTTTTTGAGGGTGCAGCATAGCTGTTCTCGCTCGGGCTCCACTTACCTTTCTTCAGCTCTAGTCTTAGTTTCGTTCTTTGCCGGTTCGGTGGTGATTGGTTCTCGTCTTCGTTGGCTCAAAGTCGTTGTTTCGTCTCCGGTCACACATGTTTGACCCTAATTACCGGTTTTGGTTTCACCCCCTTATCTCTTAATTATTTTCCGGTTTTTTGTATTTTCAGGTTTTAACATGGTAAGAGAAACATAAGAGTTATACCAAAATATAATTGGAATGGTAATCGTTGAAAATCGATGATATAGAATTTTACAATAGATATTCGATTATGGTCTTGTTCGTTTGCTTATTTGGCATTTGCATCCAAATGCACCATATAAATGATCCATATAATGCATTTGAATGATGTTCATTTCCATTTTCGGTTGTTCATCTAGATAATGCATTTGAATGAACTTTTGTTTGCTTGGTCATTTTCATCTGAATTTACATCTCCATCTAGATGTTTTTATTAAGAAAATGACTAAAATACTCATGCTTTAATTTAATCATATTTTTAGTCTTGATCTTAATCATATTAATTTTAATTCATGTTCTAAACAATATTTACAACTGAATAATTTTGAAATTATTATTTTTGACATCTAGCTATAAATTTCTATTTCCATGAAATATAGTTTTTTATAAGAAATTTCATCATATAAATTTACAATTTTATAGATTTCTATTTTCATGAAATATTTAAATTTAATAAATTACTTTTATTAAATTTAAAAATACACTAATAAAAAAAAGATTTACCATTTTAGCACTGAAAACATCAAATAACATTTTTGATGGGAAAATATAAAAATTCAATTTTACTTTACTCACGGAAAATAAGTTACTGGAAAACAGAATATAAGTTTTTGGCGGAAAAAACAAACGATCATGGCCTAGAATTCGACGTAGGGATTTTGAAACAGCTTTGCTTGAAAAACACGTTGCAAACTTGCAATAAAAAAAAACAAAAAAAATCAACGAAACCAATCATATCCTCATGAATCACTAATGTTCATTTCCTCAGTATGAGTTAATAGATCTCCACCGGAAAAAAAAACTACGAAGAAATAAAGAAGACACTTTCATCGATGGAAATATGAAATCCATTCTTCTTTCAAAGTCACGAAAAAACGAGATAAGAGAGATAATTTACAATTCCGATCTTGAGGTGAGAAGAGAAACGACCAAGAATAGGCTTTTGGAGGCATCTTTCTTTCTCTAGTGTCGAGCTTGAAAGAGCAGCGAAGCAGATTTTCTAGGGTTTTTGCTGATTAACGAAAAAGGGAAGAAGAAGCTAGACGCCGACGCTGAGGTTAAAGAGGAGATTGCTCAGCTGGTTCACGGACCGGTTTAGATCGGGCGGACATTTCCCGGTTTACATCGAACCATTGCGTGACATTTCCCAAAACTTAGACCTGTATTAACCAATTGTAAACCAAAACCGAGAGATCAAAGGGTAGGCAGGCTTATACTTGGAAGTTGAACCAAATTAAATCGAACATTAAATCAGATAACCGTAGCAAACTGATAGAATTCAAGAATTTTGCTTCATAGATGTAATTCAAAAAGTTTTCTACAGAAATCAAACGAGTGACTATTGGGTCACATTGGGTTTACATTTTCTTCAAACCGAAGAAAACCAGAAACCAATCGATCGACTAAGACCATCTCCAAAGGGAGACTTTTAACATGGAGTGCTTAAAACAAAAAAAAAATTTAAATTAATAAATGATGTTGAATAGTGTAATAACTTCATAGATGGAGTGTTTAAATAAGAGATTTAGTAACCCCATCAATGAATAGTTAAGCACTCCAACTAAATTTTTAATATTTTTAATGTTGTAATAGTGTAAGAGACTCTTGTTAAGAGTCTCCCTTTGGAGATGCTCTTAAATACCGCAGACTCTAAAATGTTCATGTTTCAAAATTATCCCAAAGTTTTTTAATGCATCTTAAAAGACCCAAGAAAAAAAACTGAAATATGAAACATTAATACTTCTGTCTAATTTCTAACTTTGATTCAGGCCAAAAATTTCCATCCATACAAAACCTTATTTATGGTTTGGTGCATTAAAGTTATGTTGTTCATAACGAAAAGTATCTTTTAGACTTTACAAACTCGCACAAATATTATATTAAGAAACCTAATTTGCAAAATTGCATTGCCTCCATTAGATTCTGAAGGATTCAGGAGGACTAGTGGATGGCCTGATTCTAGAAGGCATCTTTAAGAGTCTCTCTGTTTCAAGCATGAAGGAGTGTTTCGGAGTAATAGACATCTTGTTCATCTCGTTATCAACATCCACGTCATCAGCACAGTCATCCTCACTGTCTGCATCTCCATTCACTATGACCTCAGGACAAAGCTCATCCTCATCATCTTCGTCATATGTCGGTTTCACCAATGACCAGTAGTTGAAGTTCTGGGAGATATAGCTTCAAGATTTGACAAGGAAACGGGTGAGAAAGAGAGTAAAAACTATGAAATGGCAACAACTACTACGATTCTCATTTCAAGATATCAGTGGTTTAATGAGACTGCAATTATTAAATAATGCAGTAGACTTCGCACCAAAGATGTCCAAGTCGAGTCAATAAACTTCTATAAGTTACTTTGGAAGAGAAAAATATCAAGAGTTAAGATAGTGAACCTGTTAGACATTTTCAACAAGCACGGGTCGAACGGGAAGAATGTATCAAGCCTTTCAAACCCACCAAAAGCACGAGAGAGCTCAGACTCGAGAAGGTCATCGAAAATGAAGGCTTCTGAGACAATGAACAGACCACCAGCTTTGGCTTGTTTTAGGAACTCAGAAACTACAGATGGAAGGCAAACCTGTTCACACAAAATGAATTGGTGCAAGCTTAATGCATTTGATTCTTTGGAGATCAGACCACTTCAAATAACAGTTGAGCTATGACCAAAAAAAAATGATAGTGTAATTCACCATCAATGGGTTTAGTTTGTGAGATAAAATTGACTCCAATTGAAAGCGAGGAACATCCAGGATGGATCTCATCCGGAAGCATAGCACGTACAAGATTGCCTACAGTCACAGAAAAGTAACGACTGTAAGTGATACATTACATAACAGCGTATGATTCCAAACGCCAACAGGCAAAACTCTTCAAGACTTATAAGGGTGAGATCATTACAATGATTGGTAATTAGGGGAGTCACTGATTTCAAAGAAGAGTTCTTCAGGAATGAAAATGAATAAGATGGTTCTGAACTTGGACTATACCTGACATCCCGAATAGAAAACTTGATGTGCTTCAGGCCTAACATCATCATTGCATGTTCTGCAATAATCTGCACACTCGTCCACCAATCTAGAATTTCAGACACAAGAGAAACAATGTTACAGCAAAGTGAAACTTGAATCATATCAAACAATTATCTTTGTCCGTTTTTTAGCAATTTATTTGTACCTTTTCAACATACTAGCCACAAAAGAAGCTGGCAGAAACAGTCCACGAGACAAGTAGCTAGCTAGATAAGCCACTGCACTCATCCTATTGAGCAAGGGGAGAAAACAAAACCATATACAAGTAGTGATTAGAACAATATTAGCTTAATATCATGCAGAGAAATTTTTACTATGAAAGATAAAATGAAACTCGCCTAGTAAGTCGAGGTTTGTTGCTGGAGAGATATAAGTCCAACAACTTATTGGCAAATTTTACACCACAATTTTCAGGATCTAGTGAGCACGCATAGAACATCAGGAACTGCAGATAAAAGCAAAGTGAGTCTAAGCCAAGAAATCTCATGCTGACAATGAACTAGAGTGCTTGAAGACTAGAATGACGAATTCTACAGTATGTAAGGTAATAGCTATTATGTCTACCTGTGAAAATTTTGATTTGTGTGTGTTCAGAATGAAGTTCTCAAACGATTCGAAGAGGATTTCAAACACCTACGCCAAAATCATGAAAAACAGGACAACCAGAAGATTAACGAACCTACCACAGAGGAAAGGAAAGATATGTTGATAAAGTACCAGTTGGTGCCATACCTCATCCAAACGACCAGAATTTTTACATGAATCAAGATGGTGAAAAGTTAGGACCATCAATTTGTCCAATGCCTCAGAGTCTACATTCCCATCCAAAGTATTTAAGGTAATGGCAAGACCGTAAATATGGTTGTAAGTGTGGGTGATCTCCTCACCGGCTTTCTTCGTCGCTGCGTAGAGACTCGCCGGTTGATTTGTGCGGTCTGATTTGGAGAAAGGAACTTTTTCGTTAAGGCCGTAGACAGAGCTCGATGAAGTCCAGATGATCGCCGTCTGAGGATTAGCCGTTGCAGGTCTCAAAATAAATCGATTGAGGTTAAAAAAAAAAGATAAATCGATTTTGAACAAATAAATAAGAAGGATAAATCGATAAATGGAAATAAATCATGTTGGATACGGGTCATCGGATTGGGCTGAAATCGGGTGGGTATGATCATGGTTTTAGTGTAAATAAAGAGACAAATAGGATAGAGAAGAACTTTCCATAGTTTTTCTTATTATAAGAAAATCAAAATAAAATTAATTATTAGACTTATGGCATTCGAGCAAACTTTTTCTCAAATTGTAGCTTTTCAGCCTCTCGCCCTACCAATTCCCATAAAACATTGAATAGTGGGCGCCAAAATTTATCGAACAGTGGTTGAATTGAAAACATTGAACAGTGGTTGGATTGTAACATACTTAACAAAAAATTGTATGGTTGAAAAAAATTATTAGAAAAAAGAAAATTAATATATCTCCAAAAAAATTAAATAGCAAGACTTTTATTTTTATTTGGTGGAATGATAGATTGGTCGAACGTGTATGGTTGAAGAAATTTATAAACGAATTTTGCATTTTTATCATTTCGCATATACCAGTCAAAATCTTCATCAATTTCAAATATACATTCTCAAAAACATTTTTGATGAGAATTATTTAAAATAACTAGATCCTTTTTTTTATTAATCTTATACTCCATCTTTTGTTTTCTTAAAAAATATTCCGTCGTCAAATTTTTAATGGTGCAAATGACCAAAATTGATGTCCTTTTTGAAAGAAAAAAAAAACAGAACTAAACAAATGAAAAGATAGGGTTGTTACTTGTTAGTAGACTTTTGTAAGTTTTTATGTTTTTTATTGTGTGTGTGTAAAAAATCAACCCTATTTTATACTGACAACAATTTTGGTAACTTGTCTAAATGAGTATAACCGTGGAGGAAAGAATATCAACATTATATGATTCTATAGCAAGAAAACAATTGTTAAGTAATATAGAATATATATATACATTTATTTATAATTGGACCGTCATTGTGAAATTCGAAAATGGCTTAACGGACACAACACAACAGTAGAAGACCAAAAAGAGACAGAAGTACACATGCCCAACCCAATAATTCAGTTATCCAACTAATCTATAAGAATAAATTAATAATTTTTGAATAAGGAAACAAGGAGAGAGAGAGAGAGAGAGAAATCATACGAGAGGAGAGGACACGTGGAAGTACGTGAGAGAAGTAGCGTGTGGAGAGTGATTGGAGGAGAGAGAGGTTGAGTATTGAGATAAAAAGACAGCTACCTACTCATCTTCCCAATCTATCTACCTACTTTCTTCCAGATCTACTCTCTCTCTTTTTTTCTTTTTATATTTTACGCAGAAATTGACAAAACACTGCTCATATATTTTATGCTAAGCTTAGGTTATAATTTTTGTTTTTAATTGATGCATTAAGATTTGTTTAAACAGTTAAACGGTTAGAAATGGCAGATCAACCCTCTTTTTTTTTTTACACAAATATGAAAAAGTCCTTTTTATGCTATAGCTTAGGTGACAAAATATTTAAAAGCAGTGATGTTGCAATTCACTGTGATTTCAATTATTATTTATTTGTGAGATGATAAATCATAAACAAAAATAAATTATGATTGGTAAAAATTTGTGGAATTGTAAAATTATTATGATATTTTCCCAGATTATCTAAAGAACAGAAAAGTCAATAACCAAACCGTACGATCTGCATCTGAAATAGAAAACAAAAAACAAAAAACAAAAAAGAGAGAAAAAGTTAGGAAACTCCCCCACGTTCCTCCTGTGAGTGTACAATCAAATTTATTTATTTTCTGGTTGTTACAATATTCTGAGGCACACAATTAGTTTAAAAATTTAACTTCATTTGTAGATCAAACTAATTTATTATAGACATGGGTATTAAAATATAGTTTGTTAGCTATTATAAATAACATTCAAAACGAAACATCCTTCAGGAACCTCCCTTCCTTGAGAATAAAACACACCAAGCCCTCTTCCTCCACATATACATATAGACATCGAAGAAAGGAGATATGGGAAGGTCACCTTGCTGCGAGAAAGCTCACATGAACAAAGGAGCTTGGACTAAAGAAGAAGATCAGCTTCTCGTTGATTACATCCGCAAACACGGCGAAGGTTGCTGGCGATCTCTCCCTCGAGCCGCCGGTACTATATATATACATATGTATATCCTCTGCACATATATATATATATAGAGAGAGAGAGAGAGAGAGAGAGAGGCTGGTTTAATTAAATTTACGAAATCTTGCAGGGCTGCAGAGATGTGGTAAGAGTTGTAGGTTGAGATGGATGAATTATCTAAGACCAGATCTCAAGAGAGGTAATTTCAGTGAGGAAGAAGACGAACTCATCATCAAACTCCATAGCTTGCTCGGTAACAAGTTAGTCTCCTCTCTCTCTCTCTCTCTCTCTCTCTTTTCTTTCATCAGTCATAACAGAGGATCTCGGGAAAACAAAAAAACAAAAAAAAATCATGAGTGAAATTTACAAATTTGGATATATTTTTTTTAAAAAATACTAATTTGTATCATGGGATTTTGGAAATTTTCTTTCTTTGTTTTTTCTCTGCAATTTTTGTGGAATAAATTATGGGGAATTCATTTGCAGATGGTCGTTGATTGCTGGGAGATTACCAGGAAGAACAGACAACGAGATCAAAAACTATTGGAACACTCACATCAAGAGGAAGCTTCTCAGCCGTGGGATCGACCCAAACACCCACCGTCCGATCAACGAATCCGCAAACCCTCCTTCGAAACCGAAGCCGTCTCTTCAAACCGGTGTCGTCGACGAGCCTGCACAGTTCGATTTCGCCGGACCGGATCAACGACGGACGGTTAAACCGGAACCGGTGTTACTGGACCGTGAAGAGGGTAATAATCACTGCTCGAGTAGCGGAACGACGTCGGAGAAGGATATTCAGACGGACGACGATTGGGTGCTCAACCTGGAACTCTCTGTTGGACCAGCAACGTCGAGTTATCGGTACGAGTCGACTCGGAAGGCGAATCCTGACTCGGCCGAGTCGACTCGAAGGTGGGGCTCCGAGTTGTTCGGGGCTCAGGCTTCGGTGTGTTTATGTTGTCGGATAGGGTTCCATGATGAGTCGTGTCGGAGTTGTCGGATTTCCGATGTTAGAACCATTTGGGAGTCGAAAATTCTTTAGGAATCTTTGATATATTATTAGTTAATTTGTAATTTTTTGTTTGTTTTCTTTTTGTTCTTTTGTAACGCGTCAAGTAAACAAAATAGGATAATTATCTGATCAAATCCGTATATTTATATTTTCCATGTCAATTTTCAGGTAAAGGCTAATGCACCAACTAATTCAACCGACTTAATGATACTGTTTCCTAACATTAATTAGATTTATCTTAAACCTACGTGACTGAGTCACTAAAGCAGATGATGTGCCGAGCAATTACGCAGTCTTTGACGCTGACGCAAAAACCATACCTAAATGTTTGGTTTGGTGTCATCGCTTTTTGTTATGTGTTTCTTTTTCAGTTCTTGGTCCTAACTTTTTGCTATTTGCATTTATTTCCCTCAATTTAATGATTTTGACAGACTTCACCCACTGACTTTCCGTATTTCAAATCACTAACCCTGGATTCGGTGTGCTCGTTTTTACTTTTCTATGCATTTTCAAGTATTTTCAGAAATTTAAACAAAAGATTGAAAACGTGACAGAAAAAAATGTCACGTGACAAAGATATTGAATGTTGACAATAATCGTCGTTGTGTAGACAAGCATGTTCGAACTTAAATTTAATTTAGGTTCATTCTTTCATTCAATGAGTTTCCAGAAAAAAATATATAGTTTAGTACCATTAATACCGTTATAATTATACGTCATAGGTGGTATTGTGTTCTATCATTTACATATATATTGGTTATTCAGTATATGCAACTCGATTGCACTTGCTTAGGCCACGCAAACATGTGATTTTGGAGGATCTCAAAACACAAAATCTCTCTGGGGCTGACACACGTCTGTTTACAATCGAGCATTTCCGCTATCATTAGTTATCAATTAAGTTGTAATCAAGCGTTGTGATTAGAAGTTAAATCCCTTTCCTTTTGTTTGTCTCATTCAAAAAAAAAAAAAAAAAGTTAATGTTGGAGGTGAGTTTAGCACTTTCCGGTTTAATCCGGTTTAAATTAAGATCAGTCCAACTACCAGTCTCAAGCCCAACAAGACCGACTTACGAAATAAAAAGAACATCTCCTTTTATTTGATAAAGGCAAATCCCGAGAAAAGATAATGTTATCTTTATCGACTTCGGGGAAAAAGGATAATCGCCAATACTAATTCAAGAAAAAAAAGGAAGATCAACCGACCTCAATACTTATAAATAAGGAGGTCATCGCCTCATTCTTAATCATCCTCAACTTTCTATGTAAAAAGAACTACGAATGGCTTAATCCCTTTCGGGGGTACATAGGCAACCCATCTCGGATCCAGCTATGATTATAATAAAATAATTCTCCTAAACCCTAAACTGAATTCATCAATCTATGAGATGGTGAATTCTGGTTCTTACAATTGGCGTCGTCTGTGGGGAGTGGAAAATTATTAAACCCTAGAAATCCAAAACTCGAAGACGACGTGAACGTCTCGTCATGTTTATCGATTAAGATCGCCAATGACCAACCACCAAGATGGTTCTTTGACAACGCAACCGAGAACGTCTTCATCAATCACAACAAAGCTAAGTTTTTATAATCTTGTTTAAATATCTCATATATCGTAATTGATATTACTAAGGAAGAAATCAATTCATACTCCGTGACCAAAAAATATATATGGTGTTCTTCTTTACATTGTTCTTCATCTAATCGCAGGAAAAACAGGAAAAACAAAAACTTATCCCTTGTTCGATGAGAAACTCGATGACTCGGCAATCTCCAGAGAAATCATGTATTCGTCATCTTTAGCTCCTCAAAATCGGAGATAATTCCTTCACGGAAAAACAACAACCGTCAAGCTTCACCATCGATCTTCATCTTCTTTGTCGCAAACAAAGCAGCACCACCTCCGTCCGTGACATCCTTCATCAATTCATCTCGGATCTGTTCTCTTGTTCTGATCTCGACGTCACCACATCACCATCGTCCCTCGTTCTCCGGTTTGCTCCACCACCGACCTTCGATCTGAATTTTCCCGACCACCGATATGCTCCCTTATTCCGATTTAGATTTTCATCTTGAGCCCATCTCCACCACACGAGCTCTCTGGAGTTCCGCCTTCGCCGCTGTCAACAATTTCGAGATCGCCAACACCTCTCACCGACCTGCGAAGAAGAAGAAGAAATATGGAAGATTCAAGTCTTAACTCCTACAATGCAATGAAGAAAAAGGGGTACGAAAACCTAGCATAAGTGATGTCGCTCATCCTCTCCGGCGTCGACCTCGTCACCATTGATATGCAAATCTCTAAAAATTGAGCAAAGAAGAACTCACGCGGAGAAGACATGAAGTAAAAAGAAAAAAGGAAGAAAAAAAAAAGGAAGGAAGCTCGGCCTAAAGCCCAATTAGAAAAATAAGAAAATAAGAGATAAAAAAATAAGAGGAGGAGAAAAGTAAGCTCGTAAAATTTTTAGGATCAGAGCTCGGTTTAATCAAAAACCAGATCGGACCAAGTTCACGGTTTCAGTTCGCTTACCAAACTAAACCAGATGTTTCGAAGCAACAACGCAACATTGATACACCAGCCAAAGCTCGGGATTAAAAGAAAAAGAAGAACGTTCACCGATCTCAACGGTTACCCATCAGCAACGATATCTTCACATTTTTATTAAAATATCGCAGGATTTACAAAAATTGTCGCTCCAGCTAGAACGTTTCAGCAGCGCACAAGCCATTATATCAATATGTAGTCAAGAGCTTCAGCTCGTCAATCCATCTCGGATAAAGCACTTCTCAACAACATTTCGACATATCAATCACCTCGAACGTCCGTTCATTAAAAACGCATCCAGAGTTTCAGATCATTGCTCATCATGCTATCTCAAGTCTTGAACCGTCTACTAAACTATTCTCAGCTCGTCAACCGAGCTCCCCCGAACTCAGGTATCTTTTATCAAAGACTTTACTTAATTTTTTCAGATTCAATCATAGGGTCCGTCCCTCTAAAGCCGAACTACAACAATTAAAAAATAAAAAGGAACGCTCGTCCAGCAAGCTACGATACGCTCTCCTACAGAGCTACACTCAATTATCATGACACTCTTGCCTACCGAGCTACACTCGATTATCAAGCTACGCTCATCTATCGATTTCAGTTCGGTTCAGATCGATTTATCAGTTTCATTTTTATTCAGACTTTCAGTTCGACAGTTTCAGTTCAGATCGATTTATCAGTTTCAGTTTCTATTCAAACCTTCAGCTCGTCAGTTTTGGTTCAGATCGGTTCAGAATTTCAATTCATCGATTTCAGATCAGAATTTCAGTTCATCGGTTTCAGTTCAGAACTTCAATTCGTCAGATTCAGAACTTCAGTTCATCAATTTCGGTTCAGAATTTCAGTTCATCAGATTCTGCCTATCGGTAATCAGCTCATCAGCTTCAGATTTAGTACTTTTCAAGACGAATTATCGCAGTTCGCCGAACTCACACAGTTCGTATTTTTGAAAGCCGAACTATCGCAGTTCGTATTTTTCAAGCCGAACTATCGCAGTTCGCCGAACTCACACATTTCGTATTTTCAAGCCAAACTACTGCAGCTCTCCTAACTCACACAGTTCGTATTTTTCTAAGCCGAACTCACGTAGTTCGCCGAACTCAAAAAGTTTGTACTCTCCTAAGTCGAACTCCTACGTTCGCACTACAGTCGAAAACGACTAAGTAATTTAAGCCGAACTCCACAGTTTGCACTAGAGTCGAAAACGATTAAGTAATTTAAGCCGAACTCCACAATTCGCACTAGAGTTGAAAACGACTAAGTTATTAAAGCCGAACTCGTATAGTTCGCACTTTAAACCATCCCGGTTTCACACATCGACGTCATGGCCAGACGATAGATACAAATATATAAGCCGAGCTTCGTCTCGCAGGCATCCCCATGGTGCTATGGATAACATACCTTCCATGTTAAGCCGGGACCAGTCCCGCACTATATTCGCTCTCAGGTCATCCGAGCTAAATAAGTCGATTCCGTCTCGCACACTCCGATTCGATCTGAGAAGACCTGGAGTATCTTAAGACGAGCTACCAATGCACTTTTATGCTAAGCTCCAAGGTAGAGCCGAACGTTTCTCTCGCAAATTTAAGTCGATTTCTCAACAATCGCAAAATTAATAAGCCGATTTCTCAACAATCGCAAACTGATAAGCCGATTTCTCAACAATCGCAAACTAGTAAGCCGATCTTCCAATGATCGCCGATCTCGAATAGGTCGTAAAATTGAGTTCATCCTCTACACCCAGGCTAAGACCGTATTATGTACGGCCCCAATTTTGTGTATGGTGAACTCGAGAGGATCGTATCATTTTACGACCTCACCAAAGCCGAACTTGAATTCACAACAGTCAAGATTGTCCAAGTAAATTAAGCCGAAGGTTTCATAGTTCGCAAATCTCTTAAGTCGAGCTCACATAGTTCGCAAAACCATTATGCCCGAACTACGAATGGCTTGATCCCTTCAAAGGGTACGTAGACAGCCTTTCCCAAGACAAAACTATAAAATCAAAGAAAACCCAAAAGACACTCTTCCTAAAGCATCTCATCGGTCCCGACGTTCAACCACCTTCGCAACAGAAGCCAAGCTTATCCTCACAGCAAAACAATCCTAAAGAACAAGCATCGTTTCGCGATAGAGTATTACCAAAAGTCGAGCTAATAATCTCGCAAAAGCTGCCGAACTCCGCTCGCTGCATATGACACTCAAAATTCACCGGGCTCAAGATTTTTGGAGCATCAAGTTTCAACGCCTAAGTAAGAATGCCGATCTCAATTCCAACCGAGTTAAAGAATTCTCCATGAACTTCGCCGAACTCAAGAAGCTCTTTCGCCGAACTGAGGGGGGGACTAATTGTTGGAGGTGAGTTTAGCACTCCTCGGTTTAACCCGGTTTGAATTAAGATCAGCTCAACTATCAGTCTCAAGCCCAACAAGGCCGGCTTACAAAATAAAAGGAAGATCTCCTTTTATTTGATTAAGGCAAATCCCGAGAAAAGATGAAGTTATCCTTATCGACTTCGGGAAAAAAATGATAATCGCCAATACCAATTCAAGAAGGAAAATGAAGATCAACCGACCTCAATACTTATAAATAAGGAGGTCATCGTCTCATTCTTAATCATCCTCAACTTTCTATGTAAAAAGAACTACGAATGGCTTGATCCTTTTCAGGGATACGTAGGCAACCCATTTCGAATCCAGCTATGATTCTAATAAAATAATTCTCCTAAACCCTAAACTGAATTCATCGATCTATGAGATGTGAATTCTGGTTCTTACCGTTAACATAGCTTTCACTTCGCTTCCAGTTTCGTTTTTTGTTAACCGAGGACTGACGAGTGTAGCATATAAACATGATAAGATTTGCAATTGATAGCTAGAGATTAACAAAATCATATTTTCGAGGGTCTTTCTTTAAAAACTAACTAAGATCTTCGTTTACGTAATGGATATCAAAACATTAATGGATCCTTAGTCAGCAATACAAAAACGAAATTTACACATTAAGCTTTTAGAAGTAGCACGTTACGGATTTAACAAAAAATATATATATATATATATATATTATTGTATAGTTGTTGTTATAATTATAACTAATATTAACAAATAATCATCACCATTATCTTAAGCTTTTAGAGTGGACTGTGGACATCCACTACAAGAAAATAACAGAATTTCCGACAACGATTTCTGATGCGAGTGGTTATCGGAAATTTTCCGACCGACGAGTTTCTGGCCACATCAACAATTTCTTGAACATTGTCGGAAATTTCCGAGGAATATTATCTCTCGGAACCTTGTTGGAAAAATCATCGAAAATTTCTGATGAACGCGTGTTGTCGGAATTAGTCGGAAACTTCATCGGAATTTTCTAAGAAATTTCCGACGGGTATCGTTTATCGTTAAATAGTCGGAAACATCATCGGTATATGGCCGGAAAAACATTCCGACCACTTTCCGAGGATAGCCGTCGTCGGTATTATTCTAATTATTCTAAAGCTCAAAATTATTCTAAGTAAGTTTACTGAGAACTTACCGAAAACAATTTAGTTTAAGATTAAAATAATATGATTACCGAGGACTTACCGAGGAGAAATTAATTTAATGAGTTACCGAGAACTTTCCGACGAGTTAAGTTGGAGTTACCGGACTACGGTCGGAATCTTGTCGGAAGGGTCAGCTCAGTTCCGACGATTTACCGACGACTCCAACTCGTCTCCTCGGAAAATCGTCGGTTTATTCGCGTTTAATATGTTGTCAAATCAACTTTATTTACTGCGATAACTCCGATACCGACGACGACATACCGACAGTTTCCCGATGACGGGGTTTTGGTTCTCGGAATTCTGTAGGTAATTTTTATTTACATTGCCGCGTGTTACTCCAAAAGTTTTTGAATGTCCCGGTTAAATAATATATATCCGGTTTCCAAGAGCATACCGACAAACCGTGTTATCGGAAATTGCCGATATATATAAACTTCATCACTTTCCCCTTCGCTCAACCACCTCAGATTATCATCATCTCTTCTCCTAAACTCGTTCTCAGACATCATCTACTTTTAAAATCGATCTCCCCTCTCTCATTCTCACTCATCCGGCGTTTAAGAAGATACAAACTCTTCCTTTTTTTTAACTTAAATATATTTGATTGGTTTTATGGTTAGATAGTTAGGGAATTTGTTAGGATAATTTAGTTCTACGTTTTTGTTAGAATAGCAAATTGTATATGGAATATGTAAGTATCTAATTTGATAACTTACTTTGAATTTCGAAAGTGTGTAGATTATATCATCTAATTATTTTGGAAATCTACCTAAGGGTGGAATAATAAGTTGAAATATATATAGTTAGGATTATACGGTTGACATATAGATATTTAGAACTGTTTTGTATATGTTTTTCATTTTCCTTTTTTTTTAAGAAGTATTAAATATTTCCGATAAGTTTCCGAAGACCTTAAAAATATTAAAAATATTTTTCTCATTTTATCGGAAAGTTTTCGGTAATTAACGATGATTTTCCGAGAACCAATGTCGCCGTTGAACTTTTTCGGCCAAAAATCACCTGGAAATTCGTTGGAATTTACCGAAGGAATACCGACTAAACTCGTCATCGGTAACACTTCAAAGTTTCCGACAAATTTCTGACTACAGCTTCCGATAACTGCTTTTCTCGGAAAATTACCGAGAAATTTCCGAGGAAAGTTGTTTTCCGACACGCTCATTCCGATGATTTTCTGTTTCTCGGAATTCTACCGAAAAGTCGGATTTCCAATGACTTACCGATGATATGTGTCGTCGGTATATAATCTGTTTCTTGTAGTGATCATGTAACGTGCCAGCTCCAATCTGGTTCCAGCATGTGGTTTCCTTAAACATTTTTTTATTAAAAAGAAATATGATATATAATGAAATCGAAGTTTAGGTTCTTTTAGGTAGAATATCACCTAAAAGCTGGTTTAATAACAATATGTATGTGTGGTTTCGTTTTACAGATGTAAAATACCGAATTATATATCATGTGCATCTAGAGACAAAATCTTATTTCATTGAACCGTTAAATCCTTAGTATATGTAACATGTAAAGCCTTTCTCTGCCTTGGTGGCCTTAAACTTTTTTACACACAATTATATAAAAATAAAAGAAGCATTTTTAAAAGAAAAAAAACAATCAAACAATATATTTGCAGTCTATAACCAAAATATACATGATTTTATATATACGAAGTAAAATGACAATAGAATAGAGTAAATTCAAAATATATGTTTAAATCATGTGTGATCATATGCAATAATTTTGATATATTTGTGTATAAATACCATTTAAATATTTCATTTTTACAATTCTCATTGTTTTGTATAAAGAAAAACGCATGTTATTGTTTTCTTAATCATTTTAACAACTTATACAAAACAGTTGTACGTTGCCGGTATCAAATCCTCGGATTCAGAGTTCAATAACTTATATATACGAACGAATTATTTCTATTTTTCGAAGCTTTCTTTTTCTAAAATTATTATTCCAAGAGAGGCCAAAGTCTATAATATAAGCAGGTGAGATGGGGTAGAAGATAGATAAAAACAACATGTGAGTTATTGGGTGGTAGGTAACCGAATCTATGATCAATGAATAATGGAAACGCGATAATTATAACAAAATAATTTATATAACGAGAACAATAATAAAAATGCGGAATATTAATGATAGTACGAGTTGAGAGGAGAAAGTGATGATGTTGCACATGCAGTTAGCTAGATTGAATCCCATCATCTTAGCCAGCCATGCACTGGTCTATCTCCTGTATTATCAATTCATACGTAAACTTCTTACATCTAATTATACGTATATTATATATAGGCCGGAGAGTGTAAAAATGCCATCCTTCTTGATCGAATATGTTGAAGAAGGCTCCGGTAAAAATCGCAGCCCTGAACCACCCATTACGCGCTACTCAGAGATTAATGAGGCAAAAAAAAAAAAAA
>PKMM01011759.1:125402-168502 GCA_002933915.1 Eutrema heterophyllum
CCCCCCCCCCCCCCCCCCCTTTATTATATATTTGCGTTCCGTCCAAAAATAGTTGAAAACCTTATATTCTTCATCAACCAAAAAAAAACCTTATAATATGTGGTTAAACTTTGATTTGTGAACCTAATTAATTTGGATTTAAATTTATACCGAAAATATGTTTGGAATTTAAATAAAGTTGGGTCACGAGACTGAAGCTCGCGAGTCAGGAAACCAAACGCAAACGAAAAATTAAATGAGGTGGGGGGCATCACCTGACAAAACTAACCGATTCTATTGCCTGGCTGAGAATCTCTCTTCTTCATTTCATATCCGAATGCTCCATGCCTCCATGATATTTTTCAATTATTACATCATTTAAAAAAAAATTGTTTCGCCTTAATATATATGATTTTTCAGATTTAATAGGAAAATCACATATCCCCACATTAAGACCATATGTTCGTGACTATTTTTATAACAGGTTTAAAACATCAAGAATTTAAAAATATAACACACTTATATGAACATATTGTAAAGGCGGCCTAATACATATAAAAGCGTATTTTTTTGTTACAAAAATATAACACACTAATATGAACATATTGTAAAGGCAGCCTAATACATATAAAAAGCGTATCTTTTTTTCTTTTCAAAATCAATAACACTACGAACTTGCCAAACCAACTCAGCACACCTTACTCAAATCGAGAGGAAGTGATTAACTTTAGATCGAGAAAAGGAGACATAAGTTCCTGTTCTATCAGTATTCATCGTTATCTTGCTCAATGTTCATCGAGTAATTCTTGTATTTGTTTTTGTCAAACCATCAAGATCGATAATGGTTTTTAGAGGATACATGATTGAAGGATATAAGAAGTTGTTTTTCACAGCTTTAGGGGTTGTTTCTTTGCTCATTGCCACGTTTTGGATGTGGAGAGATATAAGCTACTTCTTCGGTTTTTTGAAGGTCACGATCTCTCCAACTTCAGTAGCTTTTAGTTTGGTGGTGTTGATATGGAAGAGTCCACCCTCATTGTTTCATCCTTCAGCTAGAATGGAAATAGCATCCATAATACTCACTATGATTCTCCAAATCGGTCTTCAATGGTTTAAGTGTGATAATTGATCAAAATCTTTAATTCAAAATTTGTGTATGAACTTTTTTTTTTAAACATTTTTTTGGTCCGTTTTCTTTGTTTCTAACCTTTCAAATCTCATGACTACTTTTGGATTTTTCTCTTTCGTGATTGTTGAATTTCTGATTTTGGAGGTTTCGCCGTTAATTTTCCTTATCGTACTCGATGTGATGATTTTGCTTTTTTTTTCTTTGAATATTTCTATATTCTTCCGTATCAAATACATGTAAATGTTTTTTCGTTTTTTCAAAACCAATGACACTGTGAACTAGCAAAATCCGATTAAGTACACCTTACTTGTAGTGATTTAGCAAATGCTTTAGAATATGAAGAATATGCCATATTACTAACACATTAACATGATTAGTATTTTCATTGTCTTCCGTGTCAAATACATGTAAAAGTCCTTTCACTTTCCCAAAATCAATGACATTGTAAACTAGCCAAAATCAATTCCGCACACATTGCTTGTAGCGATTTAGCAAATGCCTTAGAATAGGAAGAAGGTGCCATATTACTAATACAAAACACATTTAGTATTCTCATGTTCTTCCGTATCACATGTAAAGGCGTATCACTTTTTCATAATTAAATAATATTGTGAGCTAGCCAAACCAACTCAGCACACTTTACTCGAATATGGACGAGTTGATTGGCTTGGATATGGAGGAAGAGACAAAATTCAGTGTTTTAAATCAGTATTCATCATCAGCTTGCTCAATGATCTTCGAGTAATTCTCGTATTTGTCTTTGCCAAACTATCAGAATCGACAATGGTTTTCGAAGGAGACTTTTTGGCGATTAAAGGATGTATGAACATGTTTTTCACTTTATAAAAAAGATAAATTATGTGGAAAAAAAAAATCATATACAAAATGGTTATCAATTATCATAATTCCACTACACACTAAAAAAAACAATTATACAAAATGCGTTATCTCGTAATACAAAATTTAGAAACTACCAAAGTTCAGCTGAATTTGCTCAGAGAATTGAAAACAAACTAACAAGTCCAAGAATAAGATCTCTTAATGACAGGTTTGGTCTGTTTGTCTTCTTCCAATGAGATCATTCCAAGATGAGAAGGATCTTCTAACAACATCTTGGCGACCAAGTAACCGGCGATGGACCATGTCTGAAACTTCCTCGCCTGTTTCCCGATGAACCTTCCTGATTTGCCGTCGTAGTACTCCGGCCAACCGTCTTTCAAAAGCCGTGACTCCGCCAGGTCTATGGCCCGCCTCGCTATCTGTGGCCGTCCCGTCTTTATGCACGCAGCTGTTAATAGCCACAAAAGCACTGCTTTTTGCGGCCGCCGGAGAAAAAAAAAATCCGACACAAAAAGAACAAAAATGATTCCGTACATAAAGTAAATAAAGTACATAAAGTAAATAGTAGTATTGAAGGGAAACAGTTTTATGCCCAAAAAAAATATATATATATATATNAATAATATATATTGGTAGCCAGAAAAAAAAACACTTTAATTCCCAAAAACAGTTCCTTACTCCATTGGAACAAGTTAGAATTTTGACCAATGAAAACACTTTCCGTAAAGAAGATTGATGCATTTTTCCCCAATGATTTTGTTTCCAACTTTAAAAAGTCCAAAAGTAATTTAGATAACTGTCTTAACACATTCCTTTAACGGCAAATCAACACCATTAGATCCCTATCAAATGTTGACTTCCACAAAGTAAAAAAAAATGTTCTTTCTGTTCGTAAAAAAAAAGAATAATTTTAATAAATAGAAGAATTTCAAGAAAGAAAAGAAAAAAAAGAAAAAAAAAAAAAAATTTACCTGGCCAAGAGCCTCCGTTATGGTAACTCCACCGAGTATTCTTAGGGTCACAACCGGTAACGATCCGCCACTCGTGGCTCTCGATCGCCGGATGACAAATCTTAACCGGCATTTCTCCGACCAGCTCCTCCCACCGTTCCTCGATCAAGTCCATGATCGCCGCTGACTGCTCAGGCGTGGCTAAAGAAGCAAGGATGGCTACACAGTTGCCAAGAGCGAACCACCTAAAATCCATACGAGCTGGACTAACGTTTCCTATGAAGTAACCGCCACGGAGAGGCATGAAGTCGAAGACCCACTCAGGGATCGAATCAGGGATGACGTTGAACTTGTTGACTGCTGTGTGCGAGTACTCCTCCGTCTTGTAACGGTAAATGTCGTTGAGCTGCTGAAAATCGAGCCAGAAATAGCTTCTCATGTGGAAGCTAAGCGCGTGTAGCCGCTTCACTATCTTCTCCATGAACTCCTTCCCTTCCGCGTCGTGCTTTAGCATCGACATTGCTGATCGGAGAGCCATGAAGAAGAGAGCTTGGATCTCGATCGGGTACCCATAAACCCCCTGCGCGCGCAGGATTCCCTCCCGTTAGACACTTATTCAGTAGATAAACCGAACCTAAATTTGTCTTAAAAACCTATCTTCACTGGTTTTTTTCCATACCAAACAAACCGAACTAAAACCGAAGACTTCACTAAATTTAATATTTATTATTTGATTTTGAACTAGAATATATAAGGAAAATAAGTATTGGAGAAATATAACATTAGTATTTTTCCCCATAAATATAGCATTGGTCAAAACTTAAATTTTTAGTTTTAATTATCCAAAACCGAACCAAATCGACCTCATAATGAATCAAACCAGACCGGAATATTCATAACAAACTAAGCCGGATTTTTTTATAATAATAATTCGGTATATAGTTCACTAAACCGAACCGAAATTTCAACCCTACCAAGTCCTATTGATTTGAATGATTGTAAAGAGAAGAAACTTATTATTACCATTCTTCGATCGACCATGGAGCAGCCATCAGCGCAAAGCAATGTAGGGAAAGTATCGAAACCTTCGGAGAGACAAAGAGACAGAATGAGTCTCATTCCCTTTTGACATTCAGGTGTTTCAGCTAAAGAATGGTCTCCGGTGGATTTGGTGTAGGCTCTGAGGAGAATGATCCACCAGAAACCTGAGTCAACCGGAGCCACTCTTCCGATCGCGCTCTCTCCAAAGTCAGCGATGATAGTGTCCGTTTTCTTGATTGGGTCGTGAAGGACCTTGAAGCTAGCAGGCATCGCGCCTTCGCCGAGCTTGAACCGGTCGATTCTTTTCTCCCTTCCTTGGATTTGAAGTGTCTTGAGGAGGAAGTTCTTGACTATGTCTGGCTCTCCGTTCATTAGGAAAGCTAGTGCGCTTGGAACAAAATCTCTTACGAAAACCTAACCAACATTTTGAACAAATGTTGATATTCAAAGGTTTGTCTTGAGAAGTTTATGCAAAAACATATAAAAATATATCTTTTTTTTCTTCCGCGATTCCGCAATTTTTTTTTAATAAGTTTTTACCGCGATTTCACTCTGTTACCAATTAGAACCAGAGCATGGTTGATTATGGGACACACCAATAGTTATAAAAAAAACGATACCTGGTCATAATTCAACACTTCCTCAGAAGCATGGTCGTAGGCAGCGATAGTACCAACCGGTTGGCCACGGAAGTAAACCAGAGATCGCCGTAGAGCATCCCAAGCCTCGGCGACCATAGGATGAGGCTCGAACGAGTTTCTAGCCGAAGATGCCGGAGTTTCCCATCCAGACCGGCCGCTGGGAGAATTGACGCTGTCGAATATTCCCATTTCGCTGAACGACCTCTCGTCGAACGATCTTTTCCGTTCGATGTTTAGCCTCGGCCGGTCAAGTAACCGAGCCAGGTCGTCCAGCTCCGATATAGAGCTTTGAGAGTTAACTCCTCGGAGATCGTCCATGTGGAATCACTAACTTTTTTTCTCGGTATAGATCTGTAATATATAACAAAATAACGAAAAATGTAACGGAAATATTAAAGATTGGATTTATCTGGATAAGGGTAATTAAAATTAGTAATCGTCATTAGTACTTGTTCTTGTTTATGTCAAAACAAAAAAAAAATCGTATAGTTATCGAGATCATTTACAATGGAACCAAAATACGATACAAAAATGAAAAAAAAAAATGAAAATGTAGAGAAAATCCTTGAAGCTCAGATCTGAGAACGAAAGGATAAACGGACCTTTCTAAGACGGAGAAATCGGCCGGCGAATAAATGTGAGAGAGAGAGAAGAAGAAGAAAAAAAAAAAGGAAAAGGACAGGAAGAGGTGAGATATATATAGAGGAAGAGAAACGACGAACGTGGAAAGTCTCTCGTTTTTCTCTTTCTTTGACTGTGGTAATGGAGAAGAGAGAGAGAGAGAGCGAAGGTGACTGGAGCGTGGTGTTCACGCGGAGGAAACGGCATCGTTTTTGCTCTCTGACAATCTTTCCCTGGCTTAATATGTATCGATTGGGCCACTGGACTTTTCGCCGGTTCGATCGGCTTTATAAGTATTTATGTTTATCATATTACTTTTTAAACTTTACTAGTTTTCAGACTTTTAAATTTGGCTTTTAATCATTGTAAAATGTGATAGCTTGACCAATTGGCATATACCTTGTCTGAGTTCAATACCTCACTGGCTCACTTATATATTCGGATTATTTGGTGTCGGGCAAGTTGCATGCTGAAATTACCACTTTGTATCGTAACTTAAAAATGCCATTATGTTCCAAAACAAAAATAAACACTTAAATGCCTTTTTTTTTTGTTTTTTTTCCATTTTCTTGCGGTTGAGTTTATCATTGTTTGATATGTATGAATAGGACTTGTTGGTAAAGAGGTATATGCGGAGAATAAACTTTGGCCACATTGAATTCGCGTTTTCCAAATTTAGGCAAGATGGTCTTTAGGAATCACGTATAAGGATTGATTAAGATAACTGGCATTTTTTGTTGGTGAAATCAAATGATTTGATTCTGGATAAATCAGGATAGATGATGGTACTATTATTTACTTTATGGGTCATTTACACATATTTCAAGCTTTTTTAATATAATATATATGTACGAAATTAGGAATCCCAACCCGAATAAATCGAATAACAGGCGGACTAATAATCGTCCACTGGTGCGTAGAACCAAAAAAAGTGTTACATATCTTGAGAATCAATCATATTATAATTAGGATAGTTGACAATTGCGTAAACTGAAATAGTTGATATTTGATAATTTTCCATCGCAAGTTTTTTTTTGTTTTTTTTGTTTGAACCTTTGCAAGTTGATAACTTGGTATATAATTGTTGATTTGTTTCCATCAAATAAAACGTGGATTTGGCAAAATATAATTGAGAGTTGAGTTTGGCGGTGCATGCGGTTCACGTGAACGATGAGAAACAATTATATTTTGCCACATCCAAATATTGGTTCACGTGGTTGATGGAAACAAGAGCTTGATGGAAACAATATTGGTTCATAGGATCTAAAATGTGCATGATGCATCAATGTTTCAGATAACTATTGTGTGAAGTAACATGAATGATGCGTCGATGTTAAATATCCGAATGAAAAGCTAATGTTATATTTAAAATGGATTAACAGTTAAGTTATTCGTTTATTTTTATACTCCGGTTTTGCAGTAAAACTTGGGCCTTTATTGGGCCTCATACTAGTTCTGACTAATACGGATCCGACCTGGCCCATACACTCCGCTCGTTCAGACGCTGCCCGTAAATCGCCGCAGAAGAAAAACGCGCCATTAAACGAGCCTCCAAAAAACCATGAGATTGTCTCTTCCAATCAACACTCTTATAAATCTGCCGAGACCTCTTCTTCTGATTTCCCGTTCCCGTTCTCGCTACCGTAACCCTAGCCGTTCTTCAACCGTCGCGTTTCGTACTTCATCACTTCTTCCCATTTCCGGTGTTGTTTCTCCGACTCTGTGTTGTTACTGGTTCTCGACGACGAAGGCGATGACGGCGACTGTTGGAGGGGAGGAGGAGAAGCGATCGACGCTCTCGGTCGAATTGAAGGAGAAGATTGATCTCACTGAGAAAGAGCGGGAAATTTTCGACCGGCTTCTCGGTACTCTCCGGTATTGCAACCTCGACACGCAGCTTCGTGTCGCCGGTGGCTGGGTGCGCGATAAGGTACTCACCGGTCACCTGGTGGGATTCGATTAGTTCAGGGAATAGTCGAATTCTCCCGTTTACAGATTCTCTTACCCTAAAATTAGAAAGGTCGAAAAGAATATCAGGGGTTGAAATTTCGTGAAATTTGTCTCTTTCATTTCTTTACGAGTATTGGTTGATCTAGGAGGATTTACCATTGCATACTTCCATCAGACTGGAAATTTTTGTCGTGAGTGATGATATTATAAAGAATGTTTTGAGAGTTTATGTTTGCTTTTATCTTTGTTTTCAGCTTCTAGGGAGAGATAGTGATGATATTGACATAGCAATCGACAATATGTCTGGAAGTGAGTTTCTTGATAAGCTCAAGGAATATTTATCTTCTAGAGACGAACAAGTACAAGGCGACACTATTATTGAAAGGTCCTGAACTTTTGAAGTTTCTTTTAGGCTTGTAATTCCAAGCTTTCCCTTCTGAATCTAATTTTACCATACGCTATAGTAATTGCTGTTAACTGGTTTATTTTGTTGGCCTTTTTTTTACCAGGAATCCTGAACAATCCAAACATTTGGAGACAGCAAAGATGCGCATCTATGACCAATGGATAGATTTTGTTAATTTGAGATGTGAAGAATACACAGACAATAGTCGTATTCCTACAATGGTACGGCTCCTTATTTATCTGCTACAAATGCATAACACAACCTATCCCGAACATCGAAATTACTTTAGTTATCGAGGGTTGCAATGGAAAGGACCTAACTGGTTGTGCTGCTTATTTGAAGCTTTTATTTCTTTGCTTTACTACAGAAATTTGGCACCGCAAAAGAGGATGCTTACAGGAGAGACTTAACCATAAATAGGTACTCTCATCTTCGTCAAGAACAAGAAGTAGCATAACTATGATCTCCATATCACTGAATGGAAATTGTGACACTTTTATGATCTCTTAAATTTGACAGCTTGTTCTACAACATTAACACTGGCTCAGTAGAAGATCTTACAGAAAGAGGTTAGTGCATCCTAGTGTTGCCAGCATTCATTTCTTGTGAAGTTCAGATAGTTTACAAGGAACTGATAAAATCACAGGCATCGATGACCTCAAGTCCGGACGAATTGTTACACCATTGCCTGCAAACGCTACGTTTCTGGATGATCCTTTGCGAGTTCTCCGGGCTATTCGCTTTGGTACTTGTGTTTTTCTTTTCATTTTATGTCATGACATTGCCCATCTCAGATCCTTCATTTGAGCTCTGTGGTTATTTTTTTCCCTCTGGTTAATCTACTGCCATAACAGGTGCAAGATTTGGTTTTACTCTGGATGAAGAATTAAAACAAGCTGCTTCAAGTGAGGAAGTAAGGGTAGCTCTTGGAGAAAAAATTAGCAGAGAGCGGATCGGGAATGAAGTATGTATCTGATCTTCCTGCTTGCTGGATCTAGCTGATTTCTCTGGCAACCTCTCTATTTAGGGTTTATAGTTACATAACTTGATTTCTTGGTGCAGATCGATTTGATGATATCTGGGAATGGACCAGTTTCAGCAGTAACGCATCTTTCTGATCTGAAACTATTTCGGGTTGTCTTTGCCTTTCCATCTTCATCTGAGCCTGCACCATCAGAGAATTGTGGCAGGTTTATCATTTCTACTCTTAACACTTGGGAACCTAGCAAATCTGGCTCTGTGACATTATTCATATTTGTGCAAAAATCACTCACGTGTCTCACTATTTTAGCATCTGCCAAGCCTACTTGGAAGCTATGTGGAGCCTCATTCAAACACCTGGGCTAGGAAAGTTCAGTGTGAGTTATTAATCTGTTGCGATCGCTTCTTGTTTAACTGCTAAGGACAGAGTTCCCTATCATTTTTTTTTCAATTAGATTTTTTTGGTGTATTATCGTTTGGTTTTAGGGTGAACAAAGAAGGCTTGCTCTGTATGCTGCTCTGTTTCTCCCCTTAAGGAAAATCGTTTACAAAGACAATAAGGGCAAATTGGTACTGTAATTTCTTACGTATCTGAACTCTTGCCATCTTTTCTTAGGTAAATCTGTGTTACTGTAATTCCTAACAAAACTTGAGCCCTTTTTTCAGATTCCTGTTGTCAACCACATCTTCAAATTCTCCATGAAGCGAAAGACCAGTGACGCTGAAACGGTGAGCTCTGATTATTAGTGGTCAATATCTTAGGCCTTAATTGCAGTAACTACAGGGCGGTCTTAAAATCAAAGCCTTCACCTATGTTTTGCATTACATTGTCGGTTTGGTCCTGTTCAAGAGCAGTGTATCTTGTTTTACCATGCCTTTTTAAAGTTTGACTGCTTTACGACTTAACAGATTCGTGACTATTATAATAACGAAATCCATCTTCTTCAGGTTATGAATATACATCGTACCACGGAGAGATTCCTATCATTGATTCGTTCCCTTCAGCTGAAGAATGACGTACAACTGGACAAGCTTGATTGGGCCACTGATGTTCTTGAGCACTGGAAATCCATCTCCCTTGATGATCCAGAAGTCCCAGCAACTTCCAAAATAAGAGTACTCACAGGTACTCCTCTATAGCTTCTATGGTATTGCATTACACTCACATTAAAAACTCGTGAAAATAAGAAGAAAATCACTAATTTTATTTTAGTTGATCGATGCCACAGATAATCCTAGTGATGTCTTTCTGTTACTCGTACATACTCTGAAGATCATAAGAGTCCTAACTATTTTATCAATTTAATTGATATTGGTAGCTTATAATTTTTGATATTCTCCTCTGCAATTCTGTAAACTAAGAGTATTATACAACTTGTGATTTTAGAGAACTCATCAGATCCGACCATATGTATATAAACTAAAATGGTTTGTTTTGTTACTATTCCAGGGTTTCTTCTTAGAGATATAAAAGAATTCTGGCGTGTTGCACTCTTAACATCTTTGTTGTTGAGTACGGTTGACTGCATGAACGAAGATCAAGAAATTGGGCACCTGGACTTCCAACTGGACAAGATGCGAGAAAGTTATCTAACAATCGAGGAAACCATTCGTGAACTGGGTAAGCGTTAGTATGTATAATAAATTGTAGCATTAAAGATAGATATTTCCAAGAGGAGGCAGAAGAAGTTAGGGCTCTGACTAGTTACCAAACTAAGCACATTTTATGAACACAAGAAGCTGATTTTCCAATTCTTGTTTTTGAGCGATCTTTCTGATTTTGATAAGCGATGCACAAGAGTTGTATCTGTCAAGGTGCATGCGGGGACCATTACGTAATGGTGTTTCTTGCTTTAACATTACAGGTCTTGATAACATATGGGATGTAAAGCCTCTGGTGAATGGCAGGGAGATCATGCAAATTGCAGAGCTTAGCGGAGGATCCCTCATCCGTGAATGGGTAAAAGGCTTCATTTCATTTATTGAATCTCGTACAGTTGAATCCTTGATCCTCTCTTGCTTCTCTCTTATACATAAGGCCGATTGCTCTGTTTTGCAGCAACAGAAACTTCTCACATGGCAGCTAGCTTATCCCAATGGCTCCGCAGAGGAATGCAAGGATTGGATGAGAGAAATAAAAGCAAAACGACAACGGACAGAGTGATGACTTTAGAATCTGGTGGCTCGCTCTACTGTGTCTAGTCTTTAAATCAATTGACATTGTAGTTTAGTTTAAGTCTCAGATATCTCAAAGTTTTGATGAGAATAGCGCACAAGAAGATTAAGCTTGTCGCATGTGACATTCCTTCGGTATCTAATTTGTCTTTGGTAGTTGAGCTGTATGTTTCTTGTCGTAACAAAACATATTCGACGAACCAAAAAAAATTGTCAGAATGAAGCCAACAATGAACAGAGAGGTATATATACATATCATCGATCCTTGCTGGCTAATAGATAGCTTTACAAGGATTTGATATGTAGACCTGACATCAAATGCAGAAGAATACTATGAACAAAACTTGGTCTATGGTGTCTGCTGCAAGCTTGGTCTAACAGCCGTCTCGAAGCGAGTGTGCAGAGGCAAAAGGAGATAATGAACCTGTTGATTCCCTGCAAAGCAGATAATCAAGCCGATGATTTGTAGACTGGACTAAACCAGGCGACGCATTGCTTGGGCTAAGCCGATATGGTGGCATGCCGATCACGTTGAGAGGTGACATGGTCGAGTAACCCGTTGAGTGCAAAGAGTCCATACAGGTGGTGTATGATCTCAGCGATGACGACTGCAATGGGGAGGTTTGTTGCCTGAGATCCGCAGAGATATGGCTGACATTTATTGGGGAAGACCGACTGTGATGAGAGGAGGACCTGAACGAATGGTGAATGTAGGACGAGCTGTGATGAGAGAATCTCACAGGAGGAGGGTCTATAAGCACTACAGATGATGCTGCAATGGAAGACCTAAGAAGCGGCGTGCTCTCTGAAGCTGGTGGCTCATTTGTGCTTGTTCTCGCATCCCGTTTACACACTGGACAAAACGTTCTCCATGATGTCAACCACGAGTCTACACAAGCGGCATGATACTCTGAAGAAAACACCAAAAGGATCATAGAATCATAAGTTTGTTGTTCTAACAAGCTAGAGGGAGAGAGTTTTAGGACATATTTACTCAACTGTGACCGCAAGGTAAGACCCTGAGCTTGTCCCCAACACTGTAGTCGTCGAGGCAGATAGCGCAAGAGAAAGCAGTCGTGTTGTCTTCGTGTACAGACGTGAATGTAACACTCGGCATTGCTTTCACCATTCTACGGCTCATCCCATGGAACTGGGATGCAGCGTTGCTATGTGTTGTGCAATACCTATAGACGAAGACACAAGTGGCAAGAGCAACAAACATGGCCAGCGACACGATCAATGATATGGTCGCGAACAACGACCACACCGAGTCCTCTAAACTAGGGACCAACATGACTCTCGTTTCCGCCAAACCAGCGTACTTCTTGAGCGTTTCTCCGGCTGCTTTCGTCACAAAAACCGCTTGAATCTTTATACCGTCCGCGTCTCCTCCCACTGAAAAAAAAAAAATCACAAAATCAAGATTTGTTGCATCAGTTCGAGATTAGAGAGACTTGTATAGTATAGATTTTACTTGCTAATAAGATGTCGCGGTCCACATTGTCATGGACAATGGCAGCCCTGAAACCGCTCCTCTGCGCGTTTTGGACTTTGTGCTCAAAACTGCAGCCTCCTCTTACGATCAACACAAAAGGGGAAGTACCGTTAGGGCTCTGCCCCGGTTTATTCCTTAAGTCTTGGCAAGCGTCCAAAGGCTCAGCCACGTAAAGGACTCCGGTTTCTACCGTAGCATTCACTGATGGAGCTGAAACAACAAACTTTCATCAGCATCAGCGAATTGGACAAGTACATATATACTAGTGCTACTCACTGAAATTGAAACAAACTGATACTAAACTTTTCAAGCCCTCTTATCCGAAACAAGTATAAACCATTACACCCTTGAAGAAAAATAGATAAAACCAATGGACTATTGATCATAGACGTGGATACAAAGTTATGGAAACAGACATCCAAGCTCAATGTCCAGAGTCAAACAAACCGGTCATATGCGTGTGAGAGTTGTAGACGACAAAAGATGTTTTTTTATGAAAACAGACAGCCCGTAAGTGCAAGCAAAATAGACGAAGAATCAAGAAAAACTCACAGAAATCAGCTTCTATGTCGTCGAAAGAGCGAGTGATGTTGGAATCCATCAAAACGACTTTGCCTGCATCTACACATGAAACAATGAAAAGGTGTGATATTAGGAGGACCAGAGCAACAAGATTCATCGTCGTCTCCCTGTTCACAAATCCAAACAATAACAACTCAGTTGGATTGAAGATTCACGTTGGTTATGAAATGTAATCATAATCTTATGTTCTTCTCAATAGCAAATTTAGTTGAAATCACAAGTTATTCAATGATTTTTTTAATATAAATTGAAATTTGGTAATATTCAATAAATGATTTTTAAAGACATGTTGATTGTAACAATTTTTTTATGATTTATATAGTAAAAACTAAAACATATATTAAAAAGATAATCTAGGTATTTAGGCTGTTGACAAAAAAAAAAAAAAAATTAAAAAGACAATTTTTAATAAAAATATTTTATTTTTACTATTTTAATTTTGATATTAAAACTTTGAGATATTTAATGGTAAATCTATTTAGATTTAACAATGAAACAAAAATATATAATCAATCCAGATTTCACATTTGACTAAAACAAAAATCCATCTTTCATTTATATCAAAAATCTAAATAATGACCATAATTTTTCTTTTGTCAAAAACATCCATTATACCGTATTTGAATTCAAATGGTAACACATCAGCAATATTAAAATACATAATCATAACTTTTCTTATGAACTTGGGTTCTCAAATTCTTAAATACGAATTAGAGATTCAAGATACAGAAAATTCTCGAAGATAGTTAGGTTCTGGTTCTACTTTGGAGATACATTTTGTTTCTTTTTTGTATTATACAATACATATATATATATAGTAAGCGTTTGAATTGTAAAGCACGGCATTTATCTCTATGGGTCCTCCAAAATCATTTCACCTTAACTGTGTATCAATCAATATTCACATGAGAGAATATGAAGGGTTGATAAATGTCAATAAATTAGAATCACATCATTTGTAAACATTGTCTGTCGTTGGCAATGAAAGTTCTCATTTATATACCCCTATCACTTCCATCGTTGTTTTAATACGTAAATTCATTTAAATACCATTTTATATGACCCACTTATTAAGTTAAGAAATCAAAGTTGAGAAAATATACCTTTATATTCTCTTTTAAAAATGAGAATCCGTGTAATATTCAAAACCAAATTGATAAATTCGCTTTCACTATTTTAAAGGAGTAAAATTGAATAATTGACGGACATGAATGACCCACAAACAAAAAATAATGTGTATATTCAATTTTTGGTTGTTGTTAATTTAATTTTTATATCGTCTGGAAGATTTGTTACATTGCATTGCACGACCACCAAATTGGCACCAATGGTTAAAGATCCAAGTACTCTTAGAGATTCTAGACAAATATAATGAAATACATACTAATTAATTTGAATTGCATGGGAGTCGTAAATAATACTGTAATTTGTATTAGTAGTCTCGGTCCAAGAAGATGTACGTAACGTAGCACAACTTTTTAAAATATAAACATACTTATTGTTTTGTTTTTTTCGCTAAATAATAAGTATGTTTTTTTTTTTTATATCCGGAAGTAATCTCAGGCCTTCGGCCCATATTAATCTCTCTTAGTCTAGTTTCCTTTTTTACGCAGTTACAAATATCTGCGGATTAGGTGGCCAAACGGAGTCGAACCCAAATCTCAAAATAGACACGTATCCAAACCACTGAGATACCACTTGGTTAATACATATGTTTGTATAGTTATTATCTTTTATTTAAAATCTTGTATACTTAGTACTTTAGTAGTGATAAATCATCGGCGACGACGACGACTGCTGAGAAGAAGATGATCGTAGGAAGCAACTCCGGCGACGGACCTCGAGAGATATAACAATGGAATCTGAAACTTCACAAGCTCTTCTGCAAGAAGTATAAAGATTCACTAACCCGATGCTGTTCTTCCGCAAAGGCCTTTCCTGATTCAACGCCGGTATGTTCCCCTCTTCGGCGGCGCCGCCATTTGAACATTCTACCAGCGCCGCCGTGAAGGGATCTCTCATGGCCATCGAGGACGTGTTCTTCTTACGGGTGGAGTTGGGGCTATAGTGTTTTCCGGCGGCCGGGAGGTAGTTATTCCGGTGAGGAGGGAGAGGCAAGAGGTTCTTTGTTGATTCAATTTTCCGGTGATATGAGAGCTCTTTGGGTTTGCCGGGAAGTTTTTCCCATGAAAATGGGACCCCGAGGAGACGGAGAGGAGTTCCCAGAGAGACGTCAGAGAATAGGACAGAGTCGGAGGAGGAAGAGAACGATCGCAGGGAAGAAATGTTACCCGTGGACGAGAACTTGTCCGGGTCGGGTCGTCTGGATACTAATCGGGTCCTCGGAGAATCATCCATTTGGTTGTTGTTCTCTTCCTGGACCTCTATTAAAAACTATGGAAGTAAATGACAAAATTGTCCAAATAGGTTTTGTGTTTGTTAGGTGTTAATTAGTGTTACAATAACTAGAAAAATAACAAAAAAAAATAATTAAATATGTTCTTATAACTAATTTTGTGTTTCATTTTTGTTAGGTGTTAATTATTGTGACAATAACTAGAATTTTGTTTTTTTCATTCCATTAAAATTGATAAAGGTAGAATATAACAGATCTTATAACAAAAAAAAAACTTATTCCATAAAAGATCTGTTCTACCTTTATCAATTTTATTGAAATGAAATTCTACAGTCGTAAATTGTACTTTTTAGTAGTATTTGTATTTTGTTATAACCTCAAAAGTGATGAGTAAGCTATAGATTAACATTCGACCCTACTCCATTGATGACTTAGGGACTATGGAGAGGAAAAAAATAGTGGACGATATCGGGATTATAAATATGTACATATGCATGTTTTAGTTATTAAAAGAAAAATAATTATTATTGAAGAAGACTATATATACTCCTCCCGTTTCTAAAAATTTGATTTTATGAGTTTTTCACATAAATCAAGAAACAATATTTAGTCATAAATACTTTTTTTTTTTTACTAAACACTTTTCCATAACTATGAACCAATTATAATTCAACAAATTAAAATATTCTCAATTAATATCTCTTAAAATTTATCATTTCTTAATATTAATAAATAAAAAGTAGATAAAAATCCTAAAAAATAAAAAAAAAATATAAAAACTTAGAAAATATATTTACAAGAAATATATTTACACAATTATATTGTTAAATTATTGTCATTGGGCATGTCTAGAAAAGAATGGGCATTTGAGTTTATGTGTCATTTCCTCACAATTCTCCGCAAAATCTGCCCAATCTCATAATGATGATCTTATTAGAATGTATAGTTGGTTAATACTGGTTTAGTATGGTTTAAGTTTCCTTTAGGTTAACCATATGTATATATATACTGATTGTATACAGTAATTGTAAATTAATGAGGAATATACAGTTTTATACTTTCTCTCTCTCTACATCTAATAGATCTTATTCAGACACCACGTAGATAGTTAGATACTAAAGACATTATTTTTATTTTTATTTGGTTAGAACTTAGAACAATTGATTATATTAGGTGAAGAAAATAATTGATTTGGATTTTTCAAATGATATTTTCGAGTGATAAACTCTTGTGATAAATAACAGAAAATTTAACAATTTATGTATGTTTGTTAGGCGTAATTTTTGTTTTGTTTTTTCTGTATTCAAATTCTTCCCCATGTTTGGGGTTTTTGGCTCCGGGGGTAACTAGTCCCACCGGCTTTTGTCTCCGTAGGTAACCAGTTCCACCGGCTCTTGGTTTCGGAGGTATCCAGTCCCGTCAACTCTTGTATTTCTTCTTTCGGTTTATCTAATAAATAAATATCAAGCGTTAAAACAAAAAATAGCAGAAAAATTACATCACTAGCACAACTTTTAACTTTTTTTTTTAAGACGTCCACAACTGTTAACTGTTTAAGTTCCGCCATAGGCTAAATAATTGTACGAGAATGAACTTATAACTTTTCCACAAATTTACCATAAACCAAATCACAAACATTAACTTTTTATTATTAGTCATATACTTATAAGAGATATCACGTACTATAATCTACTTAGTGCATATATTATATAGTATATCGTAGTTGTAATGACATATGTTTGTAAATTATTTACAAAACAAAGCTATGTTTTATATCTGCTCTCTCATTTTTTAAATAATACATGAGATGTATCCAGTAATATTATATAGAATATGTAGATATAGAAGAAAAACAAAAATTAAGGAAGAGAAAATTGTTAAAGAGTTAATGATGTTTATCGAATCGTTAACATAATACTGCCTGACAGTGCCTGCAACAAATTACAACGTACTTTTACATATACCCATGAACTTAATTGCATGCTAATACTAACCAATATATCAATTATGGTTAACAATAAACTGACTATACCAAGTAGTAAAAGAAATGAGCTGCCATTAAAAAAAAAAAAATCCTATTGGCCTATCTAAAGACTATTTAATTAAGGTTTTTTAAAAGATTTGTTTTTTTTTTTGTCAACAATATACAAATAAGTGAATAACATACATTACGCTGAGTATGGTGGTGACACAGTGATACATAATATTAGTACAAACCAATAGATTACATGTTCTGGTCAATATTGAGCTTTTATAGAAATTTGACTCTGGTAAACTACAGCTGTCTTATGACAAATTCACTCGAACTCACTCACTATTGCACGAAATGACTAAATGCCAAAATTGAAAGAAATCAAAACAAAGAAAAAAAAATTCGTAACAGAAAAGTTAACGAGTTCAGATTTTAACAAACATATAAGCTCAAGAAGAAGAAAATAAAGATCACATTCTAACTCTGTTATAGCAAAGTAAGAGCATCCTCGTTATTGAAAATATCTCACAAGGGTTTTTAAATAATATTAAAAACCAAAATAATAATATAATAATGTTTGAGTATCTTAAACCTTGAAAATTTTACTTTTGGATATCTAGTGAGTCTCTCAAATTTTGAGATACCCAATTATTATTCTGTTTTAATATTGTTTGAGAACCTTATAAGGGTGCTCTAATAACCTTCAACAACTAACTGAATAACCGACCTAAACCAAATGGGATTCGATTTCTGATTAACCGATAACCAGAACCCTCTAAGTCGTTTAGAGTCTTTCTTCTTCTTAACAGGGAACCAAGCATGACCGCAATTTTTTTATTTCCGGTGTTTTTGCTAAACCGGAGAATCTTCCACCTAAAACTGCACGTTCTTAATAGTTAGATCAAAGATTAGTTAAGGGTAAATTAAGTCCTAACGAGAAGATCATAAATCATATATCATAATATTTCTCAGAGATAAGTGAATAAGTATTAGATAGGATCATTAGCAAGAAAAAAAAGTATTAGATAGGATCCAACCAGGGGCGGATGTAGAGCTTTAGGGGCTGTGGCATGTACCCGAGCAGGCTAGACCGGAGGCAGTGGAAGCCGCCATAGAAGAAGTTGAACGGCCTCTATTCAAAGTAAAAATCATTGGGAGCTAATTAATAAATTATAAAATTAAAATCATTGGCCTAACCCATTTTTTGGACAATAGTGTTTCCTTTTTGACGTCGGCACATAAGTCCTTTGATGAAGTATTATTAACTTATTGTCTCCTCTCGAGTCATTTTCCTATCTCCCCAACAATTAATATACACGTAGCAATTTGCACGCGATGTCAAAAAAAAAAAAAAAAAAAAACAATTTTGGACGCTGTGTTTTGTCTTTCTATTTAGTAAAACAAATATATTTTATATGTTTTCTGCATGAATCTACCTTTCTCTTTCTTTTTCTATCGAATATGAAAACTAAAAAAGTGTCCCAATATCTCAAATGAGAGGCAACCTAGCAATTGTTAGGAACAAACAAAAACGAGTTTACGTTTGCGTTTCTATTTTCATGCTATAATGTCTTAATCTTTACAAAATAAAAACACCAACACAAACGCAAAGAAATCACCTAAGTTATTTGATATCGTTCTCCGTTTGAAGTTTCATGGTTGTTTGAAAATTTCAAAGGACGTTTGTATAACACAGAAAAAACAATAATATAGCGTTGCATTTAAATGCCAAACACTGCTTCTGTTTTTGGAACAATATTGCGTCTGCGTTTCCTTCATCTATCTCTCTCAGTCCTCTATGTCTAAACTAAGAGACAGCTGTAAACACTCTTATGGCAAAGAAATCATTAAGACATTAACTTCTAAGTACCTAACTGCCTCTTTCTTTAAACACATATTAAGTACATTTGTCTCCACACGTGTGTCGACAAAGTCAGTGAAGTCACACACATTACATTATAATAAAATCCATCCCATTTATTTTTACTGTAAATTTACTCTAATTTTCATGTAACAAATACTCCTATGATTTAGATATAGTGAACTAGGTTTGAATTTTCTTCCTCTCTTTCTTACATACAAATTATATATCCTCCAAAAGAAATGAGGGCACCAATCAAAACTGTTGCATCAAACTCCAACACTTTACAGCAAAACGCAATCTAAAATCTGTGATTTATGTTTAAGTCCAGCGATGAAAGTTAATGCATGTGATATCTATCCAACAGGAGATTTTCTCTCACACACACAAAAAAAAACAAAAAAAGAGGAAGAAAACAAAATAGCTGAAATGTGTCTATATAAAGAATCATTCACAGCTCTTCTATTTTCACAAACTACTAAAGACACTAGCTAGCCCAGAAGATGAAGAAGATGAATGTGGTGGGTTTTGTTATGCTCATGTCTCTTCTTCTGCTTTCTCAGGTAAATGGTTCAAACCCACTTTTCAAGATTAGCTTCTCTCTGTTTCAGACAAACAAAACAAAAACACTGAAAATTTTATGTCTGATTCTTCACAGGTACTTGCAGAGTTCTCTTCATCCAGCAACGCTGAATCTTCCTCTGTTTCTCAGGTAAAAGTGATACAACAAACATATATTAAAACAAAACTTTTTTTTTGCTAAAATTAGTAAAAATTCGGCTTCTTTTGTTGCTAATTGATTCAGACGAACGACGAGAACCAAATGGCGGCGTTTAAGAGAACATACCATCGTCCACGACTCCGTTAGTAACATTCTGATCCTCTGTTTTCAGTTTAATTTTTTTTTTTTTTTTTGCTCCAACAACTTTTGATGAATGAGGAACCAAATTTTACAGATTGTGGGTATGCGTGCGCGAGGAGATGTAGAGAGACGTCGAGGAAAAAAGTGTGTTACAGAGCCTGTGGAAGTTGCTGTGCCAAGTGTCAGTGTGTGCCGCCGGGAACCTCCGGAAACACAGCAGCATGTCCTTGCTACGCCAATATCCGTACACATGGCAATAAGCTCAAGTGTCCTTAAGACTACAAAAACATCTATATTGTATGCTCTCATCTTCTGATTAACTATGTTTCTACTTAGTATCTTGTGTGAGCTTATTTACCATTCAAAACTTTGTATCGATTCCCAATAATAAGATGAGTGGCTTATTGGTTACCAAGTTTCTAGAGTTTTTTTTTTAAGGTGGTGTGGTTAGATCTTTAGAGACGGTAAAATATAGCGAATATACTAGTTAAGTATACTCGATCAAATAATTTAGGCAATCCATTTCCATTTAACAAAAAAAAAGAAAAAAAAACCAAATAACAAGTTTCATTTTCATATTAACATAAAATCTCCTTACAAATTATCAAACCAAAAAAAAAACAAGGAGAGGAGAGAGACGAAAGGTTCTTGGTTCGAATCAGCGTCTTTGCTTTCACCGTCACCGTTTCTTGGACTTAACCGCCACAACGCCTTTATAGAGCTTAACGCGATCCTTCAACGCATCTCGTCGAGGCCGAGCCACTTTATTGTTCGGATCAAACAACAGAACCTCTTCAAACGCTTTCAACGCCAAAGGCAGCTCTTTTTTCTTCTCATAAGCATCCCCAAGGTTGTTCCAAGCCGTTACATAACCGGGCTGCAGCTTCACCGCCATTTCAAACTGAGCGATTCCTTTGTCCAGTTTCTCCTCTCGGACATAACTCACTCCAAGAGCATTATAGACCTATTTCGAGAATTGTATGTTACAATGTCAATTGGCTTTTTTTAACTTGATGGATATGATATTACAGTGTATGTTGTGAATTTTTTATTACCTGAGCAAGATCTTGATCGTCACCGTCCCATTTCTGGATGGCTTGAAGCAAGAACTTGTTGGCTGCAGGATAAAATTTCCGCCTCAGCATCACTGCACCGAGCTCAAAGAGCTCTGTTGCACTTGCATCGCCGCTCCTAACTTGCTCCTTCAGATTATTCAGGCAAAAAATTAAAAACCATATAACACAGATTTGATCATATTAACAAACAGTTGAGCAAGCATGGCTACTTGAGTCAGTCTAATAACGTTGATAACATCCAGATTTATCAGGTTTCCAAATCGAAATCAAACCATGAGATAAGAGACAGACAAAGGAAAACTCCATACAGCGCTTTGTAAGAACCATGCGAGGCATCAATTCATTTCTATTCTTCCCTCTCTGCTGGCCTATCATCTCAGTTACTTATTCTACTGTTATCTACAACAAAGGGTAATACTTGGATCACAGATATTTAGTCCGGTCTGAATTGTATACACCCCAAAGTTTTGTGCATATGTGGGAAATAAGTTGTGAATTCAATACCTGTAATTCTTTAGCGGAGAGGTCAAGTTCTCTACGCACAAGTACTTGGCGGATGACATAGAAGGTACCGACTCCGAGCAAACCCAGTAGTAACAACAAGTAGGAAAGCTGAATACTAAGTTCAAATAACTCTCCAACTTCGTAAATCGGTCCGGGCTTAATGGTTTCTGCTGCTGCTGCCAACTGTGGGTTAGCAGAAATCATCAACACGCTCTGGCCCAGCAGAAAGGTAGATCCTTTGCTTGGTAGCTTCTTCAAGGAAGCTTTGTTCAAAACCGGTAAACCTCTAGCAGCAAATTCTGCAGACAGCAGTTAGAAAGTAGATCCACATATGGTGAGAATACAAAGATGAAGCTATCAATCTGGTGAATCAGAATCACCATCTATGACTCAAAACCATACATTATCACAAATTAAAATGTAGAAACTAAATAGTTTCACCATGGTTAAAGTGATGAAAGAGTTTTTGCAATTTTTTCTCCAACAAAAACATCCATCCATGTTTTGCTATAAAGAAAATGTGGCACAAGTAAATCCAAAAAGATGTCAGAGTATGAAACTTAAGCAGTGAAGATGAGGTGAAAGTACCATGAAAAGATCGAATGGCCAAAGTCCTTCCATGTATCTGCCTTCATCCACAAGTTCAGAACATGGAGAAAGATTAGCAAATTCATTAGAGAGAAATCGTAAACCGTCATAGAACGAATAGAGACTCATCATTCAACTTATCTGGATCCGTTCCAAATTCAGATTCTACAACAAATTCGCACTAAACCCGAAATCAACATCAACCCTCGTTTCTCACGCATATCACTAAAGTTTAAAAAGTCTTGGGAGCAATACAGAGGAAGGAAACACTAAAATCACTATCAGCTACGGCTGATGCGGAAATCGTGAAATTGAAAGGAAGAGGGCAACGTGGAGTGTTTACCTGAAGAGAAATCTTCTTGATGGGGACAGTAGATGGGAGAATCTGGGAATGGTGGAGATAGAGACGGTGAATGGGAGGAGAAGAAGAAGATACCGTATGAAGAAGCATGTTCGATTCGATCATATGGTCTGCTTATCGCAACTGAAATTCCGATGAGATTACTCTGAAAATCGAAATCGTTCTGGTGAGTGAGTGTTTGTGTGTGCGCTCTCAAGATAAAGAAGAAAGGAGGAAGAAGATAAGGCCCACGTTGCTCTTCCGGTTTACGGTTTTACCCCTTCCGGTTTTTAATTAATAATGGCGCTTATGAATTTTTTTAATCTTTGGACTGAAATCAAATTATGATGATCAGAGGAGTTCATGAAGAGTTACTCAAGTATTAATGTGCGTGATTAATAAAACGATGCTGTAAAAACTATAATAATTAGTCGATATTATAAATGGAAAGTATTAGAGAAAGTTAATCATTTATGTTGTTTTTTTCGTTGTTTTTTTGGATTTCTACGCAATTTATTGGTATACGTTCATTCATACGAGACAAGGGAATCATATAGTTATAGACTTATTTTTCTTTAATCACTGCAAAAACTTTCTTAAAAGTAGAAGCTACTGCCTTTCGTACGGCTTGGTACTAGTCTACTAGACTTTTGTGGAGACTCTAAAAATCTGTTTTATCTGATTGTTGGAGGCAGTTTCTTCACCAGGATCTGAAAGTTGGAAGCATCACGCTATTGCTACATTCATCAGGGACATTATTATTAGCTTAGCTGATCCTAGCTTATATTAATTAGGAGAATTCTACAAATCTTGAAGCAGATGTATTAGCTAAAGAAGCTATAACTAAGGTAACATAAGGAATCTTGGTTTATGCAAAACTCGATGTATGTTATAACCTAGGAGTAAGGTAACATAAGGTAATCTTTAACAGAAAAAGGTAACATAAGGTATTTGGAGTAAATGTGTATTATTACCTCCGTATCAGAAAGTTTGATTTTCTGAATTTTTCACGTAGATTAAAAAACAATTAATATTTAATTATAAATGCATAATTTTCTCTCCCTACACATTTTCCCATAAATACGAACCAATACCAAATTAATAAATTTAAATATTATCATTAATATTTCTTGAATATTACAATTTATTGACATTAATTAATAAAAAATGTATAGAAAACCTAGAAAATCAAACTTTCTGATACAAGAATAAAACCTCAGAAAATCAAACTTTCTGATACGGATGAAATATTTACGTATAACTCCTTTCTAACATGCTTGACAGCAACAAAAAAAATCATCTAACCAAAAAAATTATGAGTTTTTTTTCTTCCAAACTATTACATTTTGTGTTTTGTTTTAAAAAGACTACAATTTTTACTCCAAAATTTCGGAACCTTAACAAATAATTCTTCCAAACTTTTTTTAGATACTATGTTATGTTTCTTAAGAAAATGTGATATATATATATATAATTTTGTAGACTATGAGGTATTACCGAAAGGTCCGACACAATGAAGTCGTAATATCGAAGCCTTGAAGAGTTGAAGATGACAAAAGAAGTAAAATATACTCCAAATTAAAATACAGTTACAAAAAAGGAACATAGTGGGTTTAGGTAAAATACAAACCAACCCAATTGAGTTTAATTTCCTTTTTTTTTTTCTTTATGTAGAATTTGCACAATAACACTACTGTTTTATGAGAGAAACAGAGCCAATCAAGTACACTGCTAAAATTTAATGAAATCCCATAGCCCCAGTTTTGAATGCAGGAGCGTCCGGTGGCGGCGAAGGCAGCACCGTTAACGCCAATACGCCACTCACCGCGGCCGCAATTGCTCCTAACACAAACGCCGGAATGTTTCCGCCACCGAAGAGTTCGTCGAATGGTCCACCTCCAACAGATACCACCATCTACGTTTTGATATATCAAAAATATGTATCAGCCATAACAGTTTTTTTTTCTAATCAAATAAAGGAAACTGATTTCAAAACGGATTTACCTGTGGAACGACAATAGCCAGATTCAGAACGCCTAGAGAAAGTCCTGTGGGAATGAAAGATACAAATCTTTAGTTTAAAAATGATTAATTCAAGATTACAACTTTTCGTTGGTGTGGTAAAACTTTTACTTAAGTAGAGAAATTTGTTTTTTTTTTTTGTAATTTTGTTAATATGGTATATTCTGCATGGTCAAGGAAACCCCATATATTAATATCGGTTACTTATAGAATCATCTCAATAAGTTATTAAATTACGAATCTGTACGTATTAAATGCTTATAGCTTTTTTAGGTCCCAACACTTTAAGAAGATTGTAGACTTTATATTATCCAAAACTTAAAAGGGTATTTTTAAATTAAATAGAAAATACTCAAAATAGAAAATTTACCTTGGCCGGCACCGGAATTGGTTGAAAATATGGAAGCTAGTGCAAAAGGAATACTGAACGTAATCTGGAATTAATTAAAAAAATCTGGTCAAATTACGTTATTAATTAATTTCTTCATGTAATAAAATAATAATTAACCAATGGATAAAAAGAAATTGTAAAACAAACACAAAAACAGAGAGAGTCTTACCGCTTGAGGAATACCGAGAACAGCAAAGAGAGTTAAAGCACCAGCTGTGACGTTACCAGGCGGTCCTGTTTTAGCGCCGCCGTGATCTCGCCGGTGATTCTCGGCCTGTTTGGTCACCAGAACCGTCATGGCCAAGCAAATAGCGAGGATGAAGTTAACAACTCCCCAAAGCCGTTTTGCTCCTCCCATTTTCCGACCAATCCATTCAACACCAAGAGACATGAAACCAAGAACAATTGCGTTAAGCATAAGCCCCAACGCACCAGCTCTGACTCCGTCGTTGTAAAGCTTTTTAGCGCCTGCGGTTGCGGTTACGTCTGAGTCTCCTCCGTACACCTCACGGCCCATCCAATCAGTGTCGAAGAGGAGGAAAGGGAACCAAGCGATCCAGTTTAGTGCAGTGACTATAAGAAGCATCCACATCGGTCTTTTCAATTCCTTGAAAGCTCCGAAAATCTCTCCGAAAAACGGAACGTTCGAAGCTTTCCCGTCGGCGGTTGGCTCAGGCGTCCATGGCTTCTCCTTGACGTAACAGAGGGAGACGAAAGTGACTAAGAGGAGGAGCGTGATGGAGAGGAAAAAACACGTTTTGAGGTTTGCGCAATAGAGATCGCATGACTCGGTCATCGTGAAAGGGACAACTTTGTAGAGATTGCTGTAAGATCCCGCCGCGTAACCCAAAACGTTTCCGACCGCCATGAAAAACGAGAAAAACGCGTTTGCGGTCCGCGTTTTCTTCGCGTTCCCCGCCGATAAATCAGCCAAGAAAGCTCGGCAGGGTCCTTGGAGGGTGTTGTTCGCCACGTCAAGAATCCAGAACCCGAGAGCGAAAATCGCGATAGCTCGCGTTCTCGGCGGTTTGTTAAGCTGATCACCCATGCTGTGACCTATATCGGCGGCGTAACCGATAAGGAAAACGGCTACGGTGACTAAACCAGCTCCGGCGACGATGAAAGGACGGCGACGGCCGAATCTTGAGGTGCAACGGTCACTGTGGTAACCGACGATGGGCTGAACAAGCATACCGGAGATTGGACCACAGAGCCAAATCAGAGAAGCCCATTTATGTGGGATTCCGAGTAGCTGCACGTAAGGAGTCAATAGAGATAACTGTAAAGCCCAGCCGAACTGTACACCAGCGGCAATCGAAGCCACCGATATGATTTTTCGAAGCGGCGACGGCTGATCAAGTTCACCAGTCTGCGTCTCCAGCGCCGCCGCACCGTTCGAAGCTTTCTCCATTTGATGACCGACCATATTTCTGATCAGAAGTAGACGGCAGAGAAAAGAAACTTTGTATTTAAAATCTTGGGAGGGTTTTTTGTTTTGTTTTTCCGGTGGTTGTTTCCGGTGGTAGTGGTGGTGGTGGAGGAAGGAGAGTGAAGAGGTATTTATAGGGAGAGAGGGATAGGATTATCCGAAGAGGAGACAAGTGAAGATAGTTAAGAGAGCCTTGTGGCATAGAGAAGAGAAAGAGGAGCCGTCTCTTTACTGTAGGGTACAGTATTGACACGTGTCTTCCTTACATTAAATTTTCTGTTTTTTATTTTTTATTTTGGTATGAAATTTTTCTGTTATTTATTTATTTATTTTATTCTTTCTAGCGTCATATTAATTTCTGTTTTTGGAACTTCAATTTATCGTGATTTCATTTTCTTTCACCCTTACTATCTACTGATATGGACCTTCGATTCTCTCTGACACTTTATTTGTTTTTCACCTTTTTAATTATATTATAATAGTGAAAATTAGATGAGAATATATATAAAAAAAACATGAAGCGAGAAATTCGGATTGAGAAAAGTCAGAAATAATATGTAAGGGCATATACTATGCTGATAGATATATTCGGATTGAATTTATTTTGTGATTTTTAAATTAGGTAAAGAGTAAAAGAGAATATAACTTTCGAATTTCGATCCGAGCGAGTGGCACTGGAATAATTTCGATGTAACATTATTTCTAATAAACTATTATTATTTTATTTTATTGGGTATTATTATCTTATTTTCAGACGTAAGCTTAACTATAAGATATTATACACATGCATATATAAAGATATACACAGGTCAAATTATTTTTTAAAAATAGAATAAAAAGAAGATAAAAATTTTAAACCTCTTTTTTTGTAGATATTTAGATGAACTGGTTATATTTGTGGACGGTTTTATAGCCATATTTTCAACTTTTCTACTGTTTATCATGATAAAATTACTTTATAAACTAATAAAATTACTTTATAAACTACTTGTTTTCACATTTTATGTGATTAATAACAAAGTAAGTGGGGTTTTTTTTTGTTACAATGATATCATACTTTAATTGTATTAAACACCTTGAAATATATTCAGAGTTGGTGTGCTATTTTATATATGCATACAGTTACCATTTTTCTTTTAAGAAATTATATGCTTTCAAAATACTTTAAAATATATAGTGTGGAGAAAATAAAGACAGAATAATACCATTTGGCAATCACATATAAACAATCTAGTTCCAGAAAAGATTTCAGAAAATCAATATGGTTTTGAAAAAAAAAAAAATAAAGGAGGTTGTCTTAAATTTTGAAGACAGTTTGACTATATATTCGCTGATCCACATTTAAATGAAGATAAGCAGGCATATCTGGGTCTTATTAAGATATTAAGATCATATGTTTGTCGATTTGCTCCGTTATCTCTGAAGTCTCCAACCTATAGGCAATGTTGTGGACTCACTAGTAATAAATATGTGATGTAGTTGTATGTATGTTTTTGTTTCCTGATTTTACTAGAAGTGTGAAATAATTAAGAATATTTTAATATTAATTAATCAAATATTTCTCCCAAGTAAGTAAGTTACAAGCTATATATATGATTTATAAAAAATCACTGTGAAAATTTTGTTGGATAATAAATATTTGGATTACTTTCATGCATTTTTTTTAGCAAAGTGCGGATTAAGTATCTAATAATAATATACATTTAAATCGAAGCTAAGAAAACACATATAAACGCTACGGTGACAACATAACACTGAAAAGACAAAACTGATGTGATTGTGCAAGGAGGTTATGGTTTACATAGTTTTTTTTCGCTAAGATAAAATTCACACGTTATATAGGACTATTAGCCTTAGACAAGATATTATAAGATACATTTGAAGTAGAAAGACTAAAATATTACCGGCTGGTGCGAAAATTGTCCTCTTTACCAAAAAAAAAGAAAGACTAAAATAGAAAATAGAGCAAACGAAGTAGAGGTGTGTAAGTCAAAAAGACATAACTAGGCGGAAAATTTGTTGTTTTGGTTGCAACACGAAGAGCAAATAGAAAGAAGAGCTTGTTGCGAATGTAGATGTCTATCGTAAGACGATTTTTTGTTTGTTTGTTTTGTTTTGTTAATCTATCTCATCAAGAAGATGAATTGCGAGTAAACTTGTTTGTTTTGATAGTGTCAAAATGTAGACTGAGATTGGAAAAATAGATATATCATGTGTATTATTAAAACATTCACTACAAGAAAATACAGTTTTTATGACTACTATTTGCGACTATTTTTTTAGTCGCAAAAAAGAGAGACGGTATTGTGACTGATTTGCGACTAATAAGCGACTACTCATAATGCATAGGCACAATAGTCCCAAATTACCGACTAAACAAAGTAGTCAGACAAGAGTCACTTATTTGCGATTGTTTAAGGACTTGCAAAAATAGTCCCAAATTTGTGACTGATTTGCTTCAGTTTAGCAACTCCACTCGATTTTTTTTTAAAAATTCATCAATATATAATTGTAAATATGTTAATTTATCATTTTTAACATATTTTTGAACTGCTATATACACCGAATCATTGTAAAGTCATATTCAAATCTTCTAGGTTCTTAAATTTTAGGGTTTAGGGTAAATGTTTTTGATTCCACTCATAACATGTATAAGTAGTCACAAAATGGTCCCAAATTTACGACCGTTTAGCAATTCCACTCGATTTTTTTTTTAAATCCTAAATTCTAAACCCCAACCACAAACTCTTAACCCTAAACCCTAAACCTCTAACCCTTAATCATAAACTTGATCTAAATCTTAAATTGTAAACTAGATCTTACACATAAATATCAAATAATATACAAAAAAATTCAACACTTACAAATTTTTTAAATATATTCATTTTCTAAACCTCTAACCCTTAATCATAAACTCTAAATCTTAAATTGTAAACTAGATCTTACACATAAACATCAAATAATATACAAAAATATAACACTTACAAAAATTTCAATATAATCATAACATGTACTAAGTGTTACATGTGTTTTATAAGGAATGATTTTGAAAGATAAAAATTCTCTCAAAATTTACTTATTTTTAAGTTTTAACAGATTTTTGATATACACAAAATCAATGTAAAGTCATATTCAAACCTTCTAGGTTCTTAAAGTTTAGGGTTTAGGGTAAAAGTTTTTTATTGTCACAAAATGCTCCCAAATTTGCGACCGTTTAGCAGCTCCAGTCGATTTTTTTTTAATATTAGTCACAAAATAGTTCCAAATTTGCGACAAAATGACAAAATAATGAAAACTTCTCATTGGCTAGTTCATTGAGACAAGGATTGAGATCCTCCACTGTTGATTGGTTTAATCTAACGGACCAATTTTTTTTTTAATTCAGTTTATATTTCTCTCTTCTTCTTCTTCCTTCTCTTCGACAAATCAATTGCTCTCTCTCCTTTCTCACTCTTTTTTTTTCCAGATCCAGCCGCCGGCGAGGCTTCTTCTTCTCCAGCCGCCGGCGAGGCTTCTTCTTCTCCAGCCGCCGGCGAGGCTTCTTCTTCTTCAATGGTTTCTTCTTTTTCCAGATCCAGCCACCGACGAGGTTTCTTCTTCTTCAATCGATGTCTATAAGAGAATCAACAAGTAAACCCAGAAGAGTGAAGATGAAGATGAAGGAGAGCGTGATGAGAGAAAAGAGAGAGGAGAAGCTCGCATGTGTGAAGCCGCCGGAGAGAGAAGCAGCTCGCCGAAGAGAGGAGCAGCTCGCCGAAGAGAGGAGCAGCTCGCCGGAGAGAGAAGCAGTTCGCTGAGTCGGAGAAGAGAGTGTCGAAGAAGAGATCGAGGTTTACAGCCCACGGGGTGTAACCGCTGGTGGGCTCACCGTCCTCGCCGACGGCGATGGTGGATCTGTTTTTTTTTTTTTTTTTTATATATATATTTTTGTAATTAATTAATTTAATAAATAAAAATATTTTCTTTTGGAATTTGTTTTTTTTTAAAATTTTTTTTTTTTCAAATAATCGTAAATCAGTCTCTAAATTAGGACTGATATTAGTCACCTATTAGTCACAAAAAAACGATTGTTTTGCGACCACTTTATTTAGCAACCAAATATTTGCGACTAATTTTTTTAGTTCTAAAATAGTCGCAAATGATTCATTTGCGACCATTTTGGGAGTCGCAAAAACTGTGTTTTCTTGTAGTAATTGTGATGTGAGATTACTATTATTGGTGTGTAAAATCATTCCCATAGTCTTGGGATGAAATCATATATAACTTGTCGATATACAAGCTATTTGACTCATTTGCGATCATTTTGGGAGTCGCAAAAACTGTGTTTTCTTGTTGTAGTGATTGTGATATGAGATTACTATTATTGGTGTGTAAAATCATTCCCATAGTCTTGGGATAAAATCATATATAACTTGTCGATATACAAGCTATTTTCAAATACAATGGCTTTGTATGTTTGTCCGTTCACAAAAAATAACAGATTTTTTCCACACAAAAAAAAAAAAAAATGGAAGTTCAAATAAATAAAGAAACTTGCACCCACTAACAATAACCCAACTCATAAAAGGGAAAAACCAATTTAATAGAATCTGGTAAATGTCTCCCACAAAACAAAGTGGACACTGTATCATTGCAGTTCATGTGCAAATGATTTCATGGTCCATTATAATAAGAATACAAAGTAACGTTGTGTGTGAAATTAATATGAAACCACATCTTGTTTATAAAAGAAGGTTCAAATGAGAAATTATAATGGCCTTGTACGTTTATTTATTTATTTGGTAAATGCCTGTAGTTTTCCCTTTTGTTAATTCCAAAACATTAGGGTCGGGGATTGGGAGCCCAAAAGACGGTTCTAGTTAGTTTGCGTTGAAAGTTTTTTTTGTGCTTTGTTCTATCATTATGCACCTGTAGTTGATAGTGAGTCGGCAGCACGGGTTTTGCCTCGATTTTCTCTTTTGTTTTCTTCATTCTTTAAGCTTTATTATATGAGAAGGGTCAACATATAAATCACGAAACCATAATATTAATCTTTGTTTAATCATTTGAATAAAAAGTGAACAAAACAAATAAATTAATTTAATAAGTCGAATAAATTATGTAATTTCTGCAATATTGTGACAATTTAGTACAATATATGATATTTTTCTAATTAGTAGTATCACAAACAGGAATTACATATTGAAAAGAAAAATACAAAGCTCAGAAAAACACTCCAAGTAGGGCAAACCTAGAGAATAAACTATACTCTAAAAGATGTCTGCATTTTTAGCTCGAAAATCAATTTGACCGAAAGACGAAAGTCTTAATATTTTGAGGAAAGTTGTAGATAATTCATTAAATAATAAATCAGAGATTTCGAATGACGTGGTGTTGATCACTTCTAGGGATCGACAACCTTGTAGTTGTGGCATGGCATTAAAGGAATAAAGGGGAAAGAGAAGTTTTTTTTTTTATTAAAGAGGGGAAAGAGAAGTTGTTAACTCATTGACATCTCTAAGGCATCCCCAACACTTTATTTTTTATCTCACGACACCAAATCTCACGCTAAAAAAATATTCTTTATTATTATATTATTCCATCCGTTTCTTTTTATAAGTAGTTTTAGAGATTTTTTTTGTTTTCAGAATCTAAATTGTTTTCAAAGTTCAACGTAAAAAAATAATAATATTTAATTAAAAGTTAAAAACAAAAAATTAAATGACAATTTACTATTGTCGGCTTCTAAGATTTTGAAAAAGTAAATACTCCATTTAGAATCCAACCATTTAGTCAACATGATTTATTAATCACAAAAAATCTTCTCTAATTCACTATAAAAACCAGCGACAGGTTGATTTACTCTCTTATCAACCCAGATTTTTCATTTTTTTGTAGAACTATGGAACAAAAAAAAAAAAAAAAGAACGAGAAAGCAAACCAAATTTTTTTCAGAAAATCCACCAAACACAATCAAACCTTCAGATGTTCACTCGGAAATTTGATTTGAACAAGATTCATTATGATATTGGAGAGCTTCATCCCAGCATCGAAATTGAAGAAACTATATTGGATATATTGAAGATTAATTGTCCTAAGTTTTTCTAGCTTTACTCTTTTTTCTTCTTTTATGTGTGTTTCAAGTATGCTATGTTGTTATGAATATGGAAGAAATAATGAATGTAAGTGAGAAAAATACAATAAATCTAAAAAAAATGAAAAAAATTTAAATGTATCTTACTGTTCGTAAATGTTGATTCATCTATATATTCCACATATACCAATTTAGATACGTATTCGTAGCATCTACTAACACTTAGAAATTAAAATAAATCATAACATTATACATATATGGCAATAAACTAAGTTTATACAATTTGTAAAATCACATGCCAATAGAAACAATAGTAAGAAACATAATAATAATAAAAATCATCTTCATTATTCCCACGAACTAAGTGTGTTCATCACATTTTGGACTAACATAGCATCACAACTTATTTGAATGGGAAGAACACCATTTTTTTCCAACACAGATTTCTTCATGTGCGCCAAGTTTTACTTGTTTGATCCTCCAACTTTCATGATCTCTTGTATGCATGATTGAAGAGTCAAAAAAATATGGTTTACCTTTTTCGTTGGATATTTTTCAAAAGATTCTTCAACCGCACGAACAAGATCTTCTACAATTTTTGGGCATTCCTCATGTTGTAACGACTGGATGGCACTAAAAACCCAAGATCTAAAATATTTAGATCCGGCGAGTTTGGCGGTTGACACATCAATTGAATATCAAAACCGTTTTTTGACGCAGCTTCTTGGAAATCTTTATCTCCACACTCAACATGTGTTCTTGCATTATCTTGTTGAATAAATATAGTCTTTTCTCGATCTTCCCTTTGCCACTTTTCATGAATAACCGGAAGAACCTTTTCAATCAAACATGCTTTTATATCCTCTTTCTTGACAGATGTTGATGCATTTCTGTTTTTACTCCGTCTCTTAGCTGGCTGCCAAGTAACAAATGGAAATATTCCAATTTTTCCAGAAAATATCTCATTTCCTTCTTCGTCAAACCTTGGACGAGCCATCGCCGCTAGAAACATTATTTTTCCGATGTAATTTTTACTTTGACATGTACGATGTGGCTCTTCTTCAATGGGAAGTAGATAATATTTTGCGGTCTTCCTCGTTATATAAAACCATTTTTCATCGATATGAACCATATTGTACACATCAACAAACTTGGGTTCATGAGGTAGATTATTCTTATCCAACATAGAGATGCAAAATTGGAGTCTACCTTTCATATTGGCTTCCTTTAAATAAGGCTTGATGCTATTAGTATGACGTCGAACAAGCCCTTCTTTCTTACGTTTGAATAATGTTGTAAGACTCACACCCATAGCCATAGACATCGACCTTAAAGTTGTTCGTTTGCACAATGGAATACCAACAACTTGAGTTGGCTCAATTGAGATTCTTTTGCGACCACAATTCCCCGTTCTCCGATGAGATACATTGACACTTCCAATATTAGCCGTCTCTTTTGCTAGTTTCCAAATCTTTTGTACTGTTGCTATATGCACCAAAAATTGATGAGAAACTTCTCTTGTTATATTTTTTGCCAACTTTCCATCAATACTCCTCTCTAATAAAGCACCAAAAATCTCTAGCCTCTCTTCATTTGACAGATTTTTTCTGGTTTTTTGTGAACTTGGTTGATATTGAGACACATCTTCATGTTCTGTAAAAGAAAATGAATTTAAGAAAAACATCCAAAGTAGTCTTAGAAAGAAGACGAGAAACGTGTAAATCGGAATTGATTTTTTTTAAGAGCAAAAATTGGAACTGAAAAAAATAAAGCAACACAAATTTATTCTCAAACAAATAAGACGAGAAACGTGGAAAAATTGAGGGAGTTAGTTGACCAAAACAAACACATGATTAGTAAAATCGATGAACTTCTTGCCACATTCACTTTTATTATTCAAAAAAATATACCAAATATCTAATTCATTTTGTAGAGATTACGTCTACAAATTATCAACATATTCAAACAATAATTAAACAATTAAAAAAAGTTAGTCAATAATGCACAACACTTGCATATCATATTGTAAGCTGGAAAAAAAAGGCTCGGCACGTTCTAAATTTCTTAAAAAGATAATTAGTGTAATTAAAGAGAAAATGTTACCTGGATTAATTGGAAAATCTTCATGGCCATTGTTAAAACTTTCTTCTTCCGGTGGAATTTCGTTTAAATCTAACATAACATCACTCTCATAATTTAGAACTGAAACATTCAAATCAAAACTAGAAGCCATGAAAAAGATTTAGAGACCATCTTTATTTTGAAGCTTAAATAAGCAGTAAAAAATTTATAAACTTTTTTATTTTGGCTCTATAGTAAAATTTTGAAATTTTAGTTTAAATTGATTATGTAAAAGTTGGCTCCAAAATTGTTTTGTAAAAATTGTCTAAAAACTCAACGTGTGATTGTTGGTATTCCCCTTAATTTTTTATTTCATTACATCATTGTTCCTCTTTTTAATTGAGTTCTCAGACAAAATAATGATTTTTTTTAGAAAATGTAAAAAGCAACATTTGTCTTAATCTGCGCTCTTTTATCTAAAACTACTTATAAAAAGAAACGGAGGGAGTATTAAATTAACATTTATTTTTATTTTTTAATAGTTTTGATAAATACTAATTATTCTTATAACTGATTAATTATAAGTTAAATATACGATACAATCGATAAATTAAAAATAGTATAAAATAAATATCGTACTAATTTTCAGAATTAGTATATTCGGACCATAAGTGTTCAATTAAAATTTGCAGTGATACAAAAATATTTATGGTATATTTATTTTTAAGTTACAAATTTAATCAACTAATAAACAACAATCTAATCATACTATTTAACAATACATAAGTCCAAATATGGGGTAGTATTTAATAAAAAATAATACTTTATTTTTAGTGTTTTACATAAAACACTAAAAAAAAAATTTGCCGTCGTGTTTGCCGTTCGGTTGGAGAAGGATTAGCACCATATTTGGTGTTATCCCGTTCGGTTGGAATTGGCATAATTACGATTTAACAGTCACTCTTTCTTCCAATTAGTATGTGATTCATCATTAAGTTTATCATATATTTATATCCAATTGTCTAACTTATCCTCTCTAGTAAGAAAAAATTATTCGGAAAATAACCGGAGTTGGAGTTTCACTACAAGAAACACAGCCTCATTCCAACGGAATTTTACGTCGGAAAAAATCTGATGTAAAGTACCAACGAATTTGCATCGACTTTACAACGAAAAATATTTTCGATGTAAAGTCGTTGTAATTTTTTGTCGTCGTAAAATCGTCGTAATATAAGGACGGTTTTGCATCGATATTACGACGATGTCAAAATTTGTCGTAAATGCGATGTAAAATTACATCGGAATTACAACGAATATCATTTTTTTAGTATTCAGTTGTAAATTCGATGTAAATTTTACATCGAATTTACAACGATCAATAATCCATACTAATTTAGGGTATAAGGTTTAGGGCTTACGATGATTATAGGGTTGATTATATGTTCTATAGGATTTGTTTTTCATCGTTTATCTTGTTTTAACTAAGTTCTACTCATTGTATACAAAATTTTAGTTTTGACAAAAATCAATAACATTATATACTTCATGCATGTTATAGATATACATATAAGAACAAAGCTTATACATTTTATGAAAGATAAGAAAGTTTTCCAGAAATTAGATTCAATCGTCGTTATTAAATTTGTTGTTTAATAAGAGAAGTCTAGGATGCACAAATATACTTCGTTGATACATTTAAATATTGTGCATTGTAATTTATGGTATAAGGTATATAATTTTTTGATTACGACGATATTACGACGGATTCGTTGTAAATTCGATGTAAAATTACATCGGAATTACAACGAATATCATTTTTAGTATTTCGTGTAAATTTGATGTAAATTTTACATCGAATTTACAACGATCAATAATCCATACTAATTTATAGTATATGGTTTAGGGCTTACGATGATTATATGGTTGATTATATGTTCTATAGGATTTGTTTTTCGTCGTTTATCTTGTTTTAACTAAGTTCTACTCATTGTAAATTCGATGCAATCATTTAATTATATACTTTATATATGAAAATTACATAACCGAAATATATACATATTTACAACGAAATTACAATGATTTCATTTACAACGATTTCGGTTTACAACAAAATTACATCGATTTCGGTTTACAACAAAATTATATCGATTTCGGTTTACAACAAAATTATATCGATTTCGGTTTACATCGAAATTACATCGATTTCGGATTACAACGAAATTACAACGATTCCGTTGTAAATTCGATGTAATCTTTTAATTATTTCGGTTTCCCGCCCCCGCAAAACCAATTAATTTGCTCAATTTTACAACGGAATTACGACGATTCCGTTGTAAATTCGATGTAAATTAGGGACGGAATTACAATGGCTCATCAATCTATATATAGCCCGATCTTTTTACTTTCCTCTCTCATTCCTCATTTCTTCAACCTCTCTCTATGAAAATCTCTCTCTCTCTACCGAAAAACTCATGTAATATTTTTCTTCTTTTACTTTACTTAATTTATATTTATTAAAATAGATTGTAGAATTATAATTAGATATGATTTCAATTTGAAATTATAATTAGATAAACCTCTTCGGAGATATTAACCTCGGGATTAGATTTTAGATTTTTTTGTAATTTGTATTATGAATTTTATTTTTTATTTTGACTTTTATTTTGTATTATGAAATTTTTTTTTTGAATTTAAATTTATAAATATACTTTTATTCCATTTAATTTATAATCTAATATTATATATATAATATTAAAAATAAATTCGAAATATATATTAATTAAAAAAATAAATTAATTAAGAATGGTTGTTACAACGAAATTACAACGATTTTGGCTTACAACGAAATTACATCGATTTCGGTTTACAACAAAAGTACATCGATTTTAGTTTACAACGAAATTACATCGATTTATGTTTACGACGAAATTGCATCGATTTCGTTTACGACGAGGACGATTTAAATTAGTCCCAAATTTTCCAACGATTCTCGAATAACGACGATCCGTTAACGACGATTTGTCAATCGTCAATAATCCGTCCCAAAGCTCATTTTACATCGATTTTACATCGAATGTGTCCGTTGTAAAACACATATTTTCTTGTAGTGTTTGTATTTTATTTTATACTAGTAGGTTAGCCGCGTTTCGCGCGGCATTTTATATTATTGTTTTATGTAGTAATAAAATAGATGAGACGCACATCTAATCAACCATGTTGGAGTTATCGGCGTCAAGTCATATCCGCCAAAACATTCTACACTATGACATCTAATGCTCATAACTAAGTAAGACTAAAACCAACCACCAAATTCGATATATACATATCTATATCAGTTAAATCATTTGAAAAACCCTATATTTTACACAATGGAAAAAGAGAATAAAGTTTTAAGGGTTCAAAACCCACATTATAGAATAATTGATAGTTTGATACATATAATTCACTCTTCTCAAATATGGATGGAATGTCTATTCATTTGATACATATCTGACGTGTTTCTACGATGCACTCATAATATCTTTTTTTTTTTTCTCTCTCTCTCTCCCTCTCTCTCTTTCTCCCTCTCTCTCACGAACACTCACCAACGCGGCAAATTGAACCACATACCACATTTTGATATGATTTAAATATTATATTCACTATCTTTCTCTCGTTTTACTTTTTCCAAGTTTTGATATTTTTTTTATGACTTGAACGTTGGAGAATTTTTGCAAGAACTTCAACCATTCATCTTCTTGATGGTTGGCTTGAAAATATTATCATTTTGGGTTACCACAGTTCAACTATCATGAAATGCATTTTTGCATACTCATCAAAGACTTTGAGTTGTCATTCGAGTTTCTTGAAACTCATGTGAGTATTTTTTTTTTTATTGAATGAATATTTGTTTCCATGCCCGAACACTAATTACTAACCATCAAAATGATTTGTTTTATTGATCCCCTATAACTCACTTAGAATCAACTAACAAATCTCAAAAGCTTGTCCTAACAACGATTAATTTGTAATTTTGTTTTATTCAAATTATGAATGTTTTAAGAAGTTGATTTAAAACTCTTATACATTTCATTTGGAATTAATCGTTAGTGATTGTTTCAAGTCACAACATTTGTTTGATTTTAATTAGAAAAAGTTTAATCCATAATTTATAAACACTAATTCTATAGTTTTTGTTAAACTATATAAATAAACTGATAAAATTAAAATTATTAAATTGAAGTTTCTTTAGATTAATTCTATATAATCTATCTTTTATTAAGAAAATGTATTTTCAAATTTTAGAGAAAACTATTGTATTAAAAGATGGTAATTATTATGAGAATTTAAGTATAATAATACAAAACATAATAAATCAAATAAATAACTCAACATTAACAAATAAATTGATGATGTGTCACTAGATAAAGATAATGATAGGATTATGTGGTAGTATAAGAAGAGAGCATATTTAGATGCGTTTTAACTAATATCGGATGTTTTCACTTCTGGGTTGACTAAAGCTTCGTCGTTTAGCTCTTAAGTATTCTCCTCTGTTTTTCAACTCTTGGTCCGATATTCCCAATGCTGTGTTTTCTTAATCATAATAACTTGAGTGAATGAATTTTTCAAGCTTTTAATTTGAAAATATCTGTCCATAAAATATGGCTTTTATTATGTATAGAACAAATTTACTTGTGGAAATTTGAAGTTTTTTTTTTTTGGGTTGAAATTTGAGACGAGTTGAAGTCACAAGACGACGTGTGTAATTAACTTTAGTTTTAAACGTCTATATATAATTATATTTTCAAAGTAAAGAGAAGTAAACACCAAACTCTACAGTGATAACAAAAGGGAATATCACAGCTAAAAAATCAATAAAGAAAGAGAAAACAAATACAAACTCGGATAATTAAAAGAAAAATTAAGATAAAGGATTGAAATGGTCGGTAGAAAAAGAATAATTAGCGAATTTTTAAAAGAAAAAAAAAGAGAGAAAAAACACGTCATCAATGGGAAGAGTGACGTTCACGCGCCTCGAACAACGGAGGAGGTTACGTGCACTCGCAGATCAAAATAAAACGAAAGGAAAACGGTTAGACTCCGTTGATGACTCACTAGTCAAAAGAAAAGAGTGGGGTCAATCGGAGACTTCGTTGACTTTAACAAAAAAAAATTAAAAGACACCTTGACGGACAAAAGAGATTATCTACATTAACATTTGACTGTTGGGTTGTGTCCTAATAAGTAACGGCCAACGGACAAAGTCTTCTTCTTCTTGGAAAAAGAGGCAAAAGTGTTCGTATTATATACAGTTACGTATTCTGCTTCGTTTCGTTGTTACGTCTAGTTTCGTGTTTTTTTATGTTTTTAACGTCTTGATCTAAGTGAGAAGCTGAAGTTTGGCAAAATCGAGTGGTTAAATTCAGAGTTAATTTAAAAGCCAATCGAAAATTCATTGTCTACATAATTCTATCATTAAAATAGATTAAACTAAATCTTTCGTTAAGTTTTGTATTTAGTATTAAGTTTGACTGCCGTAATTATAGAGTGAGTGGAAAAAGTTCAAGAACTTGCTTTGATTTGGATTTTTTGAATATACATTGATCATAAAATTTTCATTGAGAGGCATATCTCTCAAGTCTCAACTTGACTTAAGTACACGAGCCAACGTGTATAAGGTTGCTAATAATAGGGTTAAAAACTTATTTCTCTTTCAGAATTATCGTATAATAACAAATCCACGTAAAGTTACAACTTCGTCTTAGTTTACTATAGTTTAAAAATTAAAAACTTATATTCACACAGTTTGAAAGTTCGAAACATATTTACACATGAAACAAAGGTTCGAAACTAAAACTCACACATACCACAATTAATCTCGGTTTACTGTTAACCAAACCAAATTTAACCAGTTAAAAACGAAAGTAAACTGCATTTCAAAACGGGTAAACCAAAAATTACAAACCAGAAATCTAAACAAAAAAAAATCCCCAAATTAAACTCCAAAGACCTAATTTTTTTTTTACGACGAACACAAAACCTAGATTTTCCTCTTTCTGAAAGTGACATTTCCATGACTTTGAAAATCTACCACAGTTTTCTATTTTCTCCCACTAACGAAGCGGGAAATTTCAATTGATATGTACTAACAAGAAGACAACTAAAAACAGAGAAGATCTAAGAAGAGAATCGTAAGAACTAACACAACACGTGATTTTACGAGGTCTCACCTTCCGATATAGCGGTCTGAATCTCAGCGCACTTGGCCACGCCACGAAGCTCTGATCGTTAACTCCTTCCTCTTCCTCGATCAGATATTCCCCGTGTCCATTCTTCCCATCTCCTTCGTGCTCGCCGCCACGGTCGGCGGTGAGTTTCACGCAAGAGACAACATACCAAGATTCTGTTGCTCTCTGTTGGTTTCTACTGTTTTCTATGTTCTGTGTAATGCTAAAAAAATTGTCTTCACCTTTCTCTTACTTAAGAATTATCTTCATTTTCTCCCATTTTTTGTTCACTGGCTGCCTCTCTCGCTCACTCTTTATTTTTTTTTGCTCAAAAATTGCAGACATCAATGTGTTCAAAAGCTCCATATTCATTGCTCATCCTCATAATCGAATTTAGACTAACAATCTCTTTCGAAAAATCAGATAAAAATCACTCCAAATCGGCAATTGATTTTTTTAGGGTTCGTTGGATTTCAAAAAACTGAATTGGGAATTTTTAGAATTGAATTGGGCTAGGGCCGCGGGTTTACAGATCAGATTTGGGGTCGGGTCGGGTTTCTAATTCGGTCTCATATCAAGTATAAGTGGTTTGATTTCAAGTTTAGGTCGTAAACCAATAAAACTGACATCCATGTGTAAATACGTTTCGAACTTTCAATATGTGGAGATATATGTTTTTAACTTTCAAATGATGGAGAACGAAGACAAGGCTATAACTTTGTGTGAATATGTTACTATATGATACTTTTGAAGAGAAAATAAGTCGTTTACCCGTAATAATAAGACATGTCAAACTGGTTCCATTTATTTTTATCGAAAGCAAATCACCCGTTACGTTCATTCTACCATCCGGAAATAATAGGGACTATGCCAACATTCAAATCTTTTATAAGAAAGAGGAAGTTAGGCATAAAATTTTTTTGTCAAACGTAAATAATAGGGACTTTAACACTGCTTGATACTACAACGTCTGCTATTAATATTCTTAAATTTTTTTGGTACCAACCAAATCTCTTTCAAATCATCAGCTCAAAAGGTATTAAAATCTAGCTAAGTAAAGAATCTCCCCTTTTTTGTAGTTGAGCCATTTCTAGATTCATCGAACCATCACATAAAATAGTCGAATCAAGCATCTGAATCGCTTTATTTTCCTCCCCAAATCCTTCATGGATTTTATACACCATACGCATCTATATCTAATCACTACATTATCTTATATATTATTGCAACAAACTTGACAAAATTTTCTAAAATAAAAACGTATGCAAAACCAAATTCTCTTCTCTTCGCACAAAAATCTCAAATACTCTTGTGACTATCCATACATTCAGTTCTCTTGACCAACATATAGGTCAGTTACAATAGCTTCACTAATTTTATATACTAATCGATGAGGAACTAACCAAATTACGAATGCAAACAATATTGGGCACATTAGAGATCCATATCGGTGGGTGTCTTACCAAAAATAAGAGGATGTCTCATAATAAAAAAATGGAAAAAAATGAAAAAGCAGGAGAGAGAGAAGGGTGTCTCGTTTGATACGCTCGATCAAAAAAAGTGTATTACATGTGCCGATTTGTGATTGGTCCAATTTTTTATTTTTTTAAATTTAATTAAAAAAATTAATATTTTTTTTTGTGAGACACACCGATGTGGGTGCCCTTCTACGATGAACCTTTTTTCTTACGTGGAATGAAACATTATTTTATACTACTACATTTTTTTGTTTTTGTTTTAATCATCTTAGTTGTTTCATTTTAACTAATGACAAATATATGTTGATATATCAATTTTTTTTGTCACGTCATTCATATTTTTTTTTTCATATTTCTAGTTATAGTTGTCTTAATAAATAAGAGTAAGCATATTTATTATGTTTTCTTATGTCAACAGATATTTATTAGGTTTGTAAGGGCTTTCAACGTGACGTATTAATTTGATGAAATTGAGAATATGACACTACGACATAAAAAAAAGGGGAAAAAACAAAACAGTATTTAAGGCTGTGTATCCCAAGTTCCTAATTAGATCAACATGTTGGGCAACTTGGTCTTCTAGATGACAGAATCACACCATGCACAGCTCAAAAGAATAATTTAATAAAAAGAAGTAAAAAATGTTAAATTATGAAAGAATAGAATTTTAAAATAACCATATCTGACGGAAAACAATTTATTTTTAAAACTAATTGTGTCAACATTAGGGGTAGAACTATTATCCGGTATCCGTTATCCGATCCAGTATCCGATCCGATTCGAAAATCCGGATATCCGAGGAGGTCGGATAAGCATTTGCAGCTTCTAAATGCTTTTCTAAATGCTTTGTTGATTGGTTGATAAAAGGCTTAATGCTTTTTTTTAATACTTTACCAATCAAGGACTAAGTAAATATTTTTTTTTTAAATTATAACTCACGAGATCGTGTCATGTGTCAAAAAACGGAAAATAAAAATGTAATAATATAAAATTTTCTATTGTTAGTTATTTATTTGTTAAGAAGACAAAATAACAACAACGGAAAAAGAAATTGTGTTTTGTTTAAATGAAAACTAATAAAAAAAAAA
>PKMM01011759.1:170813-315899 GCA_002933915.1 Eutrema heterophyllum
TCGCGACATGTGTCAAATAAAATTTAATAACCGATTCATAATCTTAAAATATAAAATTACTAAAAATAAAATTAAAAAGTTAAAAAATTAATTTTATCCTAAAAGGCAAAATTAATATAAAAAGGAAAATACATTCCTTAGTTTTTCCATTTAGATTATGGAAATCAATAATAAAAGGAAAAGAATTCTAATTTTTCACCTCTATATAAACCATAATTTGAAAAATTTAAAATCGATTAATAAAAAAACTTAACAGTTCTGAAAATTTAATAACCAATTCATAATCTTAAAAGATAAAGTTACTAAAAATAAAATTAAAAAGTTGAAAATTAAAAAAACAAAATTAATATAAAAAAGGAAAAAACAGTCTTTAGTTTTTTCATTTAGATTAAGGAAATTAATCATAAAAGGAAAAAAATTATAATTTCCTACATCTATATAAACCACGATTTGGTAGTATGTGTCAATTACACACTAAAAAATAAAAATCTAATAATCGTATCCAAAACTATTTACTGTATCTATTCACCAAATTTTTTTTTCACGGGTGATCTAATATTGTTTTCTATTCATTCATCTTTAATTTTTTTTTCACGAATTATAAAATATTAAATTATATATACGGATACTTATCTAGTATTATATACGCATATTGAAAAACAGCGAGAGAGATGGGGCAGAGAGAATAATTACGACCGTTACCAGTTTCAATCGAAAAACTGTATATAAAAATGGCAAACTAAAAGAGAAGGGCCCTTTTTATGAATTTGGGGAATACATTATACGGTTCGCCACGTGTTACATAAACCATTGAGCTGCTTCGCACCAAAATACACAACCACGAGCATTTTGGTTAGAGGTGGTCAGCTTGGCTGTCTCATGTCTGGACCGAGCCGGAGAAGGCCACAATTCGTGGGGTCCATAGATTTACTAACAACAACTGCTCCTTAACTTACTCCGTGTTCCTTAAACTTCTTTTACATTACGCGTGTTAATATTTTTGTTTTAACAATTAATTAACCTCCTCACGCGAGTCAAACCGGTCAAAATCTGGATCGGAAACCAGTTATGCTGACGTGGCGATAGGAAGCAATCTCGAACGTTAATTTGGCCGGCGGTCACTAGTCAATTGACTCTTCTTTAATTACGATTACACCCCTGTATTGTTACTTCGTTGCCGACACACATCTTATAAAAAATTTAAAGGTCTATTGAAACCGTCGATACGTTTTCATGATGGTGTAAATAATTACTCTAATTATTTTTCACATTATCCACATTTACGTTTTTTTGTTTTTTTTTCTCCTTTCTTTTTGTGTGTCAAACCGAAAGCAGTGGCTATCGACGAAATTTTGTCACCTATGCTTGACAAACTCAAGTCAGGGCAGGGATATCTATCTTTGACTTGAACTTCAGACCGACTATTTACATTTTAAATTTTAAGTTGAGCTATAAATATTACAAATTAATGTATAATTCCCAAATAGTCAATTCCCATTGAAATATATATAAATCGGTTTATAAATCAATTAAAACTTAACAAAATAATGATCGAATATTCCCGTGGCCAGGACACTGGCATAAACGTTTGGTCCCGTTTCTCTAGAAGTTCACAGATTTCGCACCCAAAAACTTAAATTGCAAATCTAGCTGGAGTTCTTATAGTTTAAGCTTTATACTGTTGGTTTAATTTATAAGTTATTTATTTGAGGGTTTTACAAAAGTTTATGTATATGAGATTGACACACACTTTCTCAGCGCCAGAAGGTTATCACTTAAGGTCTTATTCGTCAAAATCAAAAACTATTTGTCTTTCCAAATATTTTCGTTTGTTCTTTTCCTCAAAAGGTATAATTTCAGATTGACCCTATATATTTGATGATGATGTAAATCACCTACCCACACTTTTGTTTTCTACAAAAAGATATATCTACCAAATCCAACCCATTTTTTTTATGATTCAATCACACGCCGACGTTAGTAAAGTAGCAAACTTGTAATTACAGCACAGTTGAGTTTATTGTCGTCAAGAAAAGTACTGAAAAGAATTGCTCGCAAAGATTTAATATTATTCATTGACCAATGACCAGAAATATGAGTCAGAGTACGCGCGTAAGTGGTTAGGTGGCGTGGAAAAATCTCGGATTATGGCGTAATTCGATTCCTTCTAAGTTCGAGTTTCCTATAAAACAAATTCATTTGCGCATTGAAAATTCAGGAATAGGCTTTGGTTCAGTTGAATACATAGTGGATTAAACTTTCTCGGTCAAGTTGGTTTATCCATGGATTAGTCGGGAGGTGTATAGTTTATCCGGTCGCGCAAGATTCTTGCATGCAAAATGTGTAATGGGCCAGTCTGATGTTGATTACCTAACCTAAAAATGAGCTAAAAGTAAGAAAAATTGAACAATAGATCTGCATTGGAGAATCATAATTTTCTTACAAAATTTAGATTGCAATAAATCTGTATATTTGAATTAATTCCATAATTTTGTTTTCTCGATATTTTTTTGCATACCTTAATGTTAGCAATTTTTTTTAGTTACATTATATGTATAAGTTTTTTAAAAATGTATAAGTTCTTTTGATTATACAATTTGAATTTCATATCTTTCAGAATATTTTTTTGTGAGCATTGTTTCGCATATAAATATGGTACCAATTATTCCCGATCAAAGAGAATATAAAAAAGAATTAAATTATTCTACTTTGAATTCTCAAATAAGATAGAAAAAAGAAAAACAACAAACAAGAGAAAAAGTGTCATCACCGTCCGGTTCATGGGCCAAGTGGGATTGCGGTCTCCACCACTTGCCATTATACGGTCCACGTTTAAACCGGTCGAGCTGGGTATCACACGTAAACGATGTCGTTTCACACAGCCTCATGTAATACACTCACAACACAATAGAAGACTTTATAGTTAACTAATTAAGTTCACAAGAATCACAATGACCTCCCACTTGTATATTTCTTATTCAGATAGTCTATTTTTTTTTTAAAAATAGTACATGGAATAAATTAAATTATTTTAAAATAAATTAAGCACATGATGCACATATAATTACTCGCTTTTGGACAACACTGAGAATGGCTAAATATCTAGATAAGACATGTAAAAACAGTTTTTCATCATGGGTATCGAATTTATATACAAATAATGTCATATATTAGAACAACAAAAAGATAACATTTTTCATCCACTAGGTTAACTAATTTTTTAAAATTTAAATGTTCAAATAGATACTTCATCATGATAATAGGCTAATTAGTAGTCCTAATCTAGAGAGAAATGGTTCTATATAGAATTTTAATCGAATTTCAATTAAGAACAAGAAAATAGGTACACCTAATTGTTGATTGTAGAAATCACACAAGGATAAAAAGAATTGAAAGATCGATCGGGATCTCGTTTTTATTAAATCGAACTCGTCGGAGTTTACAAAAATATTCTGAGATCGGTAATGAAGTCGAGATCGGATTTCGAACTCTCACTTTCTCTCTCTAAAAATGTATATCGAAAATCCCCTCCTCAAAATGTAATCGGGCTTCCTTATTTATAAGATTCCTCGGCGGCTTCGACATGTTCCCCGAATCCGGGAAAAGTTATGCGAATCTCGGATTAGAAAACTAATTAATCTTCTTTTTCCGTATTTTCCGTAAAGTTCCGCGAATCCCGGAAGTGGGTTTTGATTACGACGGGTTGATACCGGCGAGCTCGGTATATCGCAGGTCGGCAATCGCTTGATGTCTTTTTCTTTACCGATCTCGAACCGTCGTTGATCGGATCAACCTAGCCGATCTCGGTTCGAGATAAGGATTTGAGTTCGGCCTTCACCGAGCTCGGTGATTGTTGCTTTGTGAACTTCTTTACCGATCTTGAACCGTCGTCGATCGGGATTAACTCACCGATCTCGGTTCAAACTCGTCGTTCCGAGCCGTTCACCACCAGTTCGATATTTCTTCGGATTCTTACCGAACTGGTGTTCTTACCGAACTGGTCGGTTAGCAAGTCCTTCGTAGACCTTTCTTTCGAGTTCGGAGGTCGGCAACCGTTTCGTGGTCTCTCTCCTTCTGGGTTCGAACCGTTGTCAACCGGGATCAATTGGACCGATCTCGGGACTTTAGCTAAACCAGAAAATGCTAAAGTCACCACCAACACTAATCTCAAAACTATTAATTATTTAAAAACAAAATCTGATAAAATCAAGACACTAACTAATAACATAGAACCTCAAGACCAAAAAGTCAATTGTCAAAATCAATATTTAAGACGCCAAATAATAGTACTTAATATATAACATCAAAATAATAAATCACATGTTTATATGACAAAAATAAAAAAATATGACGAAAATAAAATCTGTTTGATAAAATTAACTGACATGTCACAAAAAAATTAACGCAACCCACAGCAATTAAATGATAAGGGTACGTACTATCGTTCTAAACCTCCACTGATAAATAAATCTACATACGAAAATAACATTCTATAGAAATATTTCACACATCTCGGTCTCGCAAAAGCTAAATAGCATGAGCACATCCGTCAAAAACTTATATTTTTTGTTTTGACCAATCAAAAACTTCTATTTGAAAAATTAAATTATGTCTCGTAGAAAAATATATAACATATTACGAAAAAATATCACGCATCCATTAAGCAACATTTAAATAATAGGAGTACAACCCTCTAATTGTCATCTAGTGTAAATAGTTTTTTAAATGAGTTAATTGGTAAACTTTTTGTAAATCTATAAAAATCATATGAATCTAAGTGCTATTTTTACTAATCATATTGATCATATTCGCAAGGGTAAGTGCGTGTACGTGTGACTGTGTGAAAAAGAGATAGCTAAGAAAAAGATGCACACATAGACACACCTTCACGACAAAAGATGCCGTGACGAATTTGGCCCAAGGATTGTGAGAATAATCAACACTTGTTTGGTATAGTGCCTTACATGCATCTACGTACATTTAAACCACACACATACCCTATAAAAAAACCCATCTTTATTGAATAAATCCATCTCAAGTTGACGTACGAGATTATATTGTGTAATTAACTCCATGGTCAAGGCTCGTTCATGCTGTGCTCTCTCCCTTGCGCTTTATGACTTTGGTTACATCTTTGTAATAGCTCTCTGGTTTGTAACTCAAAACAATGTCCCTATTGGAAAGGCATAAGTGAAATAAAGTATTATTCATAAGAAATTTTTTTTTGACGAGAACCCTCACAACGAATATTAATAGACGTGCTATTTACTATTGGCTTAATATTTACTATTGGCTTAATATGGCTGTATGTGTATGTGATAAATCACACACACACAAATATATGCATATATGTGATGAATAAATATGCATGCGTACATATGTAGAGTGTGGATGATATATTGAGCATATATATATGACAATGCATACATGATCATAATAATGTCAAAGGTATGGGACAATGGCGATACTTGGGAATGGCATGTTTTGATTCGAACCCACCCCAACAAGCACATAAACGACAATGATAATTATATATAATAAAAAGTTTTGTAGTAATGTCCTTTGTGGAATTCTAATTTCAATATTCTCAATTATTGGCCACATAAAAGAATAAAGAATAGAAAATGCCCATTTTTCAAATTCCCGAATTCAATAACTACGATGTTCGACTTCATATGGTAATAAGAATAAATTTCGTTTCACCATCTTTTCAGTATTTACTATTTCGGATCATATTGTCGTGATTTGATTTGTTACTGTAAATTCTTTAATTGTCTTTTCTTTATTATTCCTCGTTGTGTTGCTTCCCCCCCCCCGAGTTAATAGACATATCTACATTCTCACCTGCCAATACATAATTTTTGTTTTTAGTGTTTTAATTTGTTAATAGTGAAGTTCGAATATATGCTTATGTATATACATCAATCTAATTAAGTTATGGATGACATATCAACTTGCTGATTTTGGATTCTTGTTGGTCCACTCCAGCTCTAAGTGAAAGAAGCATAATCTACTCATGTAGTGTCGTTTTGTTGATTAAAATAAAGATCGATTCTGATTTGGTACATAAATATATGTCTCAATATATATGAAAAGTCAAATATCTTGGATTCAGGATTTGATTACTCTTTGTTTAACCTAAATCGGCATTAAAAAATCATAGGTTAGGTCAAAATCAATGGGTTTGAGAAGACAAATAAGTATAATTTGCAAAATTTTGATTACTATCTAGCTATCATTAAGCTATCCAATTGTTCAGTAATATAATTTGGACTCACGATCTATTTCCCCATCGAAACTTTCATATAATATTATATTTACACAAACTTTAGATCTCGTTCTAAATCTCTATCAAACGAAAGTTCTACGTCTATTTACACACATAATCAAACTTCGAAATCTATATATATACAAATAAAACTATTGAAATTTTAGTGATGTTCCATCTACTAAACAATAAGGCGTTATGTTGATCTATGCTAGGATTAAAGCGATGTTAAAACGCGGACATATAAAAATATACAACAAATAATTTTGACTCCGATCCAAATAACTCAAATTTGAAAAATAAAGAGCCCACGAGTTTTATGGTTGGTTTTAGCAGCCGCATGCTTGCGTGAACAAGACACCACTAAAACAAAAAGTGGAATCGGCTCGTACTATAAAACTCACAAAAATGTCAATTTGTTTCCCAAAAAGAAGTCTCCGCACATGCATATCGATTATGTTAGGTTTTAGTGGTGCTTATAAATTGTACGATTTGATGGAGAAAAAGACAAGATGACGTTCGGATATCTTCAACTCGGTTTTTGAGCCACCTTAGCTTGTATGGCCGCAGATGTTTAGCCTTCTCAAGACCTAATCTTTCAACCATATGCTTACTAGCAACATTAGTACAAGAACCTCCATCTATGATCAAATTACATACCTTGTTGTTTACGGTGCATCTTGTATGAAAGATGTTTTCTCTTTGAGCCGATTCCTCGGGTTGGAATAGAGTGCTTAATACTCTTCTTGTCACCAAGGATTCGCCAACATCCGGATACTCTACATCTTCAGCATGATCATCATTCTTTTTCATCCTCGGATTCATATTCTCCATTTGGTGTGATAATCATCACTCTTTGGTTTAGACAATCTCTTGCATAATGTCCTCAACCTTGACACTTAAAACAAGTAATATCACGGACTCTTGAAGTACTAGGAAAATGGAACTTACCTTGGTCTGGCCATGTGGATTTAGGAGCCTCGTTCACCTTTGGTTTAAATATTGAGTCCACTTCTACGGCTTTTCCTTTGTCCATGGGGCGTCTTGGATTGGAATTCCAAGGTTGATTGGACTTGGTCCTCTATTTGCATTGCAAGGTGCCACAACTCGTTTAGGTCCAAGTAAGGTTGCCTCTCGACCTTGCGGGCAATGCACTCATCTAGGCCGTCCGCAAATTGCGCCATCAAAGACTCCTCATTTTCTTGCAACTCCAACCGGTTCTTGAGTTGTTCAAACTCATCAAAGTATTCTGTCACCGTCTTGTTGCCTTGTGTCAATTTCCAAAACCGTCTCTGTACGTCACGATTGTAATGAGTTGGAACGTACCTCCGCCTCATTAAGCGACTTCATCTCGGCCCAAGTTGACACTTGACCGAAGAGTGTTCTCCTCCTTTCCATGGCTTCTCTATCCCACCATGATAAAGCGTTCTCGGTGAGTTGAGCGGCAGCTAGGGCTATCTTCTTGGTCTCGTTGTAGCCATAACACTCAAAGATGTTCTCCATGCGCCTCTCCCAATCAAGATACGCTTCAGGACCTTCCTTTCCCGTAAAGCTAGGAGGGGTCAGCTTGACATCACGGTTGCCTTGTAGGGGCCGTTCCTCATCTTGATACCGGATCCTACGGAAGTCTCTTCTTCCCTGGGGGTGGTTATGGTCTTGTTGCCCAAACGCATCATCTTCTAAGTCCGACATGTGGTCTGCGGCTCTAGCATTTTGGGGCTGTTCTAGGCGTCCAATCCGGATGCCAAACTCAGTCCGTATGGTACCGAGCTGTTGGCTAACGGTTCGCAGCTCATTGCTCAAAGCGCCTAGCATCTCCATGATGGAGTGTTGAGTTGTAAATGGAATTGGCTCCTCTTCAGCCATATGTACGATTTCCTTGCACAAGAGTACAAGAACACCAAGTTAAACTCACGTACAATAATGAAATAAGAACAAGCACACACAGAACACAATAAAAGAGATATAACAAAATCAAAACAGATTTGTAGTTGATAGTATCTCTTTAAAAACAACAAGACCACGATTGAAATGAGCTTTAGACAATATATTTTTTTGACTTTTGTTGATTTATGATAAGCAATAACAAAGCAGAAATACAAGAATCGAAAATTATATATATAATATATATATATTTTTTTTGATTTTCGAGTTTAATGATGCAAACAACAATGAAACAGAAGTAATAACAAGGTGAGCTCGATTTTTATGATTTTTCTTTTCTTTAATGAAACAGAACAAAGAGCAGAAGTAAACTAGACAGCTATCGTTGTGTTTGCTTAGTTTATAGATGAAACTAATCAAGAACAACAAGAACAAACAAGCAAAAATAATAATTGCAAAAACAGTAGTAAAAGTTATATAAACTTCGACAACTATTCTTTTGTTTTTCTTGGTCTATAGATGAAATTAATTCAAGAATAAACAAGAACAACAAGAACACACAACAAAGCAAGAACAAACGATATTTTTTTTTTTTTTGTTGGAAACAAAAAATTGCAAAAACAAAAATGAAACAAAATAGATACAACCTCTAGATCTATGAGCTTTTAAAACTCTGATACCAGATGATATAAGACTACAAAAATTGCTTATCAAGGTTCAAAAAATCGCTAGGCGGAGGCTAGGCGTTTGATAGGGACTAGCGTCTAGGCGGATTAATCGGGACCTAGGCGTTAACGAAATTTTTATTAATTTATTATATATTTTTAAGTTTTTAGTGTTTTATTTGAAAATTATATTAGTAATTTTTTTTTGTTTAGATAGTAAAAGAAGGAAAAACCTAATAAATCATATTCTAAAATAAAGTTCAACATAGAAACAAATCTAAAATCATAATGTACTGCGAACCAAAATAATTTTCAAGCTAAAAACCTTAAAAATGTAAAGCAAAACGAAATCTATTACACAAAATTTAAATAATAATATTAAATATATATGAAACAAGATGACGATCAACATGATGAGCNTGGTCGCATGGAGCTTTCTCAATTGTTTAAAATATCCAAGGAATATTCAAAGGGTTTTGCCCATGTTGGAAGTGTGTTCGTCCGCCAAGTGATTTTGATCGGTTTCAAACCGATCTAGATAACCGATCTCGTCCTCTTTTGCATGGTCGAGACTAATGTTCTCAACTCCCTTGGTGATTTGGTCGATGTTTGAACATTCATCTTTAGGTGAATATGACTCAGGACTTGCTGTCCCAAATTAAGAAAAGAACCGCTGTCGCCAATAGGATCCGGCTCTAAACTGGTCGTACGCTCAGTACAATTCTTTTTTGAATTGGTAGCATCCAAGTTCTTCACTTGATCACATTGTGTTGTGATCATGTCTCCAAACGTTAACAAGTTCTCTATGGCTTCATTGAATCTCTTTCTTAGTTGTCTCGTCTTGGATCTTGTCATGGGACCGTCTTTTAACTTCTGGAATTTTGATGGTAAGTTGATCTGGTTCGATGTCCTCGTCATTGTCGCGATCAAAACTCTATTTGATATATGTGTTGTCTTATGTTTTAGGGTTTCTCATCTCCATATATATATATATTCATGTAAATCAGTAAAAATATATAGATACATATTCTTTTTTGGGGGTTCTTAACGTCTAAATTGCGATCATCCATTATTTTTTTTAATTTTTTTTTGGATAACTGAGAAATTTCAGAAAGAAGTCTAGACTAATTTTTTTAAGCATGTGGAGCGCTGAATATTTTTGTTATTTAAGCCATTAACATTGAGATATCACGATTAAAATTGCAGTAGAAAATTTCGAACCTAGTTTTTTCAACCCTGTGATGGCTCTTTTACAAATTTTACATATCGTCAATGTTTACAAATAGGCAGAGAATTTGAAAATAGTACAATTACACAATGTTTTTTTTTCGATAGCCATACTCAGCTAACAAACCACAAATGTTTTCCTTTTTCATAATCATCTTCAACATAATGGCAATATGGTTTAGCATTGCTTGTGTCAAGAGCATTTAGAGAGAGTTTTTTTTTTTTTTTTTAATATTTTTGGCAACATCATCGATCTGCAACGAAACCATTGTGTATAATGTAAACTGAATCGTCTAACATAATTTTATGTATAATATATTATAACGTATCCATAATTAACGTTTTTAGTGTATCGTAACATTTTTTTGGACGGACGATGATTACCATCTGAAATTCTTAAAACGGTTAATGAAATAAAATGATTGTCACAATATATTTTATTTTTTATTTTTTTGTAGTACAATTTATTGGCTCCAATATATTTTTTCACATCATTCACAGTTTCACCGAAAAGAAAAAAGAAAAAAAATTGTCGCAGTCAAAAAGGACCGAACCGCCCGAAGATTCCACCCAACCCAACACTGCAGAGACCTCTTCTCTTTAACATGTCGTGTGGCTCTTCTCTTTCCATGTTGCATCCTCTAAAATCATCACACTGAAGATTTGTTACTTCCTTTGCAGCTTTCTATCTTTCCCAATTTGCCCCTACCAGAAAGTACCATTTCTTTCAGTTTTTACCCTTTTCTGTTTCAATTTGTGTGTGTATCCAATCAATCAATTGTGTACACTTATATGGACTTTTTCCCAATATTTTGTCGTATTGCAACCACATAATTTAATATGAGTTTACACTCTCTTCGACACCGAACCATATGAAAATTCAATCCAATTTTACATATTTGTGGGAGTGGGAATATCCTATTTTAAGAATAGTTCAAAATTGTTGTAATTTAAGAAAGAGAAATAAAATATATTAAAAATACACTTATATTGAAAAGTGTAAGATACTTAGGCCTTGTTTATAAGAAACAAAACAACATTATCAAAGAATCAACAGAAATCAATGGCCCATGAGAATAGTCCAAGCTAGCAGAAACCATATGTAAAAATGTGATTAGGAACCAATAGTTAAAGCTTCGTTCTGCAGAATGGTAGAAAACTTGCAAAAACAAAACCAGATACTACACAGCTTCTGAATCTAACTAAAGCTAAGAAAATAATTACAGAAATTTTACTCGGTAACGGCTCACACAAAACCAGTTTCAACTCTGAGCCTTTCTTTCTCTTATCGTCCAAAGTCTTGGACCTTTTGGGTTCTCACCACAACAGAGACCTCCCTGAAACTCCCATTGTTCCTACGATCACCCAAAATAAAGCACAAAGAGCCCCAATGATCGATAAGCAGAAGAAACCCTTGTGGTTGTTGTTTACTCCACACTTCTTCCTCTTCGCTGCTGAATCGTTAACAACATTGCTGTTACCTGTGCTTTTAGAAGCAAACCTGTAACGGCCACCACGGCTTGACATTCTGACTAGGTTCAGGTTAACAAATGGATTCTCTGCAGCAGATGCTGGATTAGCAGGAATCGAGTCCAGGAAAGACCATAGACTAGAAGCAAACTGACTTGACTCGCCTTTTGTCGTTTCTCCCTCCTTGGTTATACTTATACCAGAAGTTAGAGGGTTTATGAATTCATATGCATCACCTGCCAAATGAATATGATTAGGAAAATTGGTGTTAGCAATAGAATGATGATTCTAAACAAAAAGATTTGTTTTACTGTAAATTACTCTACATTTATTTAGGTCATCATGTTAATGCATATATATAAATACTTGGGATCCTCATAAGAGCTCTATTAGAGGGTTTAATCTCTCCATGCCAGCAAAAACATCCATGTAAGACGAGCTCGAATTGACAACCAACCAACACAGAGGACATACATTAAGGGGAAATTCTGTTATTGTTTACCTGTACCAGGCGCCTGACCAAACCGGGTAGCGGTAAGTCCATCATTGTTTAGCTCATGCATCCACGATCCACTGCTTATCGTTCTGGTATAGCTGTCACGGAGTGGCCAGTTGCTACCTTGGTTCTTCCCCGTTTGCTGCTGGAACTGGTTATTATTGGCCTGGTCAGTCACCGAAGAAGTATTCACCTGAAGACATTGTTCAAGCCCATTTCCCAAACCAACACCGACAGGCTCTAGATGAGGATTTGTGCTGGCATCCAAATCACGGAAATATGAATCGACATCAAAGAAATCATTATCATTCAGGACACCGGACTCATCCTGGCCCCAGTTGTTCTGCACAGCTTCCGCATAAGTTGGTTCAGGTCCAGAGAGCAAAAGATCGTCGATTTCCAAATAGGCATCTTTTGCGGGGTTCACCTGATTATACGTTTCCACGGACAGATTATGCTGCTGCACTGTTGACAGTCTGACATGTCCAGGCTCCTCTCTAACCTGTCTCATGAGCTCTTCAATATCGTTATCATCCAATTCAGATTGGTTAAGCCCATTCGCCCATGTATTATTATTGCCAATACCAGCTGAAACAATGAGCTGATTTGCAGGAACATCGACTACATCAGCAGGCTCATCGACGTCGTCATCATCATCTGCCCATTCTTCTTCTATAAAAGGAGCTCCATATTGCTCACCGTTCTTAGGACCAGACCCGCTTTTCTTATAAATCTTGTAAAGAACATAACTATCCTTCACATCTCCGCACCTCTTGAGTTCCTCTTGGTGCAATGTGTACTCGTGCATGATCCAGTTAGTCCTCTCGCCAGTAGGTGCCCTGCCTCTGTGGAAAACAAGCGTCTTCTTCTCTCCAACAGGGCGAGAATTGCACTTGATGGCTCTGTCTTTCCCTGTTGCTTTCCAATATCCACAGCCAGTCGCTCTGCTTGACCTACCTCCATGTTTCCTATCCCTCGGGCTGAAAAAGAACCATTGACGATCCCTAGTCTTATATAGCGCTTTGCCTGCAAAACTCCAGTCCATTTTGCAAGTCAGGCGCTGACTAATATTCCAAGTAGAAAAAACCGAACCATTAGAGCCATCGACCATGTATATATATAACAATCATGCTTCTTCACTTTCACCAATCAATCGTATGACACCGATGAACATCGAAATTGGAGTTTATAATAAGGGGATAAAAACCCATACTTTCAACTATAACAATCCCAAATATTACAGGCAATCGAAAGCAAATCAAATGAAAATGGGAAGGTACCGGGCAACTCCTCGGGATCAAACTTGTAGACATCCGTCTCGCCGATTGCATCGACTCTCAGTTTTTTCCGACGAATCTTTCTCTTCAAATAATACACCACCAGTTCCTCGTCGGTCGGGTGAAACCTAAAACCTGGCGCTAGTGCTCCGTTTTCACCCAGACATGAACCCGTCAAAGACTCCATCACTTGTCTGTATCAAATCCCACACAGAGAAGAAAAGCAAACAAAAAACAAACAAAAAAACCTAAATTGTTTAAGTGTAAATCAGAATCTGAGAACAGACCAAAGTACAGGAAAAGGCGATTTTGTTCCAATTGGATTGCATACTTTATCGTATTTTCTGTAATTTTTATTTTATTTTTTTTGCGTGGAGAGGAAGGTTTGGCTTCGTGAGGCGACAGATGGGACCCGCGAGGTGGACCTTCCTATTGTAGACTGCGTGGGATTCACGCGTAAAGGCCCATTAGATGGTGATAAATAGTGGGCTTGGCTTAAGGAAAAAAGCCCATAACGTAAAATTAAAATTTTGATTTTCGCAAAGGGACTAGAACACAACGGAAGCATCTAGAGAGACAACAACAGTCTTGGTCCTTATATATAGATATAGCCACTTATCTTTGTTTTCTCCAAATCCTCTGTTTCTGCTTCAGATTTTGGAAAACAATTTCGTCAAAATGAGGTACACATTCGTTCACTCTTAGCTTCTTATATCTCTCTTTCGATATGTTGCGCAACGCTTTGAGAAAATTGAGGGGAATCTATGTTTTGTCGTCGATATGAATGGAATCTACTGAGTTTAGCGAGTTTTGGTCCGTATAGTAACAATGCTTCAAAATTTCAGCCGACATCCTACGGTGAAGTGGGCGCAAAGGTCCGATAAGGTTTTCATAACTGTGGAATTGCCAGACGCTGAAGATGTAAAGCTTAAGCTGGAGCCTGAAGGCAAATTCTTTTTCTCTGCTACGAGTGGAGCGAGCAAAACACCGTACGAGGTGGACCTTGATCTGTTCGACAGTGTCGATGTGAATGTAGGTGCAGAGATGGATCTTGTTTGTTTTTTTCTTTCTTTTTCAACTGTACTGTTTTGTCAGATTTTGGATTTGTGGAAAAATGGTGGTGATTTTGGGGAGATCGACGATGATTGCAGGAGAGCAAAGCGAGTGTGAGCTCGAGGTGTGTATGTTACCTGGTGAAGAAAGCTGAGACCAAGTGGTGGAACAGATTGATTAAACAGGAAGGGAAACCTCCTGTGTACTTGAAAGTTGATTGGGATAAATGGGTTGATGAAGACGAAGAAGACAAAGGTAAAGAATCATTTACTTAAAATTGGAAGAGCTAATAGTTATATTTCGCTGACTCATCTTGATCTATATTACCGGTAGGAGGAGAAGCGGATATGGACTTTGGAGATTTCGATTTCAATGTAAGGCCAATGATTTTTCTTGAGAGGAAAACCATTTCCCCCCCCAAGTATCAATACTTGTCTTGGATTGGAAACTAATTTTTGTTGTTGCTTTCTGTTTTTAGAGTCTTAACATGGGAGACACTGACGACATTGGAGACGAAGGTAAGTAAGGTTTACAACATGTATAGGATCTTGAGTCTTGACTTGGTGTTGTTTCAAGCAATTAAACATTTTTTTGTCTGACTATAGATTTGGTAGTAATAAAATGATGAGGCGTTTTTCTTGCAGAAGAGGAGAATGATATGGAGGAGGAGACAAGAGAAAGGAAGAAGATTGTAGAAGAAGGGAACGGAGAGAAAGATGAAGAAGCATCAGATGTGAAGAAGGATTGAGTTTCCTGTTACACTTTCTAATCTCCGCCGGCAAATATTCAAATATTTTCTCTCAGCTTAAAATTGTTTGTAGGATATGCTCTTAATGGTATGAAGAATGACAGTTTCACTAAACCTCTGTGTTACATTGGGAATTTGCATGATCTACCTTTGTCAGCTCTTTGCCAATTTCGAGATTTTCATAACTAAACCATAACCAGAACGGAATAGATCGAAACTTTTTGTATCGAATTATCCGAACCGGATCTAAATTTTATAAAAACGAATGGAATTAATAGAATTAACTAAACTGATCGAAAAAATCAAAAAACAATTAATATTTTTACTTAAATATATAAAAAAAAAATGTACTAAATTTTAATATTATAGTTAATTAACTTTTAAAAATAATTATTTGGTCTAAAAACAGTATTCAAGCCGAATAGAATTGTAAGAAAAGAAAAAAACAAATCTAACCGTCCGTGTGAAATAGGAGACTAGCATCCTCTTAAGGTTTCGATGAAAGTCTGTGTATCTTTTGTTTATGTTTGTTTAGTTTTCGACCTGGTGTGCTAAGTGTAAAATGGGCTTCCGTATCGTAGCCACTTTAACAAAATTTGACTTTGATTTTCTCCTCTTCGACAATATGATACATAAGCGTTGATATCATAATATAATATTCCGTTATGTGCAATTTGGATGTTCACGACGACATGCTATCCAATCACACAATTTTGCATTAGAGTAAGATCGAATACGGAGAATAAAAATAATGAATCTAGTAATCCGTTAGTGAATAAGGTTTTACTCATCGTTAAATTCACTTATTTTGTTATATTATACTCAAAATATGACGCATATATATGTTTATGCAATAATTTGTATTCCGAAAGTTCTATATAATGATTTTGTAATTCCGATTTGATATGAATGAATCTGTTTGACAAAAAAGAAAACAAAATATAAATAAATAAAAAGAGCGAAGGAGCGTGAATGACTCGTGTAAGACGTGGTTGGGGAAAAGAAGTAACAAATGTCGAGAGCCTAGTGGTGGAGACGGAAGCAAATTACGGGCAATGCAAAACCAAAGGAGACTTAAAGCTGATTCCCCAAAAAAGGAAAAAAAACCAATAAAAATCAAAAAAGTAATAAATACTAATATTTCAGTTACAGAGCCACAATCGTGTTCGACTCGAGGAAGGAGAAACCCAACCAAAAAAAAAAAAAAAAAAAACGTAAGCGACAGAGACGCCCGCTTGATCGCCGGCGTGCTGTGTCACTCCGGCCGAGTCTTTCACGCTTATCTCGAGTACGCTCTCTTATCTCTGATCGATGTCTCTGCGTTTTTTTTTTTTTGTTCAATTCAGATTTATGTTTTACTTTCTCATGTTTTGATCCAAGTAATCTTCGCGGAATCGATTCCTTTTCTTTTGCTATCATCATATTTGTTTTCTGCGCGATTCGAATGCATCGTTGGTAATCTTCTGTCTCTCTGCTCGAGGATCGAGGAATTGTATTGACCTAAATCCATTATTGCTGTAGTTTTTAATTCCTGGGTATTGAATCCGTTTGCAAAATCTTCTTTTTTACATTCGTCGATGTGATTATTTGGTGGATTTAATCTTTACGGGTGATTGATTTGAATTGGAGATTTCTTACTTGAAAATTGGCACACACACACACACACAGAAGAGAAGTGAATCCTAGAGTGTGTTTCTTTTTCGTGATGGTTTTTTCATATAGAAAAATTGCAGGTTTTTATGCAGTTACTAGTTACTTTGTTCTTGATACTGACTCTCTTTTTTTTTTTTTTGGGAAATTGGACCACAACAAAACATTTATTTTCAGCTGACTTTCTTGTGTTCGTTAGAAGAATGCAAAACTATGGTGATTGATTAATCGTGGGACAGTCGAAAGTTGAGGAATTGGAGGGATTCGAAAGTCGATGGAGTTCAACAAGCAGCAAGAACTTGTAGAGTCTTCTATGGAGAAAACGGATCCTCTCTGCATTTCTCAATTGAAAATATCTTCTTCTTCTCCCGAGGCCCCAGGATCGCCATTGCCACAGGCCAAGATGTCAGGGGATTTGTTAAAGACTCATAGACATTCTGTTTGTTCTAAAGACGGTCTCCCCTCAAAAGGTATAGCCTTTGCCAATTCTAATTCCTCTGGATACTTATGTTTCGTCTGAGATGGTTTTAGAACTTTCTCACTATGCTGCAGTGGAAGGGAGCCAAGAAACTTGGGAAGAGTCGCTTGACTTAGAAGATGATCACCCCACTGACAATTGTGACACCGTTGAGGTATTCTCATTGACTGGATTCCTTATGGCACAATTTGATGTTCAACATTCCTATATCAATATAGATCTAAATTGATAACTTTTGGTGGAACCAGGGAAATGGACATTCAGATTCAGCAAGCTTCGATGCAGATTTAAGTGAGTACAAAAAAAAGGCCACGATAATTGTCGAGGAATACTTTAGCACGAATGATGTTGTATCAGTTGCTAATGAGCTAAAGGAGCTTGGAATGGCTGAATACCATTATTATTTTGTCAAGAAATTAGTCTCCATGGCTATGGATAGACATGACAAAGAGAAAGAAATGGCTGCTTTTCTGTTGTCTATGCTTTATGCTGATGTCATTGATCCCCCAGAAGTTTACAGGGGTTTCAACAAACTGGTGGCTTCTGCTGATGATCTATCCGTAGATATTCCGGATGCAGTTGATGTTCTTGCTGTGTTTGTGGCTCGGGCAATTGTTGACGACATTCTTCCGCCTGTGTTCCTGAAGAAACAAATGAATTTGTTGCCAGATGACTCGAAAGGTGTAGAGGTGTTGAAAAAGGCTGAGAAGAGCTATCTAGCAACTCCGCTTCATGCAGAAGTTGTTGAGAAGAGATGGGGAGGGACTGATAATTGGACTGCTGAAGATGTGAAAGGAAGAATAAATGACTTGTTGAAAGAGTACGTGATGAGTGGAGATAAAAAAGAGGCTTTTAGATGCATTAAAGGATTGAAAGTTCCTTTCTTTCATCATGAGATTGTCAAACGGGCTCTGATAATGGCAATGGAAAGGCAAAAGGCCCAAGTAAGGTTGCTAGATTTGTTAAAAGAAGCAATTGAGGTTGGTCTCATAAACTCCACTCAAGTGACCAAAGGGTTTAGCAGAATTATCGATTCAATTGAAGATTTGTCTCTTGACATACCAGACGCACGCCGTATATTACAGTCTTTCATCTCAAAAGCGGCTTCTGAAGGATGGTTATGTGCTTCATCTCTGAAATCGCTCTCCGCTGATCCAGGTGAAAAGTCACTTGAAAACTCCAGCGCCAATGTATTTAAAGACAAGGCTAAGTCAATCGTTCGAGAATATTTCCTCTCAGGTGACACTTCAGAGGTCGTACATTGTCTAGAAACCGAGCTGAGTGCATCTTCGAGTCAGCTACGCGCAATCTTTGTCAAGTATCTGATAACTCTAGCAATGGATAGAAAGAAAAGAGAGAAAGAGATGGCTTGTGTTCTTGTCTCGTCTCTTGCTTTCCCTCCCAAAGATGTCAGAAAGGCATTCTCGATGCTCATAGAATCTGCAGACGACACTGCTCTAGACAACCCAGTGGTCGTTGAAGACCTTGCCATGTTCTTAGCCAGAGCTGTGGTCGACGAGGTGTTAGCTCCACGGGATTTAGAAGAACTGTTAAACCAGACTCCCGAGCCAGGCTCAACCGCGGGGGAAAAAGTGATTCAAATGGCGAAAACATTGCTGAAAGCACGTCTTTCGGGTGAAAGGATCTTACGCTGCTGGGGAGGAGGAGGAATTGAAACAAACTCGCCGGGTTCCACTGTGAGCGAAGTAAAAGAGAAGATTCAGGTTATTCTAGAAGAGTATGTCTCTGGTGGAGACCTGAAAGAAGCTTGTAGGTGCGTAAAGGAACTGGGAATGCCGTTTTTTCACCACGAAGTTGTGAAGAAGTCAGTGGTGAGAATCATAGAAGAGAAAGAGAAGAACGAGCGACTATGGAAGTTACTAAAAGTGTGTTTTGAAACGGGACTAGTGACAATTTATCAGATGAGCAAAGGGTTTAAAAGAGTCAATGAGTCGCTTGAGGATCTGTCTTTGGATGTCCCTGATGCTGCGGAAAAGTTTTCTAGTTGCGTCGAAAGAGCCAAGCTCGAAGGGTTCTTGGACGAATCATTTGCTTTTGAGGAAACACAAGAGAACGGCTCTCGTCTTCGTCTGGATACTGAATGATGCACCAACCTGAACCTCTTGACTCGAGACGTTGGTTTGACGCAAAATCCACCTTTTGAATCCGTTTTTTTTTTTTCTTACTAAAAAGTTTTGGTACTTTGATGATGATGATCTTACAGAAGGCGTCTCATCTGAGTGACGTTTTGTTATAACATAAGTAGTATTTACTTTTTTTCTCTTTAATATTAAATTATGACCTTTTTCTTTTTTTGTTCTTTGTGATCCGTCATCACAGATTTATCTCTCTACTTTTTTTGTTTCTTAGTTTGATTTTCTCTCGGCCATTTCCAATAAATCTTGTTTCTATGATTTTCATACAGAATGATGTTTCCATTTTATTTGAGATATACAAATGGATTTCTGAATTAATCTTGTGATATTTTTTTATCTTACACAAGAATTAAAAGTTGAATAAAAAAGAAATGGCGTCGGCCAAGAATGTGTCCTCTCTCTTAAAAGCTGGACAAACCCCACGAGTCTCCCTCTCCCATCAATTTCCTTTTCTTATGAAAAAAAAAAAGAATCTTGTAGATCGAAATTGGCGCTCCTTTTTTATCTTTTCTTTTCTTTTCTCTTCTCTGCTTTGTCGAATCCGAAGAACAGAGAGCTCGTATACTGTGTGAACATGTCGATTCGAAGACGAACTCTGCTCAAGGTTATCGTCCTTGGAGATAGCGGGTTAGCTAATTTCACTTTTATACCTTCCTAACTTCATTAATTGATAAAAATACTAACTTTTTTTTTTTTTTTGCATGATTGATCATTCAATTACTTGTTTGCTTCCCCCCAAATTTCTCAGGGTTGGCAAAACATCGTTGATGAATCAGTATCCTCACTAGATTTATAGGAATCTTTCTCTCCCTTTTCTATTTTTAGGATTCTGGGTTTCTTTATTTTATTTTTTTGGAGCAGTCTCTTTCGGGCTATCTGCTATGGATTATCTGTGAAGACCTTAGCAGGTTCTGTGTAGATATGTGAATAACAAGTTTAGTCAACAGTACAAAGCCACGATAGGAGCTGATTTTGTCACCAAGGAGCTTCAAATCGATGACAGGCTCGTCACATTGCAAGTGTGTTTCTTTGACCTGAAACCTGCTTGTTTTTTTGGAGATTTTTTTGTTTTGTTTTGTGTTTATCATTCTCTATGTGTGTTCTTTAGATTTGGGACACTGCTGGGCAAGAAAGGTTCCAGAGTCTTGGTGTTGCATTCTATAGAGGTGCAGATTGCTGTGTGCTTGTTTATGATGTCAATTACCTAAAGTCGTTTGATTCTCTCGACAATTGGCACGAGGAGTTTCTTAAGCAGGTTCTTGCTTTTAGCTTTCTTCTCCAATTGGCTCTACTTTTTTTGGTTTTAGTTTTTTTTTTGGTCTGCAAGAAAGATTCTTCTTCTGTGACTGAATCGCTTGTGAATGTTTTCTTCGTTTCCCCAGGCTAGCCCACGGGATCCAAAGGCATTCCCTTTCATATTGCTTGGTAACAAGGTTGATATTGATGGAGGAAATAGCCGAGTGGTAAGTGAGCCCTTAGCTTTTTAGTAGACAAAATTAAGAAACTTTAATTGAAAACTGAGAAGATGAGCAAGTAGTCATCAAGTCCTTGTAATACTGTAATACTGTAACAGTTTGGAGTTTATTAGTAAGTGCTTGTGGGTTTATTTAATAACCTCAGGTATCTGAGAAGAAAGCTAGAGAATGGTGTGCACAAAAGGGAAACATACTCTATTTCGAGACATCGGCTAAAGAAGATTACAATGTAGATGACTCGTTCTTGTGCATCACAAAACTTGCCCTGGCGAATGAGCGCGAGCAAGATATGTACGTAAAACATCTTCTCTTCTTTTTGTTGAACCTGTTTATTAGTTTTCTCACACTCTTTTTTTTTTATGAATCCCCCATATGGTGATGTTAAACAAGAAATATCAATTGAAACTTTTGGCAATTTGGCAGATATTTCCAGGGGATTCCAGAGTCTGGTTCGGAGCCTGAGCAAAGAGGAGGATGTGCTTGCTGAAGAAGCAGCTCTTGCCTCTGTTTGATTTGTGCATTAGCTGCTTTGTTTGTTGTGTGTGTGTGTGTGTCTATAAAACTCTATAAAGTATTGTATCCTTTTCTATGTACCAAAAGGCTCTGTATTTCATTTTGAACTAAACCGAATCCGGTTCAGTCTGCAAAATCCGTACCAATCTGGCGGTTCAGTGAAGGACGTGGCGCTTCCTTTCCCACTTGTTTCCATTGATCATCATCATCATCATCATCAATCAATCAATCAATCCCTGCGATTTCTCGTCTCATCGGGTGTGTGTGTTAACAATGGCGACGACTAGTTTAGTCACCGGACTAAAAGTGTTTTTACCGGTTATGTTCTGCGTCATGCTCGCGACACTTATCTACACTATCATTACCGATGGCCTTCCCTTACCTGACCGTCGAGATGTCTTCACACCGTAAAAATTCGACTCTCTCTCTCTTGACTCTTCATTTGCACAAACACAGAGACACATATATAAGCCTGTGTCTAGTATTTACTCATGTTCGTTCGTTACGCTTCAGATGGTTCGCTACGACGATTTTGGATTTCTACATCAATATTGTTCCTATTGCGGTATGTTTGTATTCCCGATCCTCCGCTAGTTTCTCTACCTAACCGATATGTACATTCTTCCACATTTTGATGAACGGCTTATGTTCAATCTCAGGTCTGGATTGTGTACAAGGAGTCGACATGGTTTGGTTCTATACTCTGGGCCATTTTGCTCATAATATTTGGCAGGTATCATAACAGATTAATTAAGTCCATGGACGAACATAATCATGAATTTTTGTTTTTCTTGTTTCTTCACACTTTGTTGTTACAACTCGTCTGTGTTTGAAATATTTTCCTGTGGTTTGCAGCCTCACGACCTGTGTGTATCTGTTTATGCAACTTCTCAAGCTGACAACTCAAGAGGCTTCAGAAGATCCTATGTACTATCTGTTACTGCGAGATTCGATCAAGTATGTGGTTTCCATTTCGTTAACTTGTTTCTGTGTTATGAATTCAGCGTGATTAGTTTCTCTTTAATCATTGGTTAGTTAATGTGGTTAGTGGCTGTCGTGACATCTCCTTAACTGCAAACACCATAATGATCTGTTCATCCAAGATTTATGGAAGTAATGATACTATGATTTCATTCAAACCTGTAGCTGCTCGCAAATTTTCCGTGGGAAAATCATCTGTTGGATTTTTATGTCCCGTTATGTTAACATTTGATGGCTTCTTTCCTCTGTAGTTTCCTGAGCGCATGAGTATTAATGGTGTAATGTGTTCTTGTTAGGGATGGAGTGGGTCTCAGAGACGAGAAATCCCTTGTCGTCTCTGCAAGATTTGTGTTTGGTGCCTTAGGATGTGTGATGCTAGGAGCTTTGATTTACACTTGCTTGACTGATGGTTCTCCTTTCCGCATGGAGCTTCTTTACCCGTGAGTTTTATTTTATTTCTTCATTCTTTTGTGCATTGTTTTGTATTTGAATCATCTGACACAGTCTTCAATCTGTCCTTCACGTTGCTTATTTGTTCGCTAACTATTACACAGGTGGATGGTGGTTTTACTGGTTAACTTCTACATTAATGTTGCGGTTTTATCAGTAAGTCTCAAAACTTCTCACTGCATCAAAACTCAAGTCTCCTTTTGGTTTGCTACAAAACTCAGTTTTGAACACTCTAGACTAGTGCTTTGGGTGGTGATTAATAAAAGCATATTTCTGGTCATGAGATCATAGTAATACTCTGCATTAACCGGGTTTTTACATATTTTGCTCTTCCATGAGTCATTTACTTTTTTCATATTCCAGGTTTGGGCTGTCTATAAAGAATCTAGTTGGGTCATTGGGATTCTCTGGGTTGCTCTCTTATTATCTCTTGGCAGGTACAATTTATCTCAAAGTTGTAACTCTTTACGGATCCATTCATCACCCATCAAGAAGATTTTCCATTCATCTTTATTTTAATCTTTCTCAGCTTTGGCACAAGCGTAGTCATTGTCGTGCAGCTATGCCGTCTCTCGCCTCTTGATCCGCTATACCTCGTTCTGGTGAACAACAGCAATAGGTAAGCTCGGAATATGCACAAACTCTTTTCTTCTCCTAGATCTCAGAATACCATAATCTAAGAGATAGGTTATATATGATACTCAAAGCAGCTTTTCAATAATTTGTTGTTACATTTTTAATCTCTTGGGTGGAGGAAGCAAAGAAAAAAATAAGGGCTAAAGTTAGTGAACTCTCGTGGGTCATGGCAGGGCTGGAGATATGTATGAGCGCACTCATTCTGCGGTTTTGCGTATGTGAAGCTTTGTGATTTCATTTTTACCACAAAACATTTCTTTATCCATTACAAGTTTGTATGTTGCATATCTTCTCGAAATATTTGGATATATTCTTCTGTATATAATAGTATCTTTTAGGACTCCTAAGCATGTGACAACAGTATGCACTTAGCCTGTTACAGCCTATCTCGACATGCATGATGCAATTACTTTGTAATAAACTTCTTTTGCAATCAAACATTAAGTTGGGTCACAATGCATCTACGAGAGATAGCTCTTCAGTAATTTGTGACTATTTAATATAAATATTGCTCAACTCAAATGTATCATACAGTTGAAGAGAGATAAATAGAATATCCTAGCAATATACCTGAGAATGGATCATCATAGTTAAACTCGTTTATTCTAACTTTTGAGGAACTTTTAATATAGTTAATCGTAATACATGGTTTGGTCAAAATGTCCAAAAGTAGGTTAACTTAACTATTTATGGTAATGTCACGAGACTCATGACCAAATCAATAGTCGCTAGCTCTACTCCCAAAAATAGATGGGTGTCCCGTGTCCGTCTTTTCCTCCAATCCAAACTAATCAAAACTAAAAAATCCACATATCATTTATCACTATCAATCTTTAAAAAGATAGCTTCAGCGATTCGTGACTATTCAACATAATTTGTTCAACAAAAATGTGTGTTCACTATTTTATTATTTTGGGCATGTTCTTTTGTTCATCCAGCAACTGCATCTAGATGCAGATACGAGATGCAGTTCGTTTTTGTCAAAATAAAAAATGCATCTGGATGTAAAAACTGGATGCAAAATGAAATGCATCCAAAATAATTTGATATTTTGGATGCACTTAAAACTAGAGTTTGGATGCACCAAAATGCATCCAAAATTACAAAAATCTAAAATACTCTCATTTACAATCAAAAACTAAAATATTTATCCCACCAAAAAATAAAATTTAAATTATTTATATTTTATTATTTTCAAGAAAAAAAATTACGTCATTATAACGGAATCGCAAAATTCCACTAAAACTACAAAATAACGGTTTCCCGCCAAAACCGCCAAAAAGCAGTTTCTCACCAAAATCGAAAAATAGATTTTTTTCGTAAAAATTTCAAAATAGCGGTTTCCTGCCAAAACCGTAAAATAGCGATTTCCCGCCAAAACCGCAAAAAAACAGTTTCCCGTCAAAACCATTAAAAAGCGATTTTACGCCACAACCGCAAAAAGCGGTTTCCCGCCAAAACCGCAAAATAGCGGTTTCCCGCCAAAACCGCAAAAAATTGGTTTCCCGCCAAAACCGCAAAAAACGGGTTTCTGCCAAAACCGCAAAAAGCGGTTTTCCGCCAAAATCGCAAAAAGCGGTTTTCCGCCAAAACCGCAAAAAGCGATTTTCCGCCAAAACCGCAAAATAGCGGTTTTCCGCCAAAACCGCAAAATAGCGGTTTTCCGCCAAAACCGCAAAATAGCGGTTTTCCGCCAAAAACGCAAAATAGTGGTTTCCCGCCAAAACTGCAAAAAGCGGTTTCCCGCCAAAACCGCAAAAAAGCGGTTGCCCACCAAAACCGCAAAAAAACGGTTTCCCGCCAAAACCGCAAAAATGGTTTTTTGCCACAACCGCAAAATAGTGGTTTCTCGCCAAAACGCTTTTTCCCGCCAAAACCGCAAAAAAGCGGTTTCCCGCCAAAACCGCAAAAAGCGGTTTCCCGTCAAAACCGCAAAAAGCGGTTTCCCGTCAAAACCGCAAAATAGCGGTTTTCTGCCAAAACCGCAAAATAGCGGTTTTCTGCCAAAACCGCAAAATAGTGGTTTTCCGCCAAAACCGCAAAATAGCGGTTTCCCGCTAAAACCGCAAAAAAGCGATTTCCCGCCAAAACCGCAAAAAAACGGTTTCTCACCAAAACCGCAAAAAGCGGTTTTCCGCCAAAACCGCAAAAATAGCGGTTTCCCGCCAAAACCGCAAATTTTTTTTATAAAATTTAATTATTTCATTAAATCGAATTTTATAAGTTATTTAAATATTAATTTGATAATTATTTAGTTGTAAATATAATTTATATTAAACATATAATATGTCATTTTTAGTCATTTGGTTTTAAAATGCATCTAAATAAAATAGGTAAACACACAAACAAACATAAATGCATCCAAATGCAATTTTTAGATGCAAAAACTAAACACATAAACGAACTGCGTCTGGATGCTGCATCCAAATACTGCGTCTAGATGCAGTTTTTAGACGCGGCACCTGGATTCACAAACGAACGGGGCCTTTATCGTTTCGTCATTCCACTATTCATTATATTTATCAGTAATCACCGTTGTCATAATTTTATGATTGTAGACCAACATGTATAATTGAAGAAAGAGAGAGAGGTTCTCGGCTTTGGATGTTCTCAGGCTTTTTGTTGATCCAGACATGAATGATCTCGGTTTTTCTACCACCGACTGAAATCTCCAGATCTATGTTTTTATTTCTAGTGTTAACCTAACAAGGGATTAGCATAAAAAGGGATTAGCATAAACCTTTTTAGCAAACTTTTGAGGAACTTAATATAATCAACATAAACCTCTTTAGCAAACTTTACCCACTTGTGGACAGGCTTGAACCACTTCACGTGGCTAAAGTCACATAAATGTTGTTGGAGATGGATCATGCCGGGATCCTGCACCTGATCGAGTCACCAGAGGGCACTCAAGTCTAAAGTTTCTGAGGCTTTGGATGTTCTCAGGCTATTTGTTGATCCACCTGATCATGAATGATCTCGGTTTCTCTACCACCGACTGAAATCTCCAGAGCTATGTTTTTATTTCTAGTGTTACTATGGACTCTTTGTAGCGGTTTTTTGTTGTTGTTGAAAAACTTAGTTTATGTGGTTTTTGAGTCGTTAGCTTGTAGTTGGTCCATTTTATCTAGAGTTTTTGTTCCGGACGATGATGATTTTGTTTAGTATTTATTTTTTCTTTTTCGGAAGATGATTATTTCTTAATAATCTGTGATTAGCCGATTAGTATTTTTAGAAATTTTAGTGAACTTGGTCGTCTTTGTATCTGTTCGGTCTTTCCAGAGGAAATTAAAAAAAAAATAATAATAATAATTATCTGAAAATACCGAAACTGAGTGGGGGTTATTGGTTCTTGCATTTTAATGGATTTGGAAATCCAAACCAAATCAAGTGTTATTGGTTATATGATTTTGAAATTCATATTTAAATCTTGTGTTATTGGTTCTATGATTTTAAAATCCATGTTAAAATCAAGTGCTATTCAAAAGTAAGGATTTGCAAAAAGATTTGATTTTAATTTGGATTTGAATGGGTTTATAAGTGCTTTAAGAGTAAAATACAAATGAGCAAATATCGAGTGGAACCTTGTTATTTGGTTGGATTTGGATTTACAAGTGTTTTTTTTTTCCAAGATGAAACACGAAACAATAAAAACTCAACATTAACAAAAATAAAAATCCAGCTGAAGCAAGCTACTAACATGTTTTATGTTCGATTAACGTGTTTCGTTAATGGATTTACAAGTGTTTCAGCTCCTAACGTGGCCTTTAACGTTTTTGTCTTCAGCTGGATTTTTTTTTAAACAATCGATTCTTGAAATGGTAAAAAAAATATAAAATATTGGCTTTAAAAAAAAACCAATATTTTATTATAAAATAACAATATTGGTTTTAGATAGAAAAAGCCAATTTCATTATAAAAACCAATAGTCTAATCAAACACATATAAAATAATCAATCCAACAATAGATAATAATAAATTCATCACCCAATGACGTTACGCTTAATCCAACCATAACGCTCATCAATGGACATGCTAAGGAACACATCTTTCATCCCTAATTGGTGAATCACTTTAACCGCATCGTAACGAACATGTTCCTCCAAATTAGAAACTTCTTTGATAGCTTCCCATAAGTTATTCTTCTTTTTCTCAGCTTCTCTTTGATTAGCTTCTTGTTGTTGTCTTGCTTCTCTTTCTTGTATCAAAGTAAAGAGTTTTTCAGTGATTATTGTCAAGGAGTTCATTTCGGTACAAGCTTCTTCTGCACCTTCTTTTTGAATGATTGGATCATCAACATTGTTAAGAGGATTAGTTCTCCGTCTTTTTCTTAAAGGGAGTTTTTCCAAATTATTATTTGAACCGCTGCAAAAAAAAGATGATTGTGTTTCATAATTTTCCTCGACATTCATGGAAAACTCTTCATCAGAATTTGTTTGCTCCTTTTCCGTTTCCATAGATCCACATGTTCGAGCATCAGTAGTATCGCCTAATCCAATCGCACTCCTACCCGACGCTACATTCTTTTCAAATATCACTTTGAGATCATCAAACTCTTCAAAAGTTTCGTCACGAAATTTTTTATAGTTCGGATGTGCCTACAATAAAAAAAAAAACAACATAATGAAAAATCTATGCATATATCAAAGAAGCCGTAAATCGTTTAAAAAAAATAAAATTTACCTTTATGTAGTCAGCCCACACATCATCTGGAGCTGTAAACCGTTTTGTGGTTGGATCCCATCCAAACCCAGAACTGAAGCGCAGAAGGTCAGCACCACTTAAATATTTCCCCTTCAAAATCTTCATTCTGTTCGAGTATTGTTGATAAGTTTTGGTACACCCATGTATTTTATTGAGAGCAGGTAGTATTCGTCTCTCCACCGTGAACTTGCTGAATGTACCACTATTATCACGCAAACCCGAAGCAACACCATCTAAGAGTAAATTTATCAAAGTTCTTGTTTCTTGGGGACTCCATTGATGATATGAACCTTTCCCTCGTTCTTGTGGTGGTTCATGTTGTGATTCTTCCATTGATAGGGTTTTGTGTCGGAGATTACAATTATAACACACACCTATTATATATAAAATATTCATCATAAAAATGGAAAACTGGTTCGAAAGATTTTCCATTTCGTATTCTGTTAAATGTAAAAAATATTGTAAAATTTACTTTTATGCCGTGTATTTGATGCGGACCATGCCGTGTCTTTGATGCCGTAAGAATATTGTAAGATTTTCCATGCCGTGTATTTAAAGACAACTTTACTTTCCCACCCGAACAAAATTTTGTAAAATTTACATAAACAATGATTGTAAAATGTTCTTTGCATTGTAAAATTTACATAAACAATAATTGTAAAATGTTCTTTGCCATGATAGTAATTAAGTTGCTCTGAAGACGCAGAGAAAGACACCTATCACACCACCGACAAAAATAATAAAGAATTTGTGTACCTGTAGGTATTTCTTGTCTCTTCTTCTTCTACAACACATAATTGTTGGTTTTGCTACTCTTCGTGGGAGTCAAGTTCATTTTAAATAATATAGTGATGGTAGAATTATCTATAGATGTGTTTGCCAAACTTAACTATGCTTTTGCTTGTTTTTGATGGGTTAAGTTTTTTCTTTTGTCGAAGGTATACTTTATCAAACATGGATTCAATTCTTCTAGAAGAACAAGAAACCCTTGAAGAGAGAGAAGAATATGATGAGTTAGATGCCGATATTAATTTATTGGTGTTCTTAATTTTCTGTCGGATGATATGTTTGAGGAAACGACTACAACGAGAACTTCAATTGCAAATTGAACGTCCTATTCGACGTGCAATCACAAGAGCTGGACAAGACTATATAGAAAATGTGCTAAAGGAAGATCCTCTTCATTTTCGAGAGCTATATCGGATGTATCCAAATATTTTTTTAATGTTATGCAATCTCATCCGAGAGAAGACAAGTTTATGTGATACAAGATATATTAGCCTTGAAGAAATGGTTGCATCCTTCCTCCTAATAGTTGGCCAAAATTCGAGGTATTGTTATACAAGCGACACTTAAGAGATCAAAGTTTGCCATAAGCGAGAATTTTCACAAAGTTTTGCGAGCTATAAACCAAATTTCACCAAGTTTCATGGCTATGACTGGACCCGCGGTGCCTCAAAAGATTAGAGACAGTACAAGATTTTATCCTTATTTTAAGGTACATCATTTTTATTTTTTGTCAATTAAATTATCTTTTTACGGAGCATAAATTTTACCATATGTTTAGGATTGTATCGGAGCTATCGATGGTACACATATCTTTGCAATGGTACCAAAGAAAGAAGCAGCCCCTTTCCGCAACAGAAAAGGTGATATATCGCAAAATGTGTTGGCTGCATGTAATTTTGATCTTGAGTTCATATACGTACTTAGTGGATGGGAAGGTTCAGCTCATGACTCAAAAATATTAAATGATGCTTTAACAAGGAATACTAATCGACTACCAGCTCCAGAAGGTACGTATACATATTTTGTTTTGTAAATTATTGACTTTTTTAAATAGATAAGTAACTATGTTATTATTTAATTTCAGGAAAATTTTATGTAGTCGATTGTGGATTTGCAAATCGTCGAAAGTTTTTAGCTCCATATCGTGGCGTTCGATATCATCTACAAGAGTTTTCTGGTCAAGATTCTACTCCACAAAATGAAAAAGAGTTGTTTAACCATCGATATGCCTCATTGAGAAACGTTGTTGAAAGAATCTTTGGTATCTTCAAATCTCGATTCCTAATTTTTAAGTCTGCGCCTCCTTTTCCTTATAAGACACAGACAGAAATTGTACTTGCATGTGCTGGTTTACATAACTTTCTTCGAAAGTACTGTCGTACATATAGTTTTCCTGAAGAAACAAATTATGATGAAGAATAAGAAGATCTTGAAGAAGTTAATAACAATGATGAAGAAATTCTTGGAACCCATGATCAAGAAAGAGAACATGCCAATCAATTGAGAGCAATAATTGCAACAAATATGTGGACAGATTCTTTACTTTAAGAGAATAATAGATGCTTAGTGAAATAAAAAGAACAAAAAGTTTTTTTGGTTTTTTTATTTATTTTGATTTTATTATAATACTAAAATTATTGTAATCTATTTGGTTGATTTACAATAATCTATTTATTTGATTTTGAAATCCAACTTATTTAATTTTGAAATTCACTTACCTGATTTTAAAATCAATGGATTCATTAGAATTTATAAATCTGATAAATCCATTAAAATGCAAGAACCAATAACCCCGTTGAATTTCTGAATTTCTAAATGCCCAGCTCTACTTGAAATTTAAGTTGTTTTCTAGTCAATGTCAGAAACAATAAGCCTTCAATTATGGTTACAGTAGAGCGATATATATATATATATACTGATGCGAATCTTTGTGGTTTGTATTCAACATGCATCATTTCACTTATATGCACACACAGACATCTTTTTTACTTCTTCTTCTTATGGTTTTTTATTTGGAACAAGCAATTCAATGATTGTAACATTCATTTCATAAATAAATGCTATATATGACGTTAATTAGAATGGTTTATGTTGATCGAATATTCTCTGAAAACTCATTCGGTTAATTTATTCGGAAAACTCGTGTACATATAATATTAGTATATATTAGCTGAGACTTCTTATTAATTTTTTTGTATTTATTATAAAAAAAATGTGAGATGGTACATGAATCATGTAGTATTGAAATGAACAATCTGTGTTCATGTGAAAGTCGTCAACATCAGTGTTCTAATAAAGAAATGATTGAATAAAGAAGAGAGTGAGTGGGATTGATACGTGTCACCGTCCAAAATGTTTCTAGCCTTCTCATTGGAGCTACACCAGCCGGCCTTTGCCTCATCATTTGTTGACTTCACTCACCTTTTTACATATTTTAATTAACATTCAATTCATTGCTCGGTTCTAGATTCCCCTTTCTTTTTCTATTTGACATTTAATTTGAAACGTAAGATTATAGTATCAACGTAGTGAATGCATATGGTGATATTCCGCCGATGATTTTTCGACCAAACAAAATTCATTAATATTTGTCAAAATCCGATGAAATAAGATATGTTGGTAATATATCAAAAAATTTATTGAAAAATCATCTGAAGTTACCAAGGGGCAAGGGACTGGTTTTGTCGAAAATTCAATGAAAATTCAGTCGAAAATTCTAATTTTATATAATAAGTGGGAAATTTATCAAAAAATTCATTCGAATTTCCGATGACTATGGTTTCTTAATTTAATTGTAAAATATTTATTAGTTTTTTGCCATCTCAATTTTTGTATATTAAAATTGATTAATGTCACGGTTCTGCTGTGAAAAAAAAGTATATTGTATAATAAGGTAATTCTTGGACAATCACATAAAGGAACTGTTGACAATAAAAGGGGTAATGCATATCTCGCTCACTAAACCACAATAGAATCGATTCATTGGGCTATAACTTAGTCATAAAATATATATAACGAAATGTAGTGAAAAAAATTTAAAAAAAAAGAAGAAGAAATGTCTACCGTTTGAGAGAATACGACTTTTCAAAAAAGTTTTTGAATTTTATAAAAAATTCCTCCACCATAGTATCACTTTAATAAAAGATTGTTATAAAAATGATATATTAACAAAACAAAAAGTAGGCACACTAACATAATTAAAATTGAATACTCTTTCTATTAGCAAGTAACCAAAATCCAGTCTCTAATCAACAAAAATGAATGTTTGTGCATAATTTTGGTTATGATAATCATATACATGTTATATGCAATCGCTGAAAGTCTACCACTAAGAAAGTTATATTTACTTCAAAAGTAATTACAGTGCTGAATAATTAGGGAAAAAAAAAACTGATGGTTTTCTATTAAATTACAATTATTATCAGCCCAATATCTCCACGTATGTTTGAGCCCATCCCATACATGAAAGCATGACCATGAAAAGCCCACAGTGATGTTTCATCTTCAAGACTCCAGCCATCCCAGAGTGTGGACCCCACACCACGAATCGTATGGAGATTATTGCAATATATTGCTCGCATCTTATTGCGCCACGTCTGTGTTTGGCGGAAGATCGACGTCCATATATCTCTTGCTCCACTCTGATTGGTACACGTCATCTTGTTATGTTCTACTTGTTTATGTGGTTGAGTGGACAAGTGGGAAGAAGAAAAATATCTAAAGGAGCGTGGGACCCATTTAGATATTTTCTCGACGGGCTGTCTCCACAAAAGCTGCCCGTTAATCAACAGCCATCAGACGGCTCGAAACTCTTCCGGTCAAGCTGCCCGAAAACTCGTGAAGGAATTTGTGGGTGGGACTCACTCACCACTGAAATCAACGGTTGAGATTCGAAGGAGTACGTAACACCTCGTAGCATCTTAACATGGCTCCTCCCAAAATATCTGCGGACAAATGTCACTAGTTTTGTAAAACTAATTAACTAATCAGGCAATCACATGAGAGCTAGTAGTTAAATTATTTAATGAAAAGGAAATAATACAATCATGAGCAACAAAACCTTTAAAACAATCTGTGATTAGTTATTCAAATTCTTTACCAATATGACCATAATGTGAATGTAGAGTTTTTTTTTGGAAACCAATAAAAAATTAGCTTATTTATCTATCATCCCGTGTTTCTATACACAAAATTTATGGTAAATTGATGTTTCAGAAGAAAAAAAATTAATTTAAAATAAACCGAATTTTGAAGTAAGCTGAGTTTACACTTTGTGATATTTTCACAGCCAAAATCTATGTAAGATTAAAAATCAAGTTAATTAATTATTTGAGGTAAAGAAAATATATGTATGTGACATGATGAGGGATGGTATGGCGATGGACATGGATGGTGAGATCTAAATGGCGCATGAAGGTCGTGGCAAAGCCAGGAAATATCGATGCCACGTCAGGCGGAAATCTTAAACCGAGTGGAGAAGCCTCCAAATCTCTTTCTCTCTCCCCCTCGTACCTCCTAAGCCACAATCTCTTGTTGTATCCTCCAGAATCATTTTTGATATTCTCTTCTTCTTCTTCGTCTTTTTTCTTTTCTTTTCCACTGATATTCTTCCATCGATTTCTAGCTCTCAAAAATATCCAGAAAGCTAAAAGCAAAGCAGAGAAGAAGAATTAATCAGCAATCGCATAGGAAGATTCCTTGAAGGTCGTGTTTGGTTTCCTTCTAATTTTTTCATGCTTTGGTTGATTCTCAGATGAGATTTGATGTTGAGATTATTTTTGGTAAATCTTGATGATGGATGATTTCTCCTTAATTTTGGACTCAATTCTTTTGGTGTTTTCCCTTTACTGGTTTCTACTTGCATTTTCTCAGCATAGATTTGTTCTTCTCTCTGTGTTGATTTCAAAGTTGTGTACCACATCTCGTCTGATTGAGATTCTTCTCTTCTTAGTTGTGTCTACAGGAAGGAGCGATTACTCAACAAGACCTGTATTAGGATCATCTACGCGATAGAGTGTTAACCACAAACCACACGGATTTAGCGTTTTTTCTTCTTCTTCAGCTTCGATTTACTGTACAGTGTGTGGGTAGATCAAGGACTAATCTGGGGATGTGCTCTTCTTGCCGGCGAATTTTAACCTATTGATTCTCGATTGGTAGAAAGGTTGGAGATCAAGGGTTTAGTGATTTCGTCTCTTTTGTGGAGATTTTCTTCTGTTGGTGTTAAGATCGTAACCATTCTAGTGGTTTAGTTTTCGGCTCCTGGTTTTATTTCGGATGGCTATTTCATCTGAGAGGTGGATCGATGGTCTTCAGTTCTCATCCTTGTTATGGCCTCCGCCACGAGACCCTCAACAACATAAGGTATATATGACTGAAACTGGTTGATCCATGAACCGGCAGTTATGCTCTCTGATACGTGTGCCTCACTGTGCTCGTGCTCTTTATATGATTTGGGATATCTCTGATTACTGATTGTGTTCTCCGGGTTTTCTAGGATCAAGTCGTTGCCTATGTCGAATACTTTGGTCAATTCACATCAGAGCAATTCCCCGATGACATTGCTGAGGTACTTGTTGAGTTATGCCCAATGAGTTTCTTGTTACTGATAATGCTTATAAGAGTATTCTCTCAGTAGTGACGTTTTACTGATTTATAAAATATCTCTATCAGTTGGTCCGCCATCAGTATCCGTCAACTGAGAAGCGACTTTTGGATGATGTGCTGGGTACGAACTTCTCTATCAACACTTGTGATGCTATATCCGCACTTCTTTATTGTGCATCTCCATCTGATTTTTTCGTTTGATGATGAACAGCAATGTTTGTCCTTCATCATCCGGAGCATGGTCATGCAGTAATTCTCCCAATCATTTCATGCCTCATTGATGGCTCTCTGGTGTACAACAAGGAAGCTCATCCGTTTGCCTCTTTCATATCTTTAGTTTGCCCAAGTAGCGAGGTAAATAGTTTCCCCACAATTTTAGCTAAGACTATCTTCCGTGATATTTTTTCCTTTTTTCATATCCTGCTTAGTCATTCGTTGTAAAGCTCCTATACCATTTTAATGCTGACATGTTTACAATCTTAACAGAATGACTATTCGGAGCAATGGGCTTTGGCGTGTGGAGAAATCCTTCGCATTTTGACTCATTACAATCGTCCCATATATAAGACTGAGCAGCAAAATGGAGAAACAGAGATAAATTGTCTGAGCAAAGCTACAACTAGTGGTTCTACGCTTTCAGAGCCTAAGGCTGTATCACCAGTACAGCATGAAAGGAAACCGTTAAGGCCTTTGTCTCCATGGATCAGTGATATATTACTTGCTGCTCCCTTGGGTATAAGAAGTGACTACTTCCGTTGGTAAGTAGATTGTGTTACTGATGCTTCTATGTCTTCATGCGCTGGCCTCGTTCCTTTTTTTTTTTTTTTTTTTGGGTCTTCTGCTGAGGACTATGGATTGAGGTTCTGTAGTGTGCTTAAGCTTACTTACAACTAAAAAAGTTGCTCATATAAACAGGTGTAGTGGTGTAATGGGTAAATATGCTGCTGGAGAGCTCAAGCCGCCAACCATTGGTGAGTTTAATAATTCCGTGTTTATATCCTCTCGGAACCGGATATTGATGAAAGTTCTGATCAATGGAGTTGTTCTGTCATTTCGTTCATAAATGTGTTTCCATCTCCTGTGGCAATTAGAATGGGTTCTGAGTTGCTTCTTGTAACACTCACGTTGAGCACTGTCTTACTTTGGCAGCTTCTCGAGGATCTGGTAAACACCCTCAACTGATGCCTTCGACGCCAAGATGGGCGGTTGCTAATGGAGCTGGTGTCATACTGAGTGTTTGTGATGATGAAGTTGCTCGATATGAGACTGCTACTCTAACAGCAGTTGCTGTCCCTGCTCTTCTTCTTCCCCCACCAACGACATCCTTAGATGAGCATTTAGTTGCTGGTCTTCCAGCTCTTGAACCATATGCACGTTTGTTTCATAGGTAGCGTTTCTGAACGTACCCTTTGGTTTGTGGTTTATTATTAGTAGTCTGTTGCTAGTTTTAAGGTTGTGCTTCCTTCAGAATTGCTTCTCACTTTCCTGTTTTACTGTCAGATATTATGCCATTGCAACTCCAAGTGCTACTCAGAGACTTCTTCTTGGACTCTTAGAAGCACCGCCGTCGTGGGCTCCAGATGCACTTGATGCTGCAGTACAGCTTGTGGAACTCCTTCGAGCTGCTGAAGATTATGCATCTGGTGTAAGGGTAAGCGTAATAATATGAATCCTTTAATCTCTCCAGAAAGCTGATCGTGTCCCTTGTTCCGCACTATGAGATTTGTTGGCTTACAATATGTGGGAGCCTTTGAAACTTCATCAGCGGATAGCATTGGCTCCTAAAACAAATCAGCTTTGATATGTCATCAAAAGGATTAGTGTTGATCACACTCTCTTTCTTGATGTAGCTACCCAGGAACTGGATGCATTTGCACTTCTTGCGTGCAATAGGAATTGCTATGTCTATGAGGGCAGGTGTTGCTGCTGATGCTGCAGCCGCTTTGCTTTTCCGCATACTCTCACAGCCAGCACTGCTTTTTCCTCCGCTATGCCAAGTTGAGGGAGTAGAAATTCAGCACGCGCCTATTGGTGGCTACAGTTCAAATTACAGAAAGCAGGCACGGTTCCTATTTTTTTCTTTTCTTTTTGGTGTTCTACCAACTTATCCCTGATATGAAAATTATAGTGGGACTGACTAATAACACAATCCTGTATTCCTCACCAGATAGAAGTTCCTGCAGCAGAAGCAACCATTGAAGCCACTGCTCAAGGAATTGCCTCAATGCTTTGTGCTCATGGTCCTGAAGTCGAGTGGAGAATTTGCACTATATGGGAAGCTGCCTATGGATTGATCCCTTTAAATTCCTCAGCGGTTGATCTTCCCGAAATCATAGTTGCTACCCCACTGCAACCTCCTATATTGTCATGGAATCTATACATTCCACTCCTCAAAGTACTTGAATATCTTCCACGAGGGAGTCCTTCGGAAGCATGCTTGATGAAAATATTTGTTGCCACCGTGGAAACAATCCTCAGCAGAACTTTTCCTCCAGAATCTTCTAGGGAACATGTCAGGAAAGCTAGATCGAGTTTTACCACAAGACCAGCGACCAAAAACCTTGCTATGGCTGAGCTTCGTGCTATGGTCCATGCTCTATTTTTAGAGTCATGTGCTGGTGTGGAGATAGCTTCGCGCCTACTTTTTGTTGTGTTGACTGTATGTGTTAGCCATGAAGCACAGTCTAGTGGGAGCAAGAGACCGAGAAGCGAATATGCTAGTACTGCCGAGGAGAATCAATCTGTATCTGACAATCAAACTACTAACCGTAAAAGTAGAAATGTCAAGGGACAGGGACCTGTGGCAGCATTTGATTCATACGTTCTTGCTGCTGTTTGTGCTCTTGCCTGTGAGGTTCAGCTGTATCCTATGATCTCTGGAGGGGGAAACTTTTCCAATTCTGCAGTGGCTGGAACTATTACAAAGCCTGTAAAGATAAATGGGTCATCTAACCAGTATGGAGCTGGGATTGACTCAGCAGTTAATCATACACGCCGAATCTTGGCAATTCTAGAGGCACTCTTTTCATTGAAACCATCTTCTGTGGGGACTCCATGGAGTTACAGTTCTAGCGAGATAGTTGCTGCGGCCATGGTTGCAGCTCATATCTCCGAACTGTTCAGACGTTCAAAGGCCTTGACGCATGCACTGTCTGGGTTGATGAGATGTAAGTGGGACAAGGAAATTCATAGAAGAGCATCGTCATTGTATAACCTCATTGATGTTCACAGCAAAGTTGTTGCATCCATTGTCGACAAAGCTGAACCCTTAGAAGCCTACCTTAAGAATGCACCGGTTCAGAAGGATTCTCTGACCTGTCTAAACTGGAAACAACAGAACACATGTGCAAGCACCACAGGCTTTGGTACAGCGGTGACATCCACGTCACGTAGTGAAATGACTCCAAGAGGCAACCATAAGTATGCTAGACATTCAGATGAAGGCTCAGGGACTAGACACTCAGAGAAGGGTATCAAAGATTTCCTCTTAGATGCTTCTGATCTAGCGAATTTCCTCACAGCTGATAGGCTCGCAGGGTTTTATTGTGGTACACAAGTTCTTTTGAGGTCAGTACTTGCAGAGAAACCGGAGCTTTCTTTCTCCGTTGTTTCACTGTTATGGCACAAACTGATTGCTGCTCCTGAAATCCAGCCCACCGCGGAAAGCACCTCTGCTCAACAAGGATGGAGACAGGTAAACCTCAGCATCTCTATTTCCCAGCTCTATTACAGTTTTCTTGATGTTCTTTTGGTTGTTCACGAATCCAAGTTCTCAAGGGGTTCATTTACTGATCATAATTTTGCATATATCAGGTAGTTGATGCACTATGCAATGTCGTATCTGCAACGCCAGCTAAAGCAGCTGCAGCAGTTGTTCTTCAGGTCCAAATTTCTCTGATATTTTATTTATTTAATTTGTTCACGCTATATAATTCTTGGTTCACTTGATTCGATCTCTCATGTATTGCAAATTTTAAGAAAATTAAGCCGAGAACTTTTGTGCAGCACTTGTTTTAATATTTCACGGATAGGAAATAAAGAAATAAAATTTATGTGTAAGATTATGGTCTAGCCATGGGTTTGTTTCAAGCTTACATATTGAAGAAATTACTTTTATGGTCTAGTATCTTGAATAGTCATGTGTTATTTACAGGCTGAAAGGGAGTTGCAGCCTTGGATCGCTAAAGATGATGAAGAAGGTCAGAAAATGTGGAAAATCAACCAACGGATAGTCAAAGTGATGGTGGAACTCATGCGCAATCATGACAGGCCTGAGTCACTGGTGATTTTGGCAAGTGCATCAGATCTTCTTCTGCGGGCAACTGATGGAATGCTTGTTGATGGAGAAGCTTGTACATTACCTCAACTTGAGGTACTACACTGTTATTTGCTTTACAATGCCCTTCCTCGGGCTAGACTGAAAATTTGTTTTCTGATTCCGCTGAATTTCAAAACTTTTGCAGCTACTTGAAGCTACGGCAAGAGCAATACAGCCGGTGCTAGCTTGGGGGCCATCTGGACTAGCAGTGGTGGACGGTTTATCCAATCTATTGAAGGTAAGCATGAGTCGAACAGAGCCTATGGTTTCTTGTGTCAATTGTAGATGATCAGTAGTAGGTCCAAACCAACTCTCACATAAACCTATGAGTTAAACTCGCTCGCTCTTAGATAACAAAATGTGAGCGGAGGGAAGTTGAGGCTCCGAAATCATCTAGCTCTTAGCCTTATTATCTTTGCAAGCTGGTAGTCGGTTAATTTTCTCTGAGAAGTTAGGGTATTAATGCTCAGAGTCATGTCCCAGTTACCAAAGTACTAAACCTTCACTCAATTGTTGACAACTGAATATGGACTGTCGTTTGGAGACCAAGCGGGTCTAGACTTTGGCGCAGACCCCTTGTTCACATCTGTTTGCTTCTATGCAGTGTCGTCTACCGGCAACAATACGGTGCTTATCACACCCAAGTGCACACGTACGTGCCTTGAGCACATCAGTACTACGTGACATCATGAACCAAAGCTCCATAACCATCAAGGTAACTCCAAAACCACCGCCAACAACAGAGAAGAACGGAATGCACAGCCCGTCGTATCGGTTCTTCAACGCGGCGACAATAGACTGGAAAGCAGATATCCAAAAATGTTTGAACTGGGAAGCTCACAGCTTGCTGTCCACAACTATGCCTACTCAGTTTCTTGACACGGCGGCTCGAGAACTAGGCTGTACCATATCATTGTCGTCCCAATAACGAGCGCCTCTATTGTTTTATGGTTATTTAGTTTCTTTAGACAAAAGAAAGATTTGGATGTAGACCAAAAGCAGAATATATTTATATGTAATATGTATGATGAGTGACTGACGCAATCACCCCCACCGGCGTTGGATTTGCTGTCTCTCCGGTCTTATATAACTTAACCTCTCTCTTATTTGTACATTTTTAAATGACGAACCAGCACAATTTTTTTTTTTTTTTTAATCCTTTTGCCTTCGTCATATTTCTTCGTAATGTTCGAAAATTATCCCCCAAAACCTAAAAAAATATTAAAAATAGCACAAATCTCTACATGCTGAGATTCTTATTTTTCTTCAAGCTCATGGTGCTGTGTCTTTACAGGAGCGTGTGACAAGGGTTGGAACATCAAAGCAACGGGATGGGCCAATGGTACTACAGTTAACATATGAGACTGGTTATCAGGAAGGAAACCGTGTCCATACTTTCCACGGACATCAAGACGCAGTCCAATTCAAAAGGTGTCTTATCTCTTTAGACATCACTGCTAGTGTTAACCAGACAGAAGACTTCCGATGAAACCAAATTGGGAATGAGGAAGTGACGATGACTAACTATTATTGGGACTATGTTGAATATATATGCTTTGTAAACCTGAACAAAATCCAAATAATTGGGTCGAGCATACCGGGCCGTTCACACACATGTAATAAAATCGAATATGATCAATTGATCCGGTTTCGGTTTGGATTTTTTTTTTTTTTTTTTATGCAAGGAAAATTTATCTTTAATTCAAGGATTCACGAATCTATTAAGATTATTTCCATATATAGTTGAGTTACGGTTTGTTGAACTATGAAGATTTCTTTAGTCGGAGAAGTCTTAAAACGCAAACACAAGTAAATCTCAATTGAACCAGAAACTCAATTCGAAATTACCAAACCCCAATTGATCTCTATCCTAAGCTCCTAACCCCTAGACGACGATTAATGTCAATGCTACCATAAACAGCGTTAAAGACAAGGAACGAGTACAAGAGCTCAGAGCCTCGTGAGTGGTGACCACGATTACTTCACTTTTTCAGTATGGATATTATTAATCCAACAAGACACCTAACACAAAGTATGGTGATTGAGTAAATGAGAAAGTATGGTGGTTAAGTAAATGATAACTGACTTTTCAGTTGTGCACCTAATATAACGAAGAAGAAGGAGTGGAGTGGAGAGTGAAGTGAGAGAGAAAAAAAAACAAACACAGAGAAAATGAGGTTTATTCACCTGTGTCTTCTTCTTGTGTTGAACTCTATTTCAGCAGCAGAAGTCACCGTTCCAAGTTCTTGTGTAAGACTCTGTGGGAAGATCTCCATACCGTTTCCTTTTGGAATTGGCGACGGGTGCTACCTCAACGATTGGTACGAGGTCCAATGCAACAAGTCGGTCCCGTTTCTGCCCAAAATCAAAAAGGAATTGGTGAAAATCGATCTACCGGGATCATTAGAGCACGCAGTTGAGTCCATTCCTTCTGGGTCACTCCGCATCAAAACCAGCATAACTTCTATGGGGTGTTCTGGCGGCGACGGAGAGAAGTTGGAAGAGGTTTTGAATTTTACGGCAAGTCCTTTTTCAATCGGAAGCAATAACCAACTGATGGCTTTTGGGTGCAATGTCACTGCCACGTTGACGCATATTGACCCCGGAATTGTGGGATGCGTCTCGACTTGCGATGTAACGAAAGTCCGAATGACGTTCTCAGAAACAGACTGCGATGGCTACCGGTGTTGCAATGCAAGCACGCCTAGAGAGGTCGGTGATGATGTAATTGGTGTGAAAATAGAGAGCGGCGATGGTGGTAATCCGACGTGCGGAGTCGCCTTCTTAACCGACGAATATGAGCAACCATCACTGTGGCCCAACAGAACTGATCCGAAAAAGCTTCACGCTAGGAAATATGCTACCATCCAGCTGACGTGGTACATTCGTACGACGAATCTTTCGTTTCAAGAATCCTTGCGGTGCAGCATCAACTCACTGGATGACGACTTTCACTCTAGACCGTGCTTCTGCTATGTGGGGACTAATGATAGGCTCAGATTGATAAACTGTGCGTGCACCTCTGGTTACAAGGGTAACCCATACGATCAGGATGGATGCAAAGGTCAGTTCTTGGAGCTCTACGTACTAATCATTAAAAATCAAACTAAAAAATTCCCCTTAATTAATTAATTAAGATCATCATCTGGATATATATAATAATTTCATGACGTTTTCTTTTCATATGTAGATATTGATGAGTGTAAAATCCTCGAAGATGGACGTGCCAAGTATTGTAATAGCCGCAAGACTACTTGTCAAAATATTCCCGGAAGCTATCTATGCGTGACCGAAAAGAACAAAACCTCCATAATTTATATTGGTAAACTCTCTTACTATCCAATTTTTTCTTACCCGTATTCTTAAGCTTTTAAAATTTACGAGAATTAACATCATGATTACTAAAAAATTAGATTAAGACCCCTATAATATATATATGCGGGTCAATTATTTACTATGATCATAAATTTAAAATTTTGCAGCAATAGGGTCAATATCTACTTTACAACAAATGCCCGTTAATTTAAGAACCAACAAATATAATATCGATTATTTATATATATATATATATTCATTTATTTGAAAATATTCTTTTGCTAAAACTCAGATAATCATAGAACGTATATGAGTTTATATTATATTGTTACTAAAGTCATTGAAAGGAACCATCATTAAAATCATAATAAAAAAAAAACATTGAACCTCTGATATATATGGACTCCTATTGCGAATTCTTAATCACTAAAGCAGCAAAAAAATGTTTATCTTTGTAATATTTATAGACTTACTTATTTGCAATATATAAACAATCAATAAATCAAGTGTGTTTTATATCTTTTAATCTATACAGTAATATTAACTTAATGAAATGTTTTAATAAGATTTAAGAGATCGATTTAAGCCCGATAAATATATTCCATTATGCTTAATTTTTTATTGTTTACCAAAAAAAGTTTTGTAACTAAAAATTCTATTGAAAACTTAGAATACGTGAATCAAAATACATTTATTTAATGGAATAATTTCAGTTTTGACTCAAAATATATGCTCTTCTAAATATTAAACTTCTTTTAATTCCAATTTATATCATACTACATATTTTTTTATAAAATGGATCAAATTTCTTTTTTGATATTTTTATCTATGTAATTTTTTTATTTTATACTTATTACCCTTTTATGTAATACAAAAAAATATGAATAGAAAGTTCTGAAAAAGCATATCCAATATAAGACATTGGTTTTATAATCAAATAAAAACTAAAACATGGTACATTTTGTTATACGCAAACATTGTGAACTTAAAAAAACTGTCAGAAACATTTTCTTTCTGAAAAACCGTTTTCTGGAAACCATTTTTTAAGGGTACGTTGTTTTATTTTTGTTGGTTATTGTTTTGCATTGATGTTCACTTATGACATGAAAATTATAACTTTAAACCTTAAACCATATAATTAAGAAGTAAACCATAAGCCCTAAAAACATGAACACTAACCCCTTAAAAAATAAATCTCTAATCCTCAAATCTATTTTTGCCTTTACTTTTCCTGAAATATTTTGATATAGCATTGTCTTGTGATATATATATTATGATATCATCTTTATAATATTTATATATTTGCAGTATATAGTAAATCAATATATCAAGTGTGTTTTAACAAGATCTATACACGCCTCTCAGAAAATAATATGTATATTCCACGTTTTAGTTAGACTTTACAACCTCCTAACCAACTCACTATGACAAATACTNATTCATATTTATATATATTTTTTGAAAAAATACTGTGATATCATCTTTTATCTCCCCTTGGTCTTTGATGGATTTGCAGGGGTTAGCGTAGGTTTAGGCGTGTTGCTTGTAGGTGTAGGTATTGGGCTATACAAATTTATCAAGAAGTATAGAAAGACGAACCTCAGAAAAAAGTTCTTTAAGCGTAATGGAGGTCTTTTGTTAAAGCAACAATTAGCTTCAGGAGAAGGCTCTGTAGAGAAAACAATAATATTCAGCTCCAAAGAATTAGAGAAAGCTACAGAGAGCTTCAGTTTGGAGAGGGTTCTTGGGGAAGGTGGCCAAGGAACGGTGTTCAAAGGGATGCTCGCTGACGGTAGGATCGTAGCGGTAAAGAAATCCAAGGTTTTGGACGAAGATAAAGTGGAGGAATTCATCAACGAGGTTGTCGTTCTCTCTAAAATCAAGCACCGCAACATCGTTGGGATATTAGGATGCTGTCTAGAGACAGAGGTTCCTGTTTTGGTGTATGAGTACATTCCCAACGGCAATCTTTTCGAACATCTTCATAATGAGGACACGATTGCTACTTGGGAAGTACGCTTGCGTGTTGCCATAGAGATTGCAAGAGCGATTTCATACCTCCATTATGCTGCATCATCTCCGATATATCACAAGGACATCAAGTCCACGAACATACTGCTTGATGAGAAGTATCGAGCAAGATTGTCAGATTTCGGTACGTCTAGAGTGATAGCTGTGGATCACACCCACCTCACAACGGTGGTTTCAGGTACCGTAGGATATGTGGATCCTGAATACTTTCAGTCGAGCCAGTACACAGAGAAGAGTGATGTCTACAGTTATGGAGTTGTGCTCGCAGAACTCATTACTGGAGAAAAGCCACAGTTTCAAGGAAACAAGACTCTAGCAAGTTACTTCCTCGTAGCTATGGAAGAGAAGAGCCTTTTCGACATCATCGATCCTCGAATGAAAGAGGATTGCGTGTTGGAACAAGTCACAGGGGTGGCCAAAATTGCGAAGTTGTGCCTCAATCTTAAGGGAGATAAACGGCCAAATATGAGAGAAATTTTAATGGAGTTGGAGAGGCTTTCTTCGTCACAACCAGAGGGCCATGCCATGGGAATTGATTCTGATGTGGAAGAAGCTGCACAAGTTTATACACGCAGGGAATCGTTGAACATTGATGTCGCTTCAACTTCAACATCGCAATACGATTCTGGTGCAGCTATGTGGAGTGACGCTGAACCTTTTGTTTCTTCATCAAACATGATTGATCGCTTGAGCCAACTACCTAGTATTGACTTTGGGATATAAATATGCCCCTTTTTATATTATTTGAATATTGTATTAAATCTATTTAATGATTTTCAGACTTTCAACATAGCAGTTGTTTTTATTATTACTCTCATTTTTTTCCATTAATTCTCTAAACATGATGATTGCTAGACCCAACGCCCGTTGTTGACTAAAAATTCTATGTCTTAAACTGAAAACGAAACCTAACATCATACCATGATAAGTTATCAAAAATCGTTACATTATATCGACCTTTCTTAATTACTGAGGCCACAAGTGAAGCCATGGAGGGAGAAGAGCAAAGTCCTCTTCTATTCTTCACAATGAATACAATGTATTCATATACCACACTAGAGATGTCTATCAAAGTGACAATGCAGGCCATGTTCGTTTGCGTGTCGTCCAACAACATGTCATCCAACATGTGAACCAAATCACTACAAACGCAGGCCATTTTCGTTTGCGTGTCGTCCAACAACATGTCATCGCGATTAATTAAACACAGTGGCCAGCGATAGTAAGAAATTTTGGGACGCTGAAATTTATTTCGCTACTAAAAATTTAAGATAAAATTCCAAATTTTGTCAATTTTTGTTTTGTTTGGTGTAAAATTATGTGTTTTACAATTGTTATGTTGTATTGAGCAAGAAACTTACTTTTTATAAGTAGTGCAATATTTTATTTTTAATATTGTTAAAATAACACATTTGCAATATTTTTGTTGTATCTTAGACTTTTGGTTTCGTTTGATTTTCGTGGTTAGCTATAATTTGTAAGGTTAATTTATATGGTTCGATCTTATTGGTCAGCCTTGCTTTTCGACACTGAATTCTCTTTCAGCCAGAGAATTAATTGGTTTATATTTGTGTTTAAAGTTAGCTAAAGCCAGAAAAAATAATAAATAAATAAACCAAAAAACACTTACCACACATTTTTTAAAATAAATACTACACTTTGATGTCTTTAGATTCATAATAATCCAAAATATTTTTTGTTTCAAAACATGAATAATCTCATATATTTTGTGTTAGTTATTGCTATGTATTTTGGGTTGAGTGAAGCAGACAATTGCAAGAAAGGATTGTTCGAAATTCAAAACAAAGTCGGTCCTGGTCAAATTCTCCGGGTTAGCTGCACTGATGGAGGTGGGATCCAGTTGTTGAAATTCAATGAGAAATACGCTCCCAATATAACAGCAGTACGAGAGGAGCGATGGGGGCAAGGGGGGGCAATGGAATTGTTTTTTGGGTAAAGGACCTGAAACGGATCGTGTTATGTATGAGTTGAATGCACATATTCCAAGTCCTCCATGTAATAATGGGTTCCGCTCATGGATTGCTAAAAGTGATGGGGTTTACTTGGAGAAAAATAGAATAAAACCTATGACGCTTGTGGGTAAATGGAGAAAAAATGGCACATATTAATTCATATGATCGGTGCTTTTTCATTTTTTTTCTCGTAAAACTAATTAATATTTATGAAACTGAGTTTTTTTTGGGGGGGGGGGGTCTTGAAGTCTTGAAGATATATACACCAAAATATTGTAATAAAATTAGATGAATACCTGTGTGTATACGCGGGTTTTCTTTCAATTTGTTTTAAATATTATATGGTTTATTTACTTTTGTGTTTCAATAAATTTAATATTTTAAGAATATGATCATTTTGGAGTTATGGTTGTATTTCCCTAAGACGTAGTATATTATAATTTTTACTCTTTTTTTTATGTATAAAATATGTCAAATGTTTTATTTTCTTTAAAATAGTCACCAACATAAATAAGTTAACGATACAGTTTTTTATAACTCATTTTGTACCATAATTTTCAGAAGGTTAAAGTAAACAATTTACTTTCATTTCCTCTTCTTACTTGAGCTTTGAGCTTTGTACTTTGTTTCTAATAGCGCCATTCTACATCACCGATCGCGATTGGCATATTTTTGGTTATAACTTATTACCATTTCCTTGACGTTAAAAGAGACCCAACAAAAGGGACCACCTGATTTTGTTAATCAATAAATTACATGTTAACGTCTTTGGGTGATCAAAGAAAAGGCACACATAGCACCCTCATGATACCTCGATCGCGTCCATAAAACATAGAGCCTATTATATTTTGAATTGAAGTACTTTGTGATCAAATTAAAATTAAGATGCATACATATAACTTGCATGAAATGAGAAATCTGGTGGTGAAATCAAATACATGAATCCTAAACATATTGACAATCTATACATAAGCAAACATACATTTTCGCTCAACGATTCGTTTATTTATATTCCACATAATTGGATACAACATTTAAAATAAAAATAAAAAAATGAAGTATATCTTCAGTCTATAGACTGATGCTATGTAAAAATGTTTTATCATACATATTATACCATTACAAACTTTTTGAATCATACATGTCATACCATAAATATATTTTCCATACAATATAAAAAATATAAAAGATAAAAAAAATAAATAATAAGTTAGCCAAACAGGTAAAAATTGAAATATTTCTATAATTTATTTGTATTAATTATACATGTTGCCAAACATCACAATTTGTAAAGAAAATCTTATCAAATCTTATCAAATCAGCAAAAATATAAATTATATCTTATTTTTTCATTTTACACTTTATATATTACAAAATTAAATATATAAAAAACATTATTCCGCGCTGACACGCAAGTTAAAATCATACTAGATTTTAGAGATTTTAAGATCAAAATATCAAACGAAATTGTTTAAATTCCGCTAGATTTTCTGATTTTAACTTAAATCATAAAAAATTATGTTATAAAATTTGTTTTAATACATTAAATAAATGTTTTGAAATCCGACCCGGAAAGCAAACCGGAGAGTCTTTCGAGCCACCAGGTCCATGGGTTAACCCGGTTCAATACGGTCCAACCGCAATCAACAATTAATGAAAAAAATATATATATATATATATATACACGACACACACATATATACATATATATATATATAAGTATAGAAACTAACAAATCTCTAAGATATGTTTAAAAAAGATATGTATAACTGACAAAGTAATTATTATTTTAATTGATAAAGTATTATTCACAAACGAAAGAATATCATAAAGTACCAGATTGTAAAATCTGAATGACTCAATAAAAACAATAAAGAAAACCTTCTGATTGAATTATTACGGAACCATATCCGTCCGGATAAACGATTATGTTTTTATGGGTTTTATTGGATTTTATAATATAAGTTTTAGAGTTATAACCGAACCGGATTGTTGTCTGGATCCTGGATTTTAGATTTATAACCGAACCGGCTGGTTTGATCAAGATTTAAAAACATTGTATTAAATCTATTAAAAAAAATTATTCCATGCGGGCGCGAACGAAAATCTAGTATAAAGTAAAACGGTGGTTGTATAGTTTTGTTGTTCAACTCTTTTTGTTATGATTCTCACAAGTCAAAACACCCGTTTTGTTATTTTGAGCCTGTCGAAAGAAAGTAATATACACATATTCGTAAGGTGTTGAATTTTATGCTATTCAAACAACATTTTAGGGAATGGATAAATTGATGAGATATTTGCGTGAGGGGTCACTTCCCCCAAAATTTCTCTGCATTTTGTCTTTTTTTTTTGTTTTCTAGCGAGCAAAATGATGATTTTGCCTATCTTTCTATTGATATGTGTACTGTACACGTCATTTCGCCCAGTATTGTACAGGGCATGACTAGAAAGTAAACGGATAAATAGTAAATTTTGTGTTAATTTTTGAAATAAGTTGGGAAAGTGTTAGAATTTGTATAGGGTTTTCAAAATCTGAGCAAAGATCCCCTAAATTGATTAGTGTTATTATTATTAGTTTCCCAATTCCAAAAGAATTTTTAAATGCAAACGAGTAAAGTGAAATCAAGATGCTTGTTAGATAGTAGTAGTAGAAATTTTGATAAGTGGATTCTCTTAAAAGAAGGGCCCGTCGCTATCATGCGCAACAACTACATCGTTATCACTTTCAGTAACTTTAAACACTTGTGAATTAAATATGATTTTGATTTTGTAGTTACTCTCTCTTCTTCTTCTTCACTCCCTCTTCTCTCTCACCGCCGATTTGATTCACGCGAGAAACAACGGGAGAGAGTGGCGATCTTAATCGCCGTCGCTGACCCAAGTCATCACTAGCTGATCATTCAGGTCAATTTTCTCCCCAAATTTGACCTGTTTTTTCTCATGCGGTTTGTTTCCCGAGAAAACCACTCCAGCAAAACAGTAGTTGCGAGGACGGCGAGGCTTCTGAGATCGTATTCTTCGGTGGCTTGAAGCTATGCATGTTTAAACTCATAGATAGTGGTCTGCTTCTTCAGTTGTTTGCTGATTCGAAAATCGATACATCTTTCCAGTATAGTTTCTTCTCTCTTATCATATCATTCACGAGTGTTTCTATACATCTAAAATCTCTTCGGTTACGGATCCAATCTCGCTTCGTTCCATTCCACTATCTCTGTTACGATTTCTTTCTCTCTCTCTGCGTTTTAGATCTCTTCTGAGATTTGAGAGTTGATCGATCCCATTCCCTATATATATATATAACTTTGCCTTTCACTGATCCGTAAGAATGAGAGTTGATCCAAGTAAGATGTTGTTTGTTAGAGACGCAGGTCTTGCTATAACTGTGCATTCTCAGTGATTGTGTTGATTCCGATCTGAAATTTGGAAAGTTTTCTTGAATCTGAATCTGTTAATACAGGTAGGTGTTTTTCGGATTGAGCAAGAAGGTGCACATTGTCAGCTTTTAATGTACGCCAGATGAATAGAGCAACTAATGTTACTGGCAGTAGAAGGAGGGGGTTTCTTCTCAGCGTCCGCGTCTGGGTATAGTAAGGGATTGACCCTTCTTTTCTCTGGTGATAAGGAAGGAGACAGGCCCATGAGAGTTGTGCCGTGGAATCAGTACCAGGTGGTTGACCCTGTTCTTCAGCTGGATTCCATTAAGTACCGTGTTTCCCGCGGCTGCGCTTCCTTGAGTTGTTTCGGTGGTGGCGCTTCCGCGGGACTTGAGAGCCCCTGTCCTCTTAAAGTAAAACCTGTGCAGCATCGCGATATATCATCACCAGGACCTGTTGTTGTCGTCTCCGAAAAGGGCAAACACCACGTAAGTGAAGCTGATAACAGCAGCAAAGAAGCTTTCAAACTCTCGTTGAGGAGTAGCTTGAAGAGGCCGTCTGTTGCGGAATCACGCTCCCTCGAGGATATCAAAGAATACGAAACATTGAGCGTTGATGGTAGCGATCTCACTGGTGACATGGGGAGGCGGAAAGTGCAGTGGCCAGATGCTTGTGGTAGCGAACTCACTCAAGTTAGAGAATTTGAGCCGAGGTATGTCATGTGTTTGTTACCTCTTGTTGATCACAGCTTAAAATCTCAGTTAATTGTGAATCGTGAGCGCGACCTAACCTCAAAAATGAAAATCCTTTAATGATCATTCAACGTTTCATATACCGGGCAAACTCGATACATAAGTATTTGTTATGCATCATGATATTTTTTTTTGCCGTATGCTCTATCGGTTTGTTACTGACTTTCGAGAAACAAACTTGATTTTGGTGGCAGTGAGATGGGATTATCAGATGAAGAATGGGAGACGGGAGGACAAAGGACATGTTCGTGTGTGATCATGTAGCTCCATCATTCGTTTACTGGCCTCTTGTGTGTATCTCTCACAGATTTAAAATATATTTAGGGTCTGTTATTACAAAGGTCTCTTCAAGGTTTTGGCTTGTACATTTTCTCGTGTTTCGAGTGGCAACTTTTTTTTTTTTTCTTTTTTTTTAATAAAAAAAAAGCACGATAAGAAGTTGATCATAAAAGAACATCCAAATCGAGGCATAAAGCAGAGTAGGCCTGGGCATAAAGACTATAACGAAATATTTGAACCGGAATTGACCCGAATTTATTGGTTCGGTTCGGTTTCGGTTATGACCAAAATATCCATTGGATCGTTGATATCCATGGGTATTGGATAATACACGGAACCGAACCAAAAATATTTTGGATACCCGAATTACTCGAATTATAATTATATACCCAAAATATTAAATATATATCAAGTTTTTGTGTATATATTTGATATTATGGATATATTTTTTTAATTTTTTTTTAGGTATTCATGTATATTTTTGGGTTTTCGGATATAATTTTTGGTTTACGGGTATATTTTGGTATTTCGGATATATGTAACTTAATTTTGTCCGGTTTTTTTTTGTATATTTTCGGGTTTTCAGGTATATTTTTGGATTTTTGGATATATTTTAAGCATTTCGGGTAATAAATACCCAAAACCGATTAAGATCCGTAAAAATTCGGGTATTTTCTGATTCTTAAATCTCGGAACCGAACCAACCCAGAATCGATTAGTACCAAACCGAAACCGAACCAAAAACATTTTGGTACCTATATGAATCCTAAACCTTCCTATCCGAAATACCTGAAACCGAATTGAATACCCGAATGCCGAGGGCTAAACTAGAGAGTCGCAATAACTCTTCTGTATCAATCAGATAGGAATCTCAACCACACTATAATGGAAACACTTGACTGGCGTTATATAGGGGTAAATGGGACTATTAAAAACAAGAGAGGATTTAGGGAATAAAAATAAACACTAGGGGCCAAAATGAAAGAAGACTAGACAAAGAAATCTACCGTCTCTTCAAACCAAACCCAGAATTCCGTCCGACGTGTCCCGGTGCAGCCAAGAACCAGAGAGAGAGAGAGAGAGAGAGATGCGGAGGATCAATTCCCTGTACGGAAGAATTGGGCTTCTAAGGAGAGTACCCGAAAAATCTACGAAGCAATCTCATACATTCGTCGCCTCTCACTCCTTCTCTACCGACGGTGGTTATGGCGGTGGCGGTGAGTTTCAGCAGAATAGCTCCAGGGTCAAGATCTTCGATCGAGACCTTAAGCGCATACATGTGTAGTGTTCGAATTCATCTTACATTTTTTCTTCTTTTTTTCTCCTCGTTCCCAGATTTTCGATCTTTGTTTCTGATTTATGACTTTTGTGTTCGATTTGACTCCGGATTGAAGCGTGATCGAGCGGCGTGGCTGTCTCGCCATAAAAACGACACTTTTGTCGACGCGGTTGCAGAGAATCTGCTTGACCGCTTAGAGGTATTCTCCGTTTTGATCGCATTGAGACAAGTAGAGAGCTATTAGCAAATGCCATAGGTTTTAGTTAAGAGTAATGAATCATGTTTCTCATCTTTAATTATAATCAAGCTTAGTGATCTTTTTTTTGTTTGTTTTGCTCTTTCTAAGGATTGTAAGAAGAGTTTTCCCACTGCATTGTGTTTGGGAGGATCTCTTGGTGCTGTTAAGCGATTACTACGTGGTCGCGGTTAGTTATCTCTCTCCTGACTGTCCTGTTTTGGATTTATTTCCATCTACAACTTTAAGTATGATGATGAATTTGGCTTTGTTGCACAGGTGGGATTGAAAAGCTTATCATGATGGATACCTCATATGACATGATTAAGTCATGTAGAGATGCTCAAGAGGATTCACTCCATAAATCCATCGAGACATCTTATTTGGTCGGTGATGAAGAGTTTCTTCCAATCAAAGAGAGGTAACAACAACACTAATTTTCTTTCTTGCCTTTTGCCGCACACTCGCCAGAGTTATCTACCTACTAACATCTGGTAAATGTTGTTGTCTGCAAAGTTCGGTTGATTTGATCATAAGTTCGTTGGGGCTTCATTGGACAAACGATCTTCCAGGATCCATGATACAGGTTTTCCCTTTTTGTTGCTTTTGTTGGTGTATGTGAATTGGTTATGTCCTCTGAGCGATGTTAATAATGTGTGCTGGTTTTGGATTGAAATAACTGCAGTGCAAACTGGCCCTGAAGCCTGATGGCCTATTCTTAGCAGCAATTCTTGGCGGAGAAACCTTAAAGTTTGTCCTGTTTTTCATTTCGTATCAAGACTCAATATTAAGTACTTCTCCCATATGTCCTTTCTTATTATCCATTATAAATTGAAATTTTTTTCATCAGGGAGCTGAGAATAGCATGCACTTTGGCTCACATGGAGCGCGAAGGAGGCATTAGTCCCCGGTTATCGCCTTTGGCACAGGTGTGTGTGTGTGTGTGAATCTTAACAAGTTCACTTACTTTTCTTTCCAGCTTGAAAATGAAGCCGATTGCAATTTGTAGATGACAGAGCCAAAAAGTTGGTTTCTAGTACTGAGCTGAAGAACATGGCTTCTCTTTTCTTCCAGGTTAGGGACGCAGGGAATCTCTTGACCAGGGCGGGTTTTAGTCTTCCTGGTGTTGACGTTGACGAATATGTTGTTAAATACAAGAGTGGTAAACTATTCCACTTTGTTCTTCATCACTGGCGAAAGCTTTTGTATCTTCTAAGAAATTCTTCAAAAATTTGCCTCTTCTTTGATATCTTTCTACTCAGCGCTGGATCTTATAGAGCATCTTCGTGCAATGGGTGAAACCAATGCTCTTCTCCAGAGAAACAAGGCTGGTTTCTTCTTCTGCCAGACTTTTCGCAATTCTGACTACTGCATACATTTTCTTAACCAAGATTGATTCCTCTTCTTGACTACAAAAACAGATTTTAAATCGCGAAACTGCACTTGCCACAGCAGCCATATATGACTCCATGTTCGCCACAGAAGATGGCACTGTACCTGCTACTTTTCAGGTCTGTTGATTGAACTTTAGAACTAACTCAATAGCAGAAGAACCATTACCCCAATCCTATATAGCCAAAATATTCTATAGCTGTTTAGACTTTACCTGCACGGTACACAATCTATAAAGTATACTAAAAACTGAAAGTGCATAATCCCGCAGTGGATAATGGTTGAGGCCTAAAGTATATCGTTGGGCATTTCTGTGTAGGTGATTTACATGACAGGATGGAGAGAACACTCGTCTCATCCGCAGGCCAAGCGGAGAGGCTCAGCCACGGTATCCTTCACGGATATCCAGAAGCAATTTGGTGGTCAATCTTGAATCTTGATGGATGGATTGAGGAAGAGACACGTACGATAAACCAAGACTTTACTAACTAGATTGAGAGAATCAGTGACTTAACTATATGAATACCCTATGAGGAACTCTTGTAAGTTTGTCGCCAAAAAGAAAGAGTTTGGTCTGAGTCTTTCATTGCGTCGCGATCTTGTCGCCCAATGTATATCTAGTATCGAATGATAATGGAATATCTGACCAGATACAAGTTTGCTGGTTTCATTAAACCTTGGCATGAAAACTTCCTTATGATAAGAAGAATGAGAATGCGGAGAAGAAGCTAAGTTTATAGTGTGATCAATCTTGTCGTTAAAAAAAAAAATATGTATCATTTCCCGGGCTCATGTGCAGGATAAATAAATTTGAAAATGTTTTTAACATTTCAATATTAATTGCACCACATATCGCTTTTTCAAATCTTACTCACGTTTTTGTCACTTTTTTTGTTTTTTTGTGAATAAAATGACGATTTTACCATTTTTTCCTATTGGTTTGTGTTCTGTACACAGACTAACTCGCGCCTGTACGGAACAAGACCGAAAAGTCAACAAACAAATAGTAAAATAAGTGTTAGTTTGCAAATTAAGTTGGAAAAATGCTAAAAACTAATAGATTGATGAATAATGACTTTGTTTTACAGACACAAACGCATAAATTGTGTTTGAAACAATCAAGCCTTGCGAAAAATATCTTCGCTCACGATATAAAAAAAAGTAGTTTCGTACAACTGACCAAAGTTTCTTGATTTGGCCCGACAATGAAACATACTTATATATTCACAACCCTTTGGTTTGCTTACTAGGATCCAACACTGCTTTTGCTTTTTTTTCGTCCTGTAGCTATATATCTTAAAATCAAAAAGAAGATCAAACGTGATCGTGACCGTCCAGATAATCATACACTGATATATTCAACGGCTCCAGTACTTCACCTCCATTGTCACAAAACGCCGTCGTATCTCCGTACCCAGAGTTCCCGGACATGAAATCACCGCCGTTACTGTGGACGATTCCGGCGTCAACGGCCATTCCGGCATTGGAAGCAGCCTGCTGGATAGATCTCGGCGAAGTTTTGGAAGCGATTGAAGGAGGAAGCAATTGAGGGAAATTGAGAGATTCGAGTGAATTGGGTTGGTGTAAACAGAAGAAAGCTACGTCGTGTGCTACGGCGGCGCCTTCTGCGGTGGAGAATGAGCCTAACCAGAGACGGTCGCGAGTTCCCGGAACTCGTATCTCCGATACCCATTTTCCCCATTTCCGGCGACGGATTCCTTTGTACTTTGATTGAGTTTCACCGGCGTCTCTGTAATCCATTTTTGTTTGTGTTGTTTTGTTTTGTTTGAGTTTTGAATCTGAGGATACGGTGACTATTTATACGTTGAACTTGGAAAGTCAAAAAGGATAAAATAATATAATAATATTAGGTTGACCAGTATAAGTAAAATTAAATAATACTAGTTCTTTTTTTTTATATATATAATTCAACTGAAAAAATCAACGGGTCAAAGTATGACCCATTTAGTGGTATCAATTTGACATGCGGTGGATATTGCTGGTTTCAAGTTTTATGAGAGTGAATATTTCCTGGGGTTTTTTTTTCATTGTTTCCAAACGAGTGGTATTTACAGTTTTTGTTTTCGTTTCAAAATAAAATGATGTTATGTAATTTTTCCAATGTAATTAAAAATTAATCAATTTTATTTATTCATTTTATCTTCATAATTTGAAACATATGCATAAATACCTTATAATTGGCACCTTTAAAAAAAAAAAAAGACGTAGTAGTGACTTCGTAAATAAATAGAAGTTGACTGTAAAATTATTTTTTACAAATAAGTGTTACAATTAAGTTATCTATCTCTAATTATATCGTTGTTGTTCAAATCATTTATTATTAAAAATAAGGATGTTAGGTGAATTTGTAATTTTCTTTTTATATAATTGTTCATTTAGACCAAAACATCGTTCTAAGACTAAAACAGTGAAAACCCCCACAAAAAAGTCGATTCAAACTTGAGAATCCAGATGAAGAGAACGTGAAACGTTGTCGTGTGCGATTAACCACGTGGGGTAAGAAAACAACGAAGACTTTTTGTTTTCTTGTGTACAATTGCATCATGCGTGACGTGAGCAGCAGCGTCTAAAGCGGGTCCTTATATTTTTGTTGGCATTTGACCAAAATCTCTCTAACTCTCCCCGGACTGACCGACTACACACAGCCAGACCAAAACTAATTGCAAAAAGTTGTTTTTTGTCTTGTTGTGTATTTAATATCTGCAGAGACAATAAAGATGTGGCCCATATGGGTTGTTCAAATTAGCTCACAGACAACTCCACACCCTCACACGGAATCACCCACGGAGATAGGAACCAGTCTCATCATGTAATCAATGCGGTTCACAGTTGATTAGGTCTATTCACACTTTTTTTTATTGTTGTTATACACACCGACTCATTTAGATGATATGTGACATTTAGAATTAAGATATATTTATGAAGGTTTTAGTTGAGTTTTGTCCGTGTTTAACGGGTTCTGTCATGTTTAGTCACCTTTTTTAATTTTACTTAGTATTTTAATATTTTTTGAAAAAGTATTCAAAACTTACACTTTATATAATATACATGCGTTGACTTTTCAGTCTTATATTTGTACAGTACTGTGCACTTTAACGGTATACATTTTACGTACCAATAAAAAACATGGATAAAATCGTCATTTTGCACATAAGCAGACAACAAAAAATAATTATGAGTACAATTATCTTGTGTTTAATTAGAAATATCCAATACCTAGTCTAAGACTCTTCACACATATAATCGGGATCATTTTCGGTGTTTATAAAATAACACAATATACTAGTATAATATATAATTAATAAAAAAAATTGCATCATTTATAAACGGTATAGTTGATAAGTTTCGTTTTATAAGTTGTAATAAAAAAATAAGTTGTAATATCATAAACATTCATCAACCTCAAATTCTATTAGTTCAACTATCCTGAATTCAATATAACAAAATAAAAACAAAACTTTTGAAGAACCAGACGAAAATGTTTATAATTTATTTCTTAGTACATATTAATGTTTTTGAAAATATCCATAATAAGTTTTTTCCACATATAGTTGCACGTACGTAGCTTAATGGGCTAAAATGGGTTACAAATACAATTGGGTCATGAAGTGGAGAATCCTAAACAAGAGGCCCAATTTCATCTGATTACATTCTACCAAACGAACAAAATACTCTCAATGGCATCTCTTTTCTACAAAACCTTTTCCACCTTCACGCGCGGCTTCTCCTACTTTGCTTCGTCCCTTCGCTCGGCGCTGTCTCTTTTTTTGTATTTTTCTCTTCTTCTTCTTCTTACATGAGTTCTGTCTCGTCAGTTATATGCTTTCTCTAGATGTACCTCGCACCTCCATGTTTCATACGGTATGTTTTGCGCACCACTTGTTTGTTGATATGCCTCAACGAAACTTTTCTTGTCCTCACCTTTCTTTTCTGCTTTGATTTTTCAGACGGAGAAGCGAAATTGGTTGAATTTTTGCTTTCATGGATCAAACTAATAGTGAAACAATAAACAAAACCCATTCTTTATTGAAACGCTGTGGTAGACGTTGCGATCATATGCTCGCTTACTGTATATGCCGTCTTCTCCTTCCCGCTATCTTCCCAGAGGTCTCACCGTAACCGAAATTCGCAAGTTTATTCCCCAATCGTGGAAACAGCCACCGAGAGAAACCCACGTTGAATCAGTTCCGGATGCTCTTTTCAAATCTCTCGGACATTTCATCTCCCATGGTCATTTGCACGAAGCTTTCAGAGCTTTCTCTCTCCTTCGTCACCAGTCTTCTTTGCCTGATTCTCATGAATTCGTTTTGCATTCAACTGCTTCCCTTTTATCGACCTGCGTGGAGTTTAACGAGTTCGTCCCGGGGCAGCAACTTCACGCTCATTGTATCTCCTCGGGTCTGGAGTTTGACCCCGTTTTGGTCCCAAAGCTGGTTACTTTCTACTCTGCCTTTAATCTCCTTGACGAAGCTCAGAGCATCACTGAGAGCTCTGACATTTTGCATCCCTTGCCGTGGAATGTGCTCATCGGTTCGTATGTTAGGAACAAACGGTTTGATGAGGCGGTTGCTGCTTACAAGCGAATGGTGAGTAATGGAATTCGACCGGATGCTTTTACTTACCCGTCGGTTCTCAAGGCCTGTGGAGCATTGCTAGATTTTGCATCTGGAAGAGTTGTTCATGGCTCCATCGAGGTTAGCTCTCACAGGTGCAGCTTGTATGTCTGCAATGCATTGATATCGATGTATAAAAGATTCGGTAAAGTGGATATTGCTCGGCAATTGTTTGACGGGATGTCTGAAAGGGATGCTGTCTCATGGAATACAGTAATAAACTGTTATGTTTCCGAAGGCAAGTGGGAGGAAGCTCTTAAGCTTTCTGTTATAATGCATCTCTCTGGTGTAGAAATGACTTTTGTAACTTGGAACACAATAGCTGGATGTTACTTGCAGACAGGAGATTACGCAGGGGCTTTGAATCATGTCGTTAAGATGAGAAATTGCAAAGGAAGTTTAGATCCTGTAGCTATGATTAATGGTTTGAAGGCATGCTCACAGATTGGAGCGATACAGTGGGGAAAAGAATTCCATTGCCTTGCAATCCGTAGTTGTTACGCTCGAATTGACAATGTTGGAAATTCGTTGATCACAATGTACGCAAGATGCGGCAATCTTAGGCACGCCTTTATAGTGTTTCAGCAGATTGAAGCAGATAGTCTGAGTACATGGAATTCTATCATTTCCGGTTTTTCGTACAATGAAAGATCAGAAGAAACTTCTGTCCTGCTCAAGGAGATGTTGCTCGCTGGCTTTCACCCAAATCATGTTACGCTTGCAAGCATTCTTGCACATTGTGCTCGGGTGGCAAACCTGCAGCATGGGAAAGAGTTTCACTGCTACATCCTGAGGCGGCAAAGCTTCAAAGACTGTTTAATCCTGTGGAACTCCCTTGTTGATATGTATGCAAAATCGGGGAAAATCATAGCTGCCAAGCGGGTATATGATTCGATGAGCAAGAGGGACAAAGTGACATACACTTCCTTGATAGATGGATATGGCATGCTGGGTAAAGGAGAAGTCGCCTTGGCATGGTTCAACGATATGATAAGATCCGGTATCAAACCTGATCATGTAACTCTGGTTGCAGTTTTATCAGCTTGCAGCCATTCCAATTTAGTTTGTGAAGGACAAAGCATGTTTGAGAAGATGCAGTATGTGTTTGGTATACTCCCTCGCATCGAACACTATTCTTGTATGGTTGATCTCTATTGCAGAGCAGGTGACCTGGGTAGGGCCAGAAATATAATCCGCAAAATTCCTGACGAGCCATCTAGTGCCATGTTTGCTACTCTATTGATAGCTTGCCTCATCCACGGGAACACAAACATTGGTGAATGGGCTGCAGATAAACTACTGGAGATGAAGCCAGAGAACTTAAGGCACTATCTGTTGATTGCAGATATGTGTAGAGTTACTGGTTCTTGGAGCAATCTTGCAAAAGTGAAGGAGACTTTGATGAGTGTGCAAAAGGCTAATGAGTTTGCTTTGGTGGAAACAGGCAATGTGTCAGATGGATTGAATAAGCCAATGATTGATACTGTTGTTTCTTCTCCCATCAGTCAGGAGCAAAGTTCAGATGAAGAACGTCTTGTAGAAGTAGGATAAAGATTTATTATTTGACCCCTCTTATTCTGAGGATGGTGCAAATGGAGCAGCATCATCAATTTGTTGATTGTATACTTAAATCTCTATATACGAGGAAAAATAAGTTTTCAATTTACTTGATTTCCCACCGTATGCAAGTCTCTTTGACTTCATATCTGCAATTCGTTAGGTTTATAAATGTATTTAATCAAGTTGAGTTTTTCCTATTTTCTTGCTGCTCCATATTCATAAACAGAATCTGATCTATAAGCAAAAACAGTTTTTACATGAAAATAAATTTGAGCCCACTAAAAAACCCATTAGATTATTGGCCCATTATTATTGATTGGTTTAAGAGAGCTCTCGTGTCCCACACAGTAACCCTAAGAATCTTTCCAAATTCCTAAAGCTCCAAAGAAGCGAGATCCGTGTTCATTTTCTCGTTCCGTTGCCGGCGAAAATGGCGTCGTTTGATGAAACACCACCAGGAAACCCCAAGGCCGGTGATAAAATCTTCAGGCTCAAGTGTGCTCAGTGTCACACCGTCGAAAAAGGCGCCGGTCACAAACAAGGTTACACGCACACCCATCTCTGATCTCTTGACTTGTATTATCTATGTTGGATCCGAGTTTATCTGGCTTTCGTATCATGTCGCTTTGGGACCGATTTGTTCGTGCGTTAGCTAATAGAACTCCGATTGCGAATCCGTCGATAAACAGGCTTGTTTTCAAACAATCATAGATCCGATCCAAGAACATTGAAATCGCTTCGTGTTTATCCTGGTAACAGCTCAATGTTTCTGTGACGATTACGAATTTTCTGGTCTTGTCTCTCACTTGTCTTAGTTTTGTGGGAAGTGATTTCGAATCCTAGGTAGTGATATAACAATTGATCTTTGCTAGCTGGATCATCATTAACCATTTTTGCTCACTTTCACTTGTGAAAAAAATCTTACGTTTTGTAAAATGATTTATAGGACCAAATCTAAACGGTCTCTTTGGAAGACAATCTGGCACAACCGCTGGTTACTCTTACTCTGCTGCTAACAAGAACAAAGCTGTGGATTGGGAAGAGAAGACCTTGTACGATTACTTGCTCAACCCCAAGAAGGTAACCCTCTTTTTGCCTTATATTGCTGATTGTTTCATGATTCGTTGTGAATAACATTGAGATTGATACATTCTGATTTTGGTGTTGTGATGCAGTACATTCCGGGAACGAAGATGGTCTTCCCTGGGCTGAAGAAGCCACAAGACCGCGCTGATCTCATCGCCTACTTGAAGGAAGCTACTGCATAGTGAATCAATGGTGTGGGACATGACGAATCCGAGTCTTGAAGATTGGATATTCTTTTGACAAATAAAATTCTCAAAACTTTTGTTGTGGAAATGCCCTCATCTTCAAATACGTTTTGGTGGGAATTTGGCTGTCGAGTTCCTAATGCACTCGAGTACTTTTTCATTTTTATTTAGAACCATTTTATCACGTATTCTTCTTTAATTTGTGGAGGAAAAAAAAATCAGATTATATATCAACTATGAACAATAAGAACGCAATATAAATGTCATCCTAGATAACATTCAACTTTAGTACATGGTTCTCCGTTAAGATTTTACAAGTCCTAGAGTTTAATCTTATCCAATGGATCCAAATCCAATCACTGGCCTGTTTACTTTTCTTAGTTTGCAGCTCACTACTCATCATCAATATCATTGATAGCATCCTGCAACACCCGACAAAACATGGGATCAGTATTGGGAGCTTAGAACCAATTGTTCTGACATTAGAAGAGTTTGCACTATGCTTACTGGTAAAGTGGGAGACAATGATAAGGCAGGCCAGAGAAAAAGTAAAAACAATTACTAACAAGTACGAGTTACCTTAGCAAGGCGTGTCACATATGTTGCAGCCAATGCAGTAACCAAAAGACCCAACCCGAGCGTTAAAAGCTGGCCGTTTCCTCCAGGCAAGCCAACATTAGATTCTTCTTGCTGAAACAACATCGATGGAAGATTGCCATTTGATGATTATGATGCTTGACAGAATCACAATATATTCACAGTTCATCACATTCATGAAAGCCACACAACAAAGGTCTCCACATAATTTCTTCAATTCAAGTTAAGTTGCATAAGTAATAGACTCGTCTTCCTCGTGTCGAGTATTTTTTTTGTCTTTCATTCGGTATCAATCTCCTTTTTCATTACGTCAAAAACAAAACTTTTTGCTGTGATCCCACAGCTTGATGATCTATAGCCCTCTTAACGTCCTGCCTTTCTAAGTTAGCTTTCAATACTGCTGATCAACATGGACCTATTGTACACCCAGCAAAGGAAAAAGCTCGGTGGATAACCTAGTGTACTCTTACACTTGACAAGAGAAGAAAGGCATGTTTCTGTGCAGTTCATTTTTTTGTCCAAGTGTCTACACTTTGGAGGGATAAATAGATTAGATTATGAAAGATAACAAAACTCACAATGATTGCTCGTCCAAAAGCCCCAGCGCTGACATAAGCCCAAGACCCTGGAAGCATACCCAACCAACTGCAAAAACAGTATGATCCATGAATGAGTATGTAAACTCAAAAGTCACCTTATCAAGTTGAAATCTTGTTCTCAAATGCAAAACAAATTGAATGAACTCCTGACCATAGGGCAATAGTATAAAAGTTGCACTAACACAAACCTTCCAAATACATAAGGCACAAACTTCACAGATGTCAACCCGTACAGGTAATTGCCAAGAGAGAAAGGAAGCAGAGGGCTTAGCCGAAGGAGAGTAACAACCCTAAACCCATTTTCACCAATCGCTTTATCAATGGCGAGGAATTTCTTGTTGCCTTCAACTAACTTAAGGATGCGCTCTCGGGCAAAGTATCTGGCAATTAGAAAAGCAACACTAGCAGCCATCTAACACGAGTAAAACACACGAAAAAATTAGACAACCAGACATATAAGAACATGGGAAAGTTACTTGATGAAATGGATTTTGAGTTTTCTGTGTTCTGGTAGAATAACTTACTGTTCCACTGATAGAAACTATGATAGTGCCAACAACTGAACCGAAGAGAAGACCAGCCGACATCGTCAGTGGGAGGGCCGGAATGGCTAGTATCTAAGCGGAAGGCAAAAAAAAAAAAAACCAAAAGCTTGACTATGAGGCTACATAGTCTCAATGAAAATCAAAGGAAGATATAAGATAAGGTCACAATGGAGCAAAAACATCAAACGCAAGTGAAGAGTATCAAACTTGCCTCAAGCCCAGCATACACGGCAATGAACAGTGCATACCCAGCCGGACCATAACCTGTTATTGATTCGAGAACACAAAACTCAGGTCAACTTCTGAAATTGATCAAAACTTATCCAAAATGCATTAGTTATCTAAACGTCTATTGTCATTGAGCTCAACATACAACGAGAAGCCTAAACCATATAATCAATCAACCCACTCAAATGTATATTGGCACATAAAATAGAATCGGCGGAGTAATAGAACCTTCGATTAGAGTTGAGAACTGAGTGAGAAACGAATTGATCTGGTCTCTGTAGACGTAGCCAACGCCGGCGAATCCACCAACAGTACCAATCAACAAAACGCCGGCCAAAATCGTACCCTTAATAGCAGCATCCCCTTCCGATCCGCCATCGCCATCGTCATCGCTCTCAGCCGCGGAGGATTTAGCACCGTCGTCGTCGTCGTTATCGTCACTGGATTTGGAATTAAAGAACCACCGGAGACTCTGGGGAGGAGGGCGGAGAGACTGTTGCTGCTGCTGCTGCTGCTTCTTCTTCGTCTGTTTGAGGGAAGAACATGGCTTGAGGAAATGGAATCGCCTGCAGAGCCTGAAGGAGGAGTTGCAGGTGAAAGGAAGAGAAGAGGATCTGAGACCCAGAGTGAGGCTGCGCATCTTAAAGCAGCTTTTTAACGAAGATTGAATTGAAGCTGTGTCTGTGTGCCATCCAAAATTTTCTCAGTTTCTTTCTCTGTTGGCGCGGCATTTTTCCTACCGAAGAAGACGCATTTCGGATGGGGTTTCTGGCGATCTACAGCGCCACGTGTCTTTCCCCTCTAAGGATCACGCAAAAAAAAATATATACAGTTTTCATCATGGTCTATTATTATTCTTTTTTTTGCCTCGTTTTCGTATTACATTAATATTCATAATTCGATCGCATATTCGCATCCAAAGTCGAAACAAACAAGTTGATAACAATTTCAATTTATTTGATATTTTTGTCATATATACATACTCTATGTTTTATTAATACAGTTTGTTGGGACACAACAAAACTAGCAAATTAAAATCTGAATCTATTTTTGTAGAGATTATATCCAATCAGTTAATCATATGGAAACATGAAAATTGAGTAAGTTTTTCCTTTTCTCGTTGGGAAAAGTTTTCTTTTTTTTTAAATGTTTGTAAGAGAGAAGTCGCAGTTTAGGTTTTGAATATTTATCATTACTCTTCTTTTCTTTTTGCTTTCTCCTTTAAAAAAACGACTACGTTTTCAAGCAGTATAGGAAATTATATGTTTTTTTTGTTTCTCAAGCTAATTAAACAAATTCATTGATATCAAAATAAGTTTACAAAGCCGTTTACATAAAATTCACATGTTGTGTGTGACTATTTTCTCTTTATAGAACTTCCAAATTGCACATACATTACAAAATCCAATGACAACTCCAAACATTCGACCATATAATTTCAATCATTTCAAACACCCTATTAATGCAAAAAAAAGTCGAAATCAGAAGCAAATTGAAACAAAATCGAAACAAAATCAAGATGATTTCCGCTTTGATACCCTATTAGAATTCCGCTTGCAGATAGTCGCGAGTATAGGTTCAACTTTATATGATAAAATATTATGGTGAAAAGTTTCAAAATTAATTTTTGTTTAATCTTTGATTTTCTCATTTGGCGTTAAGTCCACCCAAACATCCTATTAAGTATTAACGGCTAGCTAGCTAAATTTTGAACAAGAGGTATAACAAATCTACAACTCAGCATATGATTTTGAATTTAAAATCTAGAAATAGGCAAAATATTTGGAGGTTTCCGAGTTTATAGCTGGTTAAGGTAAAATTGCAGCGGCTCCCGGCTATCAAGTGCTTAACCGATTAAGCGGCCGCAGCAGTCGCGTCTTTAAACAAGGATTCAAACATTGCTAACGAGCCCGTTTCATAGCTTTGAGAAAGATGCTTAAACGGCATCGTTTTCCTTCTGATGATAATAAAGGCCAAAAAAAAAAACTAAAATGTTAAGAAGTCAAAATGGGAACTCGCCGTGTCCGCTGACTCTTTGGTCTTACCGGCATTCGAGACTGATCACCGGAGTTTCCACTCGCCATTTCTCTTCTTCTCAAATTCCGGTCAGTGCCATTGTCTTCCTATACCTGGTTTAGGTCAGATGGCCAAATCTCGGGCGGTTGTGGAGCTTACTGCCCGTTTCGATCTCGGCGGCGACGATAAGATCCGAGCCCTGTCTCTCTCCCCTCACTCCGATTCCCAAACCCTAGTATACGCCGGCACCTTCTCCGGATCCCTTCTTCTCCTCTCCATCGACACTGCAACCAATATTGTCGCGCGTCTCGGAAGTGTATCGCTGAGCGCTTCTCCAGTTGAGTCTGTCTTTGTGCTCGGCCAGGAAAGAGGGAAAGTTCTAGCACTCTGTAATGGGTACTTGTTCTTGGTGGATTTGCTTCTATCTCAACCCGCTAAGAGATTGGGTGGTTTATTAAAAGGGATCAATGTTGTTGCTAGGAGAGTGAGAGGACGCGACTCGTCGAGTACTGACTTGTTGCCCTCCGAGATTTCTGCTGATTCCATCTCGAGCAAGAAGTTTCTTCAGATGCTTGGCGCTGGGAATCGGGTGAGCGACATCAAAGGTAAGGATTCCCGACATGAGCGAGTCCACCAAGGTCATTATGTTTTCGCTGTTGCAATTAGTGAGAGAATGTTGCTGATTGAACTTCAATGTGATGAGAAAGACGGCACAAGTGCTTCCTTTGTTGTCTTGAAAGAGATTCTGGGCATTGGTGGGATCAAAACTTTGGTTTGGCTTGATGATTATGTTATTGCGGGAACCGTTAAAGGGTATAGCTTGATCTCGTGCGTTACTGGTCAAAGTGGGGTGATATTCACGTTGCCTGAGGTGTCTGGTCCGCCACTGCTCAAATTGCTCTGCAAAGAGTGGAAGGTGTTGTTGTTGGTGGACAATGTTGGTGTTGTTGTGGACACAAATGGTCAGCCTATTGGAGGGAGCCTTGTGTTTCGGAGGAGGCCTGATTCTGTTGGGGAATTGTCTTTCTATTTGGTGACCGTTGGAGATGGAAAAATGGAAATCCATCAGAAGAAGTCAGGTGCTTGTGTTCAATCAGTTAATTTTGGTCCTGAAGGATGCGGGCCTTCATTTTTGGCCGTAGATGAGGCAGGAGATGGAAACCTTTTGGCTGTTACTACCTTGTCCAAGGTGTTTAACCCGATAATGGCTATCTTCACTTCTCTCGAGTATATCTTGTTGCTCGTGAATTTTCGTTCAACTCTTTCATTGTGATGTTTCAGCTTATTTTTTACCGGAGAGTGCCTTATGAAGAACAGATTAAAGACCTCATGAGGAAAAAGAGATATAGAGAAGCCATCTCCCTGGTGGAGGAGCTTGACTCAGAGGGGGAAATTTCGAAAGAAATGCTTTCTTTTCTTCATGCTCAGATAGGGTATCTACTACTATTTGATTTGCGCTTTGAGGAAGCAGTGAATCAGTTTTTAAAGTCAGAAAAAATGGAACCGTCTGAAGTTTTTCCTTTTATCATGCGGGATCCTAATCGCTGGTCTTTGCTGGTATGTTTTTTCTTTCCTGGCAGCTGGAATTTTATGATTTACTCTAAAGTTGTTTCTAACAGTTCACTACTTAATCAATCACAGTTCACTATTTCCCTTACTAATGGCATTTCCTAACTTGTAGTGAACCTGATTTATGATGTCTCAAGCCTTGTCCAACAGCTCTCTGCTTCACTAAGATTCTTACTTGCTTTCAGGTTCCAAGAAACAGGTACTGGGGACTGCATCCTCCCCCTGCTCCTTTTGAAGATGTTGTAGATAATGGGTTGATGGCCATCCAGAGAGCCATTTTTCTAAGAAAAGCGGGGATGGACACTCCGGTTGACGAAGAGTTTTTCTCAAATCCTCCAAGTAGAGCTGATTTATTGGAGTCAGCAATTAAAAACATTACCAGGTGATATAACTGTTTTTTTAATGCATTTTGCTTTCTTCTACAGCAGTATATTATTGAGGTTTGAATTGGCATATAACGAGGTAATGTTACCCTTTGCAAAAGGTACCTCGAGCTATCACGTGAGAAGGACTTAAGTCACCCAGTAAGAGAGGGAATAGACACGCTTCTAATGCTTCTGTATAGAGCATTAAACCGTATTGAAGATATGGAGAATCTTGCATCTTCTGATAATAACTGTGTCGTGGTATGTCTTTTAGTGAATATATTATACACATGCACATATTTGCATAGCATCAACTCGATAAGTGGCACCACAAATTAAAAACTAAAAGATGTAAGGAATCTGTAATTTGGACCTAATAAATCTATTTCTTTGACAGAACTATTTGAGTAAGATAGTTATAGCTTGGTTGAAAAGGAGAAGAAATCAAGTTTCCAGTGCCTAGGAGACTAGGTCCGTTTTTATATGAATTGTACTTATACTAGTTTGGCAGTTGTTTAGCTGAGAGCTAGTTTAGTAAACTACTATGGCACTGGACCAGTGATAACCATTGTATGCTATAGTTTTGACTTCCCTAAGAAGAGTCTCCAAAGTTACACTGAACCACTATTAGCTGGAAAATACGAATAGTCGACTGTAATAATCTAGGATTCATGTTAATGTACCATGAGGAGATTAAAATTTTATGGATCCTTAGAATTACAATTGAGAGCTTGTTGTCAGAAGGTTGCTTGAGGGATGACTTTACAACTTGCGTGGGCGGTGCAGGAGGAGTTGGAGACTGCTTTAAATGAATCTGGACATTTACGGACATTGGCATTCGTCTATGCAAGTAAGGGGATGAGTGCAAAGGCTCTTGCTATTTGGCGTCTCTTTACAAAGAATTATTCATCTGGTCTATGGCAAGACTCAGATGACTTGGTGCCCTATTTACACGACAACGAGCTCATTAGGTTATCTGGTAAAGAGGCTGCTGCCGCAGAAGCAGCCAGAATTCTTGAGGAACCCTGTGATACAGAACTGGCATTGCAGCATCTTAGTTGGGTATGACATATATATGATATAACCCCAAGTTGTTTTGACTTTGTACGTTAAAGATTTGCATCTTGTGAATATAATTGATGATTGTTATATCATTTTTCAGATTTCAGATATAAACCCATTGTTTGCTATCCAAGTCTTGACGTCAGATAAAAGGACAGAAGAGCTTTCACCAGGTAGGAATTAGGGTTAACAGGACATTTGTGTTTGATTGTGAGTCGGATGTTGATCTCTTTTCGTTATTTTCAGAAACATTTTGCCAAGTGTTTCTTAGGTTTACAATTGTGATCTATTCTGGACTTGTATTGATGAACAATGGCTTAGTTGAAGTCTGGGATGACTAAAGTAATGCAAGAAGTCCAAGGTTGCTTTGGGTTTAGGGTAACATATTTTTTTCCATGCATATATTCCCATGTCTCTAGTGTGCTGTACATCATAATAGTTAAGAATGGGATTAAAATAGACACTGTTCCATAACTGCTGTAAAAAATTTACAGTATTCAGATATATATATATTTTTTTTGTTGGCGTTGGGTTATGAGTGGCTTGCATATGACATTAGATGTACAATGGTGGATAAGCACCAAACTTTTTTTTTCTTATTGATGTAAGGGTATGTGTTTCTTAATCTTATTGCAGAGAAAGTAATCCAAGCTATTGATCCCAAAAAGGTGGAAATCATACAGAGGTATAGTTAGTTACAGCGTTAATAAAGTTCATACAATTGAGTTTTACAAAAGCGTACTAGTAACTAAGTAAGAGGAAGGTCCACCAGAGTTTTATGTAGCAAAGTTGGGAAAGTTTATAAACTATTTTCTTGCCGAATTTATATATACTGGCCAGGTACCTTCAATGGTTGATTGAAGAAAGAGACTACAATGATCCACAGCTGCATACATCATATGCTCTCTCACTTGCCAAATCAGCACTTGAATGTGTTGAAGTTCAAAATGGTAACCAAGAAGCTGATTCTGGAGGCAGAGAGGCACATGATTGTAATGTTGGAAGTATTGCTTTGTTTGAAAGTGATGTACGGGAAAGATTGCAGACTTTTTTGCAATCTTCAGATCTTTATGATCCTGAAGAAATCTTGGATTTGATTGAAGGATCAGAACTGTGGTTGGAAAAGGTTTGTCCGTCAAATTTGTGTATGAGAATGGTTATGTTGGTACACCGATGATTGTTCAATAAATTTTCTACTGTCAAAATTTTGTGTTGTTTTACCCATTTGACATGTGTACATTTTTTTTGATAGGCCATCCTATACCGAAGGATAGGGCAGGAGACATTGGTCCTCCAAATTCTAGCTCTGTAAGTTCACATTTATAGTGATTAGAAGTGATAAAGAACGAAATTGAATTGTCTATATGATTGTTCTGGAAACCAAATTTTTTGAGAGCTTATGAAGTGAGCAAATACAGTTTATGGTGAATTTGAATGTGTGGTTACTGATAAGATTTTCTGTGGTGGGCGCCAGGAAGCTTGAGGATTGTGCAGCTGCAGAGCAATATTGTGTAGAGATTGGAAGACCAGATGCATTTATGCAGTAGGTTCTTTTCCTTTATTTCATCACTTTATTGTGAATGCCATCGCATGGTTTGCTCTATTCCTTGTTCAATTCTTAAAACAGAAAGTTTATCTTAGGTTACTTGATATGTACCTGGATCCTCAAAATGGTAAAGAGCCTATGTTCAAGGCTGCTGTTCGTCTTCTCCACAACCACGGGGAATCACTTGATCCTTTGCAAGTTTTGGAAGTAAGAAACTCCCGTCCTTCATATGAAGCTGATGTTGCTTCTTATGCTACAGCTTTTTTCATTTGCTAGTTGTTTGATGATAGAGCTGATATCATGTTTTATTTGCAGAAATTGTCTCCTGATATGCCCTTAAAACTGGCATCGGATACAATTTTGAGAATGCTGAGGGCTCGTAATCATCATCATCGTCAAGGCCAAGTAAAAATTCACAACCCCTTTGCTCTCTGATCAGTGTATTCTATATCTGCTACTGTTGTGAATATCTCTGTTTTGAGAAGGGAAAGGAGTAGGGTAGGAATATTGTGTGTTTTAGTCGTCAAATGTGCCATGGTTAACAGTAAATGCACAGTTAAATGCCAAGAGGAGATCATTACTGAAAGTAACATTGATAAACCTATCAATAGTTGGAACCGTGCTTTAAGTTCTTGAACCTGTATGTGGTGTGGGTTGAGCTTTAGTGTCTGAATATTCTTAAGTCAATGGTTACAGATGGTACACAATATCTCTCGTGCATTGGATGTAGACTCAAGGTTGGCAAGATTAGAAGAAAGATCACGTCACGTGCAGATAAATGATGAGAGCCTCTGCGATTCCTGCTATGCTCGCCTAGGAACTAAGCTATTTGCTATGTACCCTGATGATACCATTGTGTGTTACAAGGTTAGTCCGCCGCCTACTACATCTCTTGCAACAAAGCAATGATGCATGCCTTCTGTGTTTTTCAACGAGCATAAATCTCTTTTTTTTCTGGTATATCCGGAATTCAGTATCTGTTTGCATGTTTCCTTTCCCTGAGGCTACTTTTGTTCCTCTTCTTGTTCCCAGTGTTACCGACGCCTGGGTGAATCAAAGTCAGTAACGGGCCGTGACTTCAAGCGAGATGTTCTGATCAAACCTGGTTGGTTAGTGAACCGGTAGCAGAAACCCTCTTGTTCCGCAACAATCGCCTTTTTTACCTGACCTCTAACCTCTCACAAACACAGAGATGCCCGTACAGTACACAGATAATGAAGAACGTAATGAACAGCATCAAGGATCTGAATTTGGATTGCCATAGCTTCATGAAGTTCGTCTCTAGGCTTGTGGAGACGGATTCAATCGGAAACATTTCAAAATGTACTATTCAATTTATCTAATGCCTTGTAATCTATTTTCTTTTCAAGACGGAGGACCTGTTTGGGTAATAAATGAGAATATTAAATAATAAAAACCAGAAGAAAAACGAGTGAGAAAAAGAAAAAAGAACAAAGAAAAAAGAAAAATTAAACAGACAAGTCGCTGAGAGAGGGTCTCAGGGGAAGAAGACGATCTTCGATTCAGGTTTCTGCTTCTATCTTCCATCACCTTCCTCTTCGACACTCAGTTTTCGTTTTGCTTTCTTCGTCGAATTCGCTACTCGCCGGAAAACGGTTTGAGCAACAGATTAATTCCGGGGGGGAAAAATGTCGATTAATATGAGAACGCTAACCCAAGCTCTGGCCAAGACGGCTGCGGTGATTGAGAAGACGGTTCAAACCACAGTCCAAGAGGTTACAGGTCCCAAGCCTCTTCAGGACTACGAGCTCCTCGATCAGATCGGTTCCGGTGGTCCTGGCCTCGCCTGGAAGCTCTTCTCCGCCAAGGCACGCGACTCCACGCGGCCACAGCAGTATCCCACCGTCTGCGTCTGGGTGCTTGATAAGCGCGCCTTGTCGGAGGCTCGTGCCAGGGCGGGGTTATCCAGGGCTGCGGAAGACTCGTTTCTCGATCTGATTCGGGCTGATGCCGGGAAGCTGGTGCGGCTGAGACACCCTGGTGTGGTCCACGTGGTTCAGGCGCTTGACGAGAACAAGAATGCTATGGCTATGGTTACGGAACCGCTTTTCGCCTCCGTGGCTAACGCGCTCGGGAATGTGGAGAATGTGGATAGTGTGCCGAAAGATCTCAAGGCCATGGTGCGTTTTCCAGCTACCTGCTTTTTAGTAATCTGTGAAGCTCAAGTAAGAATTTGACTGAGAAAATGGAAGATAGTTAGTTCGCTATTTCCTATAATTGTTGCAGGAGATGAGCTTGTTGGAGGTGAAGCACGGTCTCCTTCAAATTGCCGAGACATTGAACTTTCTCCATAATAACGCCCATCTCATCCACCGTGCTGTTTCCCCGGAGGTTGCTTTCCGGAATCTATACTCATACTTGTTCATCTTGTTAGAAGCTGTCGTGCTTTCTTAACATGTGGATCTAAAAACTTCATTGCAGAATGTTCTTATTACTTCGGCTGGTTCCTGGAAGCTTGCCGGATTTGGATTTGCTATTTCAGAAGCACAGGCTGGGAATTTGGATAACATGCAATCGTTCCACTACTCTGTGGGTACTTAAACTCATGATCGATTACTAGATTGCCGTACAGTTTTTTCGATTCAACTCTGGCATCTAGATGAGTTTCCTATGCATGATATGATGACTGTTTTTTTTTCTTCATATGGATGGACCTGTGCAGGAATATGATGTTGAGGACTCAATTCTGCCACTCCAGCCATCTTTAAATTATACAGCACCTGAATTGGTGCGGAGCAAAACTCCTTCAGCTGGAGTTTCTTCAGATATATTTAGTTTTGGATGCCTCGCCTATCATTTAGTAGCACGGAAACCATTGTTTGATTGCCACAACAATGTCAAGATGGTAATTCTAAAACCCAAGCTCTCGTTAGTTTAATCTTCACGCATAGACTGTCTGATAATTTTTAATCTGTAAAATGAAACAGCCTCAGAGGTAGTTTCCGTTTTAAATGTATTTTCAGATTATCCTGTAAAAAGTAGTATAATATCTGTCCGTTCCATTGCTGATAATGGTTACCTTGCAATTTTCTTGCAGTACATGAACACATTGAACTATTTAACAAATGAAACTTTCTCATCTATACCCTCGGACTTGGTATCTGATTTGCAAAGGATGCTGTCAACGAATGAGTCCTTTAGACCAACAGCATTAGATTTCACAGGTAGGAATACTGAATCTTTGTTGTTTCTTGTGACAAGTTTTACCTCATTGCTTTTGCACTTACACCTTGGACTTGGACTTTCACCTGCAGGATCTAATTTTTTTCGAAGCGACACAAGGTTACGTGCCCTCCGTTTCCTGGATCATATGCTTGTATGCGTCTACACTTCCAATCATCGTTTCAGACAGATAACTTTAGATAGTGGGAAATAGATGTAATTTTGTTTTTTTTAATTGCAGGAAAGAGACAACATGCAAAAGTCTGAGTTTTTAAAAGCATTATCAGACATGTGGAAAGATTTTGATTCCCGTGTATTACGGTATAAGGTAGTCACTTTCTGGCTTCTTTCCAGTATTCTGTTAATAGAAAAAAAAAATCAGTTGGTCAAGTGATTTGCGTTGTAACAACTAATCAAACCAGGTTTTGTCACGCAGGTGCTTCCGCCTCTTTGTGCTGAACTTAGAAATTTGGTTATGCAGCCAATGATTCTTCCTATGGTTCTAACTATAGCAGAGTCTCAGGTGCTTTTTCTAATCTGGGGTAGTTGCATTCGGTCAATCAGATTTCCATGTGTTTCTTCGCTCCTCTTTTGTTTGAGTTATAGATAGCAGCAGTTTCTAGATAAAATTTGTCTTTCTTATTTCTTGTGTCTTATGACCTATCACACGCACATATACTTAGACTTACTCTTTTCAATTGTACAAATGGTGATTGCACAAATAGATACCGGCTTTGTATTAACTTGTCATCTATAGAATCACACTGACCTTTGACAAGGATTTCTTTTGAATCTTTATCATGTTTTAATGAATGCTTGAACCATAAATTAAAATTTGCAATTTGCAGGATAAGAATGACTTTGAGTTGATAACGCTCCCAGCTCTTGTTCCTGTTTTGAGTTCTGCTACGGGTGATACTTTACTGTTGCTGGTAAAGCGTGCAGAACTTATAATAAACAAGGTAAATCTCTAACCAATATGTATGCATATTTAGTGTGTGTTAAGTTCTACGATTTGACACAATGGACAAGGGTTAGGGAATTAATGTGTAAAGTATTGTTACCTATGACATATCTAGTGCCATTACTTCAAATTTTAAATAAATGGCCGTGCCACAACTAGTCATTCTTTCTTATGCTGCCGTAAACCAATACAAGACCTTCATTTTCATTAAGCTGGCTCATGTTTCTCTCTTGACTTCTATTCCTAACTGATATTTGCCTCTTTACTCCATTCTAAATATGCGTAAATTTTCCCTTATTTTGTTTATTATCTTATGTCTGCGGATCTTTTACTAGCGTGTTTCCGTTTAAATTTGTAGACTAATGCAGAGCATCTTGTATCACATGTCCTCCCTTTGCTTCTCCGAGCCTACAACGACAACGATGTCCGGATACAGGAGGAGGTTCTGAAAAGATCCACATCTGTTGCTAAACAACTCGATGGTCAGGTGATGCCTGATGCTTTGTGTTTTATATTTTATTGGATGAGTTTCATCTGAATGGACGATATAAGCTTCAGGATTTATGTGTGGTTACACAAGCTTAGTGTCACATGCGTTTTAGTTTTGGTTCTGCGAAGTTACTTCAGTAAGTTGCATGGCTGAGTTTGTTCAGTTCTTAATTTTTTTTCAACTTGTTATTGCAGGTTGTAAGGCAAGCAATTTTGCCTCGCGTTCATGGCTTGGCTCTCAAAACCACAGTTGCTGCCGTATGTTAGCCTTGATTAGTTCAATTTTTGTGTCGTTTAAGAGTAGAGAGATTAAATGAAGAGCTCGATGTTCTAAACCAAATATTTGATTAGAACGTTCCTGGGGTGCAGGTCAGAGTGAATGCTTTGCTCTGCTTAGCAGAGCTGGTTCAAACGCTTGATAAACACTATGTTACTGAAATTCTGCAAACTATTCAACGCTGCATTGCCGTTGATCGCTCTGCACCTACCCTTATGTGTACTCTTGCAGTCGCAAACGCAATTCTCAAGCAGGTGTACTTTTATTTATAATTTTGAACATTTAAACTATTTTCGCTTTATATTTGTGTGGTAGCTTATAACATGACTACTTGTCTCATAATGCGCTCTCCATCAACTTTTTCTCTAGTATGGAGTTGAATTCACTGCTGAACACGTGCTTCCGCTGATTATACCGCTTCTCACTGCCCAACAGTTGAATGTCCAACAGTTTGCCAAATATATGCTATTTGTCAAGGATATTCTCAGGTATGCCTCCGAGCAGTTATGTCCCTGTTTCCAAGCCCTTATTCCCCTTACAACTGCATACTATTGTTGTTGTTTTCAACATCTGGTTTGTCTATCCTGTGGTCTCGGAACAGGAAAATAGAGGAAAAAAGAGGAGTTACTGTGAATGATTCTGGAGTCCCTGAAGTTAAATCAGGCTCTGTCGCAGATGGGATCCAGTTTCAAACACCAACCCAAAAAACTGAGAAGGTTGCTTCTGCAGCAAAGAACAGTCCTGCATGGGATGAAGACTGGGCCCTCCCGACCAAAAGCTCTGCTTCAAAAGATCCTGGACCCACAAACTCTCAGTTTAACAGATCTACAGTTCAGTCACAGCCATCGAACCGGACGACATTACCAACAACATGCCCTGCAGTTGACATAGAGTGGCCACCAAGACAATCTTCCAATGTCACTGCTCAGCCAGCTGATGATGAGACACAGCTAAACGCTGCAGGAACATTGTCAACTCCAAGTTTTGATGAACTAGACCCTTTTGCTAATTGGCCACCACGGCCCAATGGTGCTTCCATTGCTTCTGGGGGTTTCCACAATGGTACTGCCACTCGACCTCCACCGAACAACAGTGGTTCTGGTTTGAGCAACAATTTAACAGACAGTAGGCAGTTTCAGACAGCTAACAACGACTTCTGGGCCTTGGGCAATGCCTCCCTCTCATCTTTGAAATCACAGCAAGATGGTTCAGGTATCAGCGCAAGTAACCCAGATCCTATGAACTCTTTCGGGATTCAGAATCAGAACCAAGGAATACCGTCTTTCGGAAGCAGTTCATACAGTAGTAACCAAAAGCCGCCAGCAGACATCAGTTCCATATTCGGTTCAAGCAAAACCGAGCAAGGTGCAATGAAACTCGCACCACCGCCTTCAATAGCAGTGGGAAGAGGAAGGGGAAGGGGAAGAAGTGGGACATCTAACTCAAGGTCAAGTGGTTCGAAGCAGCAACAAACCGAGCAGCCATCGCTGTTGGATCTATTGTGATGAGAGCCTCGGTCAAGACTTTGGGTTGGGTAAAAAGACAGTTCCTGTCAGAAAACACAGAGGCATGTCACATGTGCAGAGTGAGTGAGTGGGCAGAAAGAAAAAGTTTACAAGAGGTGGAGAGATGTTTTGTTGATTCTTGAGATTAAAGCACCACCATATATATATACATCACAGCCACAGGTTCTTTCTATATCTTTCTCTAAACTCTGTAAATCGGTTTCTTCTCTTGCTCATTGTTTTCTTCATTAGTCACTCTGATCCGTCAGTATTTTATAAAATAAATCGAGTTTCTGTGCAGTACATAATATATTAATATGTCTCTTCCAATATGATATAAGTTCCATGGAAAAAAAAAAAAAATCATGTCTTTCGTTGTACATAATATCTCCTAGTAGTTTGATTTAATGATTTTTATAACATTCGTTGCAAGAGATTAAATGATTGGAAGCTTATCAATTCATTTCTTGTACATTTTTGTCCTAGAGGATATAAGTTTATTTAAGGTTTTGTGACCCTAATGATTAATCAACCGATTAACAAACAAAAATTATGTATGTTTTGGCCTTGGATGAAAAAACTACGTACGTATGGAGAAATTAATCAAATTAATTTTTAGCTTGATAACAATTGTCAATTGTTATGGGGCATGAGAAATGATCTGCATATTACACGTGCAGAGATTCAGCCTCGAATCTCCCAGATTGAGATTTGCTACAAGACTCAGGATATATTATGTAGGGATCCGTGGGGCGAGAGAAAGGTGTTTTTGTTTGCTTAACTTTTAAATCTCAGCTCTAAGGTTTAAAGCCGTCTTTTATGCAAAACCCTTAAAATTTAGTGTAATATAAAAACTAACAAGATAACACTAATTGAGAGATTAAGGCATCATTTTACGTGTTAATTACACTTGAGAAACCCTTTTAAATTTAAGTCCCATAGACCCGGCGCCGTTATCTTGGCGCCATTTACGTTCCTCCCCTCTTCTTTTGTCTTTTTTTTTTTTTTTTCTAAATCATAATCCCCAAAACCCTAACCTAACTTAACTAAATATTATTTAACAAACCACCCTAATATCAAGGTTCAAGACATTGTTTATCTATCGGTACATATTACGTAATGCAAAAGTCTAAAATACCCATTACAGTTTACTACGGGTAGCCAATCTAAGCAACCCAACCCAATCCAATCCAAAAAACTTCAATTAGTTTGGATATAAATTTCTATAAAAACCTTTTTCGATCTAATAATTTTTACTAATTTGGGTCATTTGGATTGGTCTTTAGATAACTAAAAAATTCAAATAAAATCCAAAATCTTGTTTTTACATATATTATTTATATAGTATATACATTAATAAACATAAATGTAAAATTACAAAAACTAAAACTAGTAATTTACTATAAACTTTAAAGATATATATGTAAAATTAACTAATTTGACTAATAACCCTAATAGACATCGTGACTTTAAGCCTTTAACCTTAGTATAAAATAAATCTTATGTCGATAGAAATTCTATCACTTTCAAAAACATATTGATTTCTCCATCATCCCTTTATTTTTCTCACAAATCGAAGGATAATGGTTTTGTTTTATTTCTAAATTTTATAAATTATTTTATTTATTATAATTGGCGTTAAGAATTTATTTTAGATGTTATTGTAATTTTTATAAACATTCAATAACCAAACCTAATACAAGATCTAAACAATCCAAATAAAATAAAATATAAATTTACTTTTGTCAAATTATTTACTATCCAAACAACTTAAACATGATCTAAAACCTAAAAAACTTGATCTAAATTTTACGTAGATCGAATTTGGTTAATTAATTCTCAAACCAAATAACTCAAACCCAACCCAAAACTTGGATCGGCCGACCCCTACAGTTTACTATGGTGAAAGACAAGTATTCAACATGTGAACTCATATAGACAGGACTATGTGGTAATCAAATAATAATTAGGAAGAATAGAAGATGAACATATTAAGAAATCCTACAATGAAAAGAAGATAAGACATAATCAAGTCATGATATAGTAAATGTAGTTTTATTCCATTTGTCAGTTTTATAATATATTATTAAAAATTAGAAAAAGGGGATTCGAATTGAAGGAACTAAGAGCAGTTTTTTAGCAGTTAAGCTGAACTCCGAAAAAGCCATATTCGTCGCTCTCAATCTCATCAGGCATGTTTCATTACCTCCCTATATATTCATATGATAGAGCCATACCTCAAAAGTACTCTCTGGCCTTTGTTTCAGCCACGCCAATTTCTAAGAATGGCTTCCCCTTTCTTCTTTGTTTTCCTTCTCTCTGCGCTTTTACTGGAAAATACCTATGCCAATCCCAATTACAGAGAAGCACTCTCAAAGTCATTGCTCTTTTTCCAAGGTCAGCGGTCTGGTCGCCTCCCCAGTGACCAAAAAATCTCATGGAGATTCAGCTCTGGCCTCTCTGATGGCTCCTCTGCTCATGTAAGACCCTAAACTGTAAACCCATATTCAGTAGAAGTAAAAGCCTAAAACATCCATCTGGATAACTATGAGTTGCAGGTGGACTTGACCGGAGGCTACTATGATGCTGGGGACAATGTGAAGTTCAATTTTCCAATGGCGTTCACCACCACCATGCTCTCCTGGAGCTCTTTGGAGTACGGTAAGAAGATGGGACCTGAACTCCAGAACGCCCGTGTGGCCATCCGTTGGGCCACTGACTATCTACTGAAATGTGCCAGGGCCACACCCGGTAAGCTCTACGTTGGAGTAGGAGACCCTAATGGTGATCACAAGTGCTGGGAACGCCCAGAAGATATGGACACTCCTCGCACAGTCTATTCTGTATCCGCCTCAAACCCTGGCTCTGATGTAGCCGCTGAAACCGCTGCTGCTCTAGCTGCAGGCTCCATGGTTTTCAGGAAAGTTGATCCCAAGTACTCTCGCTTGCTACTGGCGACAGCGAAGAAAGTCATGCAGTTCGCCATTCAATACCGAGGCGCTTACAGTGATTCCCTTTCTTCTGCAGTCTGTCCTTTCTACTGCTCCTACTCTCGCTACAAGGTCGCCATTCTTATGTTTAAACTTGATCCGAATCTGCAGATAGATATATCAATGAATCGTTGCAACTAATACTACTCTGATTCCAGTTTATTCCAATCTTTATGATGACAGGACGAGCTAGTGTGGGGAGCGGCATGGCTGCATAGAGCAACAAACAACCCGTATTACACAAACTTCATAAAATCCTTGGGAGGTGGAGATCAGCCTGACATCTTCAGTTGGGACAATAAGTATGCCGGTGCCTATGTTCTTCTCTCACGAGTATGTCTCAATGCTTAAAACCCATAGACATAACTTAGCATTTCCTAATCGGTTCAACGAACCACAAACATATCCTCTTTCGCAGCGATCATTACTGAACAAAGACAACAACTTTGAGATCTACAAGCAAGCTGCTGAGAATTTCNGTTACATGTGTTTGCTGGCTAATATGAATCTGTGTTTCAACTGTTTGTGCTGATTATAATTATACTACTTGTCATTTGTTATGTTTGCGTTTGATTCGAGCTAGAAAAGGAGAATGGACTGAGGATAGTGAAAGAGGTGAAGTTGATAAGCGCAGGGAAAGTATTAGAGAACAACAAGACGGTTAAAGACTACCGAAGCCATGTCTCTAATCTTGTAAGCGCTGTCACCACAATGCATGTTATCATCCAACCTTCGGTGACTGAAAAAGGTAAAACATTCTTTTAGGATCCTCCAAAACGAAATCCTAAATATTCAAAGAGAACAAAGCCTCTGCTTAAGCTTCAAAATATGTTCTTAACTTGACAGAGAGATGTTGTTTGTTTTACTATGTTTGAAGCAGAAAAGAAGCCTAAAGGTGATCCGAAGATGAACAAATGCATCTGTTCAGTCATGTAAGAGAATAGCAAAACCTCAAGAGAAAGTCAGATTTTTGGGTCATTAAGTTTGGTCGCTTACGTGGTTGGTATAGATTATTTACTGATACAGAACATAATTAAAAGAGTGTTGAACCTTTTTCTTTTAAACTATAAATCTAATCTCTTCTCTAGCTTTTTGCAAAAAGGAGGAGAGGGTAAATCATAGATGTAGTAATGTTAAAATACACAAAGAGATTCTGATTTAGCTATGTTTCTTAGTTCCTCTCTTCTCTAGTTTACTGCAAGAATCAAGTGTTGAGTGAATGAATCATAGTGTATTAATGATTTCCTCTATTGCTTTACATTTTCAAAACTCTTTTTTTTGTTCTTTTTCATCTAAGAATTCCAGCATAATTATCTCTATATACACATCCCAAACGTAACTAGAGAGGAAAAAAAATATATATACAAGTTTGTGTTTGTGCGAGTCCTTGCATCTACTCATGTTCTTATCACATATATTTGTTTGATTGAGTGTTCGTATATAACACATAACTTTTGACGTTTTTCACCAGTGTTTTCAAGTCAAAACAAATAGAGAATTTGTGTGCGGCTCTAAGCTGTTTTTCTCAGCTTTCTGGTTTTGGACAAAGAACACTATGTTTCCGGTTGACTCCACTCTTTTGATTGTCAAATATAGCTGTAAATGTCACGCACAACCGTATCGATCTATTCTTCATTGCATATCCAACAAAAATTTTCACTTGACGATCATTCGTGATAATAATCGGTGGAGATCCTAAGATGTTGATCAAATCGCTAGGTTAATAACTGAACTCGACATGAACAGTGCTCTGATCGATTTCGTAATCTTCTAAAACCATCATATTTAACTCTTCGAGAGTAGTACTTGATTCCAAAGTAAGTAATCTACCTTTTTTTTCTTCATCAACAATAAATCTCCACTCCTTATTGGCACCAAATCTCCATACATCACATGTTACATAGATATGCAACATATTAACGAAGAAGAAGAAAAGAATAACTGATAAGTATGAAAATATGAAGAAACGGAGAAGAAGAGCAGAGAGCGTGAAGAAACGTGGAAAAAAAAACAAATAATTAAACTAGATTTTTTCAGATATTCTTAACTACTTTGGTAGAATACAAATTCTACCGTCCGTAGAACAATAAAAGAACTGTGGAATTTATATTCTACATAATGTAGAATATAGAGAAAGAGTTAAAATATGTATTCTAACACTATGTAGAACATAGAGCAAATGGTAGAATATATATTCTATATTTGGTAGAACATAGAGCAATTGGTAGAATATATATCCTAGGTTTGGTAGATATAAAGCAAATGGTAGAATATAAATTCTAGGTTTGGTAGACATAGAGCAAATGGTAGAATGTATATTCTAGGTTTGGTAGACATAAAACAAATGGTAGAATGTATATTTTAGGTTTGATAGATTATAGAAGAAATAGCAGAACACATAATCTACCAAAATCGTAGATCTAGAATACGTATTCTGGATTTCGTAGAACAAGTATAAAAATATTTTTTTTAACTTGAATTTTCCAAAAACGATTTTTCAAAATATATTTATTTCATTATCTGTATTTAGTTAAAGATTTTTAAAAAAAAATTAAAGAATTTATTACATTTAATTTATGAATAGTTTAGTCAAAAAGTGGCAAAAGTGAAGAAAGTCTTATTGGGACAATATGTGAGTTTTTTTCTCCCTTTCTTTCAATTTTCCTTTTTTTTTTGTGTTAAAAGATTGATTGGAGATGAAATCAGAGAGGAAAATTGAATTTCGTCAATCTTATAACAAAGAAGAAAGAGAAAAAAGAGAAGTAAAATGGCCAAATATACTGCCACAACTCTTTATTTTTTGTTGTCCTTGTTGGATTTTCCCCCTCCAATTTGTTTTCTTTGCGTAAAACCAGATTAATCATAGATTCACTCTAAAAAAGATCAAAACTTTATTTAATAGTCCATATCAACAAAAAAATCTCCTAGCTTATTTACAACTTTTTTTCCTTCTGTGATCATTAGTTGCAGGCTTGCAGCTTTTTTATTCAATGTTTATGTTCATAAGGTATCAAAGATATCTATTATTTGTTGTGGTCTATTCTCATAAGTATCAAAAATATTTATTTCACTGTTGTATATATTGACTGTTTCATTAAAAAATCAATCGGTGCAAAGTAAACACAGTGAAAGTAAAAAATGATGGCAATAAGTAGCTTAGGGAGGCTAAGGCATTAACAAACAGAGTAGCTATGTGATTAGAAAGTCATTAGCTTTGGTCGGTTGATCTTGATTAGTAGTTGTCTCTTGGCCATAACCATTGTTTGGTTTGGTCAGATGGATCACTTGTATTGTTTTGTTGGTTCAGAGATGCATAGTAACTTAGTAAGAACTGCTTCTTTCATAGTCAAGCCCTCTATAAGGATGCTGTTCTTGTTGTTGTTGTCGGCTCTGTCTGAAACTCGGTGACTGATGATTCCGATAACGCGGGACTAAGCTGAAAGTATCTTCTCCTTGCACACGCCACACATTTGAGTTTACATTCTGAAATCAAACCACGGCAAAGAAAAAAACAAGTGTTACGGGTATAACAAACCGGAATTTCAAATGCTCAACACCATAAGAGAGATTTTACAGGTTTCACCTGATGCTGAATTGATGGCAAGCGAATACTCCCATTAAATTGCGAGCTTAAGACATCTTCATAGCCAAACCTCGAGTTTGCAGCGTTATCACTCGACGTGCCAACAACATAAGCAGAACCGTAAGCGGAAGGAACAATAGCGGCAGCTGATTGAGGCAGATGACTGTTTCTGTACTCAGGAAGCATTGAAGCCAAAGGCTGATGATAGTAAGTGTTGTTGTTACTACCACCATGTTGCGGAAATATTGATGGTGGTGGCATGTTGTAGCTGTTGTTCTGCATTGGAGGCAAGTAAGGAGAGTTCGTCATATTACCATAATGCGCCAAAGGAACCTGAGGGTGAGAGTAATGGTGGTTCATGGCTTGTTGATTCCTCTGTGGTACAAATATAGTAGCGGTTCTTAGTGCCTGCAAAATACGAAAATCAACAAACTAAAATATCAACCACACTAGTTAAGAGAAGTTGTTTAAAGATGTAAAAAAATTTATGCATTATAGTGAAAAAGAGTTACCTCATTCATGGAAGTTGATCGCCTACGACCGAGTGAAGATGCAGTAGGCATTGACTGATTGAAAGGAAAAGCCGAGTACTGAGGAACCGGTTCTCTCGTGTATGCTCCTTGATGCTAGAACATATGGAAGAAGAAAAAACGCGGGTTTAAGCAGAAGAAGAAGCTTAACGTACAAGATCTTGATTCAGCTAAAGAGCCTAAGAGACAAGGGAAGTTTTTTTTTTTTTATCACCATAACGTTGGGGAAGGTATTAGAACTCTGCATCTGAATACTTCGTTCCAGCGTAGGATTCAACCGTTGACTATCATTACGCAAGTTTTGGTTTGCTATCGAAGCAGACTCATCTTGAAGCTGATCTCTCCAAGCAGCAGGCTCAAAAATTGAGAGATAATAAGATAAACGGTCATCGGGTAAGTTTTGGTTGGATATCAAAGCAGACTCTTGAAGTTGATCTCTTCTAGCAGCTGGCTCAATAAATGAGTTAGAGAGTGGATTAGTAACACCGTCATCGCACAAGTTATGGTTGGATATCGAAGCAGACTCTCGAAGTTGATCTCTTCTAGCATCAGACTCAACAAATGAGTTAGAGAATGGATCAGTAACATCTGGCTTCTCATGCAAGGGACAATCATCCTTGATAGGAGTCTCAGTTACACTCTTTTTTGATAAACCTAAAGCAGGCTCTCGAAGTTGATCTTTTCTAACATTGTCATCAGGCAAGTTTTGGTTGGATACTGAAGCAGACTCTCGAAGTTGATCTCTTCTAGCATCAGACCCAACAAGTGTGTTAGAGGATGGATTGGTAACATCTGGCTTCTCATGCAAGGGACAATCATCCTTGACAGGAGCTTCAGTTACACCCTCTTTCGATAAACCTAAAGCCATCTTCACAACATCAGCCATTGTTCTCTGGCTAGAGATACCACCATCCCAAGGAGGTATCAACCTAGAACGTCTCATGGACAACGAAGGAACTGCTTTACCCGAGCTTATTGGCACTCCCTTAGTTTCAACATTTGGTAGATCACTGCAAAGACAAGGAAGGATATAACGAGGAATGTTACACGCGAGATACAACCATTGTTCTCTGGCCAGATGTACCACAACCCCAAGCAGATTAATACCTAGAAGATGGCACATATAACGAAGGAGCTGCTTCAGCCGAGCTTATTGGCACTATCTTAGTTTCACCATTTGCTAGATCACTGCAAAAACAAGGATATAAGAAGGAATGTTACAAGCAAGATAGTAAAGCTATGCCATAACTTATATGCGATGAAGATGCATCAATTGACAAAATTAAGGCATTTAACAAGAGATTAACCGAGAACGACATGTAAAGAACCTGTTATATGGATATGGACCAGGGATACTGGAAGTAGTAGATGAGCCAGCCAACTGTTTACAGGTTCCTTGCGCATCACTCGTCTCTGAACCAAACGTGGTGATCAGTTTAGACATTTGTTTAAGATATTGAACTACAATTAACATAAGAGAAGAAAGTCTTATGCATCTCATTTATCACGAAGCAAAGATAACTCAGAAGCAAAACTTTCATGGATGTGGAACACAAAACCAGAGCGATGTTGCAGAAGCTATACAAGATAAATGCAGAAGTGGCAATTGGTTTTTATCGTAGTAAAGAAACAACACAGTAGAAGAAGAAGAAAGAAACAACTGATCTTTAGGGTCTTTCCAGAAATAGAGAAAACAGCTGGTGATTAGACCCAATCAAGAAAAACATTACTATTTCAAGGAAAATGCGAAACAGGGTTTAAGAGATTCTCTAGCAGAAACGAATCAAAGGAAAAACAAACAACCTCATCGTCGTTTTCAAGGAATTTGAGCACTGCTCTGTTTTCTTTCATCTTCTCACTTACTTTCAATCAAACGACTTTAAAAGCTTAAAACCCAGAAAGAAAGGAAGAAGCTTTTTCGAAAGAAACCTTGAGAAAGAAGACGATCAATGGCTTTGTTAACGTCCATGTCGCATTCTACAAGCATTGCGTAAATCTCTTGTTCCGAAAGATTCACGATTTCCTTCAGTCTCTGAACCATCTCTCTCGAATCCGCCGGAATATCATCGGCGTTTACGTTACTGTCTTCGTCTTTCGCGCCCTTCTTTTTTCCCATTTTTGCCGGAAAACGAAAATCCCAATTCGAAATCTGTGACAGAAACTTGTCGAGCTTTTTCCACAGTCGCAATTCTACACGCAGAAGAACTAACAAAAAGGATTATCTCTCTCTCTCTCGCTCGCTTCTTCTTGGCTTCCTTCGAGTATCAAGAAAGTCTCTTTTTTTCTTTCCCTCTCTCTGTCTCTCTCTTTCAATCTTTGGGCTTAATAATGGTTTTGGGAAATGGAAAAAAAAAATCAATTACTTTTCAAAATTATCGACTCTGAACATCAATTCAATTGCGGTGAAAAGTCCTTTCTTTTTTGTCCAAAGTTCGTATAGTGGATTAAAATTGTAACTTTAATAAGCTTAATAATTATAAAGCTAATACTTAAAAGCATGAGGACTTATTTGCAAATACTTCTAAATACTGTTGTTCCATATTTATACGTATATATTGGTTTCAATCCTTACCAACCAATAAAAAACTAACCGTTAAACAAGATGAGGCTCTTGCTTCCATTTTCCTCGCCGTTATCCGCCACGTCACCGCCGGCGTCGCCGCAATTTCTCCCCGAATATCCACCTCCGTCGCGAATCGACTACTTTGATCTCAGTAAAATCTTCAAAAAATCGGTAATCGGAACCCTGACCGGAGCTCTCTCGCTCACTCTCGTATTCTCGTCGCCGATTTCCTCCGTAGCTGCTGCCATTGATGACCCTTATCTATCTCTGAATCCGCCTTCATCATCGCCTGGTTCTTCTCTGAATTACTTCGATTCGTCTCCGGAAGATTGCCCTAACGAGGAAGAAGCTGATACTGAGACGCGAGATGATGAGGCCAGGCCTCAGTTAGTAACTAATGAAGGGATTGTTGAAGAAGCTTGGGAGATTGTTAATGACGCCTTCCTCGATACTCGAAGCCATAGCTGGACTCCTGAAGCTTGGCAGGTAATTAAAACATCTATGTGGGTATGTTAAATAGGTTGATGGGTGGATAAAGGAAGGAACTTTATGTGTAAAGATTGGATTTTTGTGTTTTGTTGTTGTTGTTGTTGATACTTTGCAGAAACAGAAGGAAGATATATTGGCTAGTCCAATAAAGAGTAGATCAAAGGCTCATGAAGTGATTAAGAAAATGCTGGCCAGTTTGGGTGATCAATACACTCGCTTTCTCTCACCAGATGAGGTTTTTGTTCTTTACATTCAGTATTTGGATACTATGAATTTGATTGATGGATGAGTCTTAAGCTGTTTCAGGTACACATCTCTTTGTTTTGTGTTACTTGTTTGAAGTTTTCCAGGATGTCGAAGTATGACATCACCGGTATTGGAATAAACCTTAGAGAAGTTTCTGATGGTGGTGGAAATGTAAAGTTGAAGGTTCTTGGTCTTGTATTGGACGGTCCTGCTGACATTGCTGGTGTGAAACAGGTAAAAAACCGGTCTAGTTTCTTTCGAGGAGTTTTGTTTGCTGTTTGTTTTGCTCAAAGTGGGCAATGCCTTTCTCTTGCTAGGGAGATGAAATTCTTGCTGTCAATGGAATGGATGTTAGTGGGAAATCATCATTTGAAGTATCATCTTTGTTACAAGGCCCTAGTAAAACTTATGTGGTTCTCAAGGTTATTATTCTTCATTATAAAAATACAAACAACTTTAAGTTTGGCAAAATTTTCTGGAGATTTTATGAAGTTTATCCATTTTGTAGGTGAGGCATGGGAACTGTGGACCTCTTAAGTCAATTAAAATCCAGAGACAAGTTAATGCAATAACGCCAGTCTCTTATCGGCTGGAAAAAGTTGACAACGGAAAAATCTCTGTCGGGTATATCCGCCTAAAAGAGTTCAATGCCTTGGCTAGAAAAGATTTGGTGATTGGTAAGCCTTTTCCTCGTTTTGTCTTGTCACATCAAAATTATCGACTTGTGGCCCCGTTCTTTTACCTTCTTGTGTTTGTGCTACCATTTTGTGACTATGTGCAGCAATGAACCGACTCCAAGACAAGGGTGCGTCTTATTTTGTAATGGATCTTAGAGATAACCTTGGTGGACTTGTGCAGGTTCATTCTACAACTGTAACTTAAGACCATATCTTCTCAAATACTTTACAGGCACTTGATTCTTCACTTAACGCTCGTTTCTTAAACTTTGGTTATTTTAGGCTGGAATAGAAACTGCTAAGCTGTTCCTAGATGAAGGGGATACGGTAAATCATCTATCATTTAGAATTTTCAAGATATTTCTATCGTCTTTCAGGAATATTAAACTGAATAGCTTACTTCAACTTACATGAAGAGATTCATCACGGTTTACTTAAACTCCTGTTGTATGTTTCAATCCATAACAGGTGATATATACAGCCGGGAGAGACACCGAGGCTCAAAAAACTGTTCTTGCAGATAGAAAACCGTTGATCACTGCCCCACTTATTGTATGTGATGGATCATGTAAGCCAATTAATCTTTCACACTACAATGCTTTTTTGCACCATGAGCTGATTAGAATCCTTATCATTGTTGCAGGTAATGGTAAATAACAGAACAGCAAGTGCTAGTGAAATTGTGAGTAATCTCAATCGATAAAGCCATGGAAACTCGTCTTCGTTTGGATCATTAAACGAAATGATTTGTCTGTTTTTCAGGTAGCCTCTGCACTTCATGATAACTGTAAAGCAGTTCTTGTTGGCGAAAGAACTTACGGAAAGGTTAGTTACAAAGTCTTATAGTTTTTATATCGAATATATCAATTCGAAAAGTTTGTGATCATCTACTTTTGGATTGGATTATGGGTTTCAGGGCTTGATTCAATCCGTTTTCGAACTCCGAGATGGTTCTGGAGTTGTTGTGACAATAGGAAAGTATGTCACACCTAACAATATGGACATCAATGGTGGTGGAATTGAACCTGATTTCAAAAATTTACCAGGTTTACTTAACTCTTGAATCTTGATTATTATTTTTTTGACCATTTGAACATACATTCATTAACCTCGTTTTAATCTTTTATTTGATGATACATTATGATCAAGCAGCTTGGGATGAAGTGAAAGAACGTTTGTCTAAGTGCAACATTCTCCAACAAGGCTGAAACGTGATGAAATTCATCAGGCTGTCTTTGGGTGTATAATATACACGAAACTAGCCAAATGTTTGGGTGTGTCAAAGATAAAAGAAAACATGTGGGTGTAACTGACATTTCGGCAAAATTTTAAGGGCCATATAATAATACTGTTACTCATGTGAAAACGCTGCCAAATTTTGGACGTGTCAACATTCAAAACTCAAAAGAAAACAAAAAAACGTATTGGCTGTAAAATAATTTCTGGTTAAATGTAAAAACCATTTAATAATAATCGCATTCATGTGAAACGCATCTGCCAAAAATTGGGTGTGTCAAGAATAAAATACAAAATCAGGGGTGTAAGTTACATTGTAGCAACGTTAAAGGGCTAATAAATAAGAATTGCAGTCATATGAAATCCCCTGACTGAGAAACAAAATTAAAGTCGTAATCTTCAATGGTGTCTACGGAGGTTAGCACCGCCGTCTCCGGTGTGAAACCAATGTCCCCGCCTCCAGAATCAGACGGCTCTGCTGGTAAACCCTAATTCACTTGCTCTCTCTGTCTGCATCAGTTTTGGGCTCGCCCCATTGCAGAGTCTTTCCACCATTACTCTGAAGAAGCGAGTAGAAATCATAAGCCACCTCATTGGGTTTATTTCGTTTGCAGATATCTTCGATAACGATAGGCTAAAAGAAACTTTCTCAAGTGGAGGACTTGAGTTTGATGATTGGACTTTGTTAATCTCCGAAATAGAGACTTTGTTCCCAGTAAGTCGCATTTGGTGCAAAGCTGAAAACTTTGCGTTGCATTCCATTTAACAGTACCTGATTACGTGATCCATTCTTGTTTAAAATTTTCAAACTTCTTTTTTTCTGTCTCTGGAACTGAAATCGTTGAACTTGCTATTGTAGGATGATATTGAGAAGCTATGTTTAGTTTACGATGCTTTCTTGTTGGAGTTTCCATTGTGCCATGGCTACTGGAGGAAATATGCTTACCATAAGATACAGTTATGCACTTTAGAAGATGCTGTTGAAGTTTTTGAACGAGCTGTACAAGCAGCTACTTATTCTGTAGCCGTATGGCTCGACTATTGCGCGTTCGGTGTTGCTGCGTATGAAGATCCTCATGATGTTAGTAGGTATTTCTGAACTTTCGTTACTATCATTGCAAAACAAATTAAGTAATAGAGTTCATTTTCCCCATTTGGCTGAAATTGTTTAAGTTGTTCAGTATATGCAGTTGTTGATAGAATGATAACTTTACTTCAATTAATTTCATTTTCATTATCTTTTGTTTGGAAAGAATCAAAGGCTGGTTTTTGGAACTGATTACTTCACATTTAAATGGTCTGGCAGATTATTTGAGAGGGGCCTTTCGTTTGTTGGAAAAGATTATTCTTGTTGCACTCTCTGGGACAAATATATAGAATTCCTTTTGGTCCAGAAGCAATGGAGTTTACTGGCTCATATATATCTCCGGGCCCTGAGATATCCATCCAAAAAATTGCATCTCTATTACAAAAAGTATGTTCGTTTACAGATGTTCTATAATGACAATTATGGTGTTCCGATACTTCGAGTTCATGTGGCTTAAGTTTCTCCATTACTTTTTTCCAGCTTCAGGAAGATTGCAGCTTCTTTGAGAGAGAAGATTAAATGTAGAATAGATGTTAACGGAGACCTTTCTTCAGACCCCATGGAAGAAGATTTGGCCCCTACACGTCACACTGATGAGGAGATTTCTATTGTGATAAGAGACTTGATGGGTCCTTCCTCTAGCTCGGCTGTATCAAAAGCATTGCATGGATATTTGTCAATTGGAGAACAGTTCTATCAAGATTCACAGCAATTGAAGGAAAAAATCAGTTGCTTTGAGACGCATATCCGCAGGCCTTATTTTCATGTAAATCCGTTGGACACTAATCAGCTGGACAATTGGCATGCGTATTTGAGCTTTGCCGAAACATATGGAGACTTTGATTGGGTAGGGGAATCTCTTGGTTTCCTGTTCTGTTTGGCTTTTGTTCCATTCTTGTTTATATTTGAAAAATTTTCATTTTTAATTGCAGGCTATTAAGCTTTATGAGAGATGCTTAATACCGTGCGCTAATTACACTGAGTTCTGGTTCCGCTATGTGGATTATGTTGAAAGCAATGGTGGAAGGGAGCTAGCAAACTTTGCGTTGGCTCGAGCATCACAAACTTTTGTCAAGGTAAATGGGATTACGATTGCTTTAGTGTATAAAAAAAATGGGAAACAAGGACGATGAACAACTAGGATCATACATTCACTTGGTGCCCTTTTATGTTCATTGTAGAATGCATCTGTTACCCATCTATTCAATGCAAGATTCAAGGAACACGTTGGAGATGCATCAGCTGCTTTGGTTGCTCTGTCTCGATGTGGCGAGGAACTTGGTTTTGGTTTTGTTGAAAATGTAACTAAAAAGGCTAACATGGAAAAGCGTCTGGTATGGATGATACACTACTCGGTACCATTTGTTTTTGATGACTCAGTGCTCGAGGATATCTAATTATTCGGTGTTCCATGTAGGGTAATTTTGAAGCGGCTGTTACTACATACAGAGAGGCTCTGAAGAAAACACTCATTGGAAAAGAAAACTTAGAAATCACTGCACTGTTGTATGTTCAATTTTCTCGTCTCAAGTACATGGTAAGTAATGTTTTGACCCATGAAGGTTTATATTATAATTTTTTTTTTTTGAACAACAGGTTTATATTATAATTATCTGTCAATAAAATGTCACGATTTAGAGCTCTGGGAACTGTTGGGTCACTAGCTTACCTTCAATGCGTCACATAATCTGGAACTCTTTCTTCACCTGATGGCTTACTTCTTTCTTAGATAACAAACACTGCTGATGAGGCAGCTCAGATTCTGATAGAGGGCAATGAGAAAGTTCCTCACTGCAAATTACTTCTTGAGGTGTGTAATTGGCTGGAATTTTGAATGTCTACAGACATTTATTCAATCACGATTCCCCCATTGGAATTCATATTTTTCCTCTGAAGTTCTATAAGCGTCTATTAACATTTTGAAGCTTCAATTGCTGTTAATCTTTGTCCTAACAGGAGCTTATAAGACTCTTGATGATGCATGGAGGGTCTCGACAAGTGGATTTGTTAGACCCTATCATAGATAGAGAAATATCTCACCAGGCAGATTCCTCCGATGGTCTGAGCGCAGAGGATAAGGAAGAGATATCAAATTTATACATGGAGGTAAGGTTTCTTTTACAGATAGGTCTTTCTTGCTTTTGGCCTTTTCTATTTAATCTCCTCTCATTTCTTGATCGCATAGAATGTGTTTGATACTTTGTAATTGCTCTCTGTTTTAAGCAGTTTATTGATCTCTCTGGAACCATCCACGATGTGAGAAAGGCTTTGGGGCGGCACATAAAATTATTTCCACATTCTGCTAGAGCCAAGTCACATGGGTCCTGTCCTATGCGAAAATCATTCAGAGAGTTAATTCAGAGAAGAGAGAAGACCCGTGTGTTCTCGACTCAGGAGTTGTCAACAGACAACAGCATTGGCGATACAGTTGTTTTGCCACCCGAAGAAAAGAAAGAGTTACCGCTAGACTCTGATGGTGCCCAATCTAAAAGTGCTGCTCGGTCAGACTATTTAAACACCGAGCCTAATCTAGGGTCTCTGTCTTCAGGATTTCAAGTTGAAGGAAACAATAATGTTGTAGACAGGGAGAATCTCTGCGAGTCACAGAGTGATCTGTCCTCGGGATTAAAGGCGGATGAAGATGGTGAACGCTCTCGTGAAGTAAGCCTACCAATCCAAGCCACACCAAAACATGGTTTTGTCACTAAACAAGCTCACTTCTCGTCCAGTTCAGTAGATACTGTGAAATCTGATGCTATTGAGATCCAACCTAGTGGCTCACGGGGTCCCCAAAGTTATCTAAACCAAGAGTCTCAGAGGCAAGCTGGTCGAAACAGGTACCATAGAAGAGATATACACCAGAATCAAAGAGATTCAAAACATCCTTCTCATGAGAGACCTCCCCAGATGTCATATTCTCCAGTCGAAACCGGGCAGGGGATTTTTGGTCAGCAGATGGGTGTTGCCCCTCTTGAAAATCGAACAGCGCTACAAAGCTCAGTCTCACATACTCCGCTAAACCAATGTCAGAACTCTGCATCTCAGCTGCATCCCATGGTTCAAACATCCATTGCTTATCCTCAAAACCAGATTCTTGGTCAGCACTTGAGTGTAGCCCCTTCAAACAATCCAGCAACACTTCAAAGCTCAAACTCACAGATTCCGCAGAGCCAATATCAAGACTCTGCATCTCAGGTTCAAACATCCTATGCTTATCCTCAAACTCAGATTCCTCAGAATCCCGTGCAAAGCAGTGACCAACAAGAAGGTCAGATGCAGAGTAACGAAGCTTATAACCAGATGTGGCAACAGTATTACTATTACAATTACTACTACCATCAACAGCAACAGCAACAGCAACAGCTTCTGTCTCAACAACCACAACCAAATCAGAATTCCCAGCCGCAACTAGATCCGAGTCTTCTGCAACTTATCTCCAAACAGTACCAATCTCAAGCCGAAGCTCAGTATCCACAATCTCAACAGGTGGAACAACTCAATACACAGCAACAGAGCCAAGAACCAACAAGCCAGCAGCAAATTCAGTTCCAGCAACAACAGGAGTGGTTCCAACAGCAACAACAATGGCAACAACAACAACAGCATCAGTATCAACTCTACCTTCAGCAACAGCAGTTACAAGGAGAAGCAAAAGGTGATGAACAGAGACCATCTGTGCCCCAAGTTTCCACAAGAGACAGTGATGATATTCAAAAGGTTTGCTTCAAAAACAAAACATGAGTTGCTTCAAACTTTTGTTTTTTTTATTAACATCTAAAGCGGTTTACTAAGAATATATGCTCTTCTTGTAGAGTCGAGAATCTGGAGGAAATGAAGTAGATCAATCTTCCGACACTTCCATCACTTCTGTATGAGTTTCATGAAAGCCTAACTGTTGTTATATTAAAGCTTGAGACTTTATAGAACCGGAGATTATTTCAATGGACGAAACTGAAGCAATTTAAATGTTTAGTACATTTTCGTAACTTTTGTCTTTTTTAAAAAGAATCTAGAAAAGAATCTAATAAATAAAAAGTTTTTAAAAATCGAGGGCTTGAACACGCGTCAAATTATGTGGGTGAGTCGTCCAGCTGGTTTAATTACACACGTGTTTGTTTTCTATTGGAGTAGAAGCGCCCACCAAAGGAACAAATCGTAGCCGTCGATTTGATCCAGTTGGAGCCGTCATAATTCTGTATTGACCGTTCGTGGAAGTTATGTGAGAGAGAAAGAAACCCAGAGAGACCACCCACAAGTAGAGACCACAAAACAAAAGAGAGAAGCTCTCTCTCTCTCTCAGGTCGGTCTTCGTCTTCTTCCCCAAATTCCGATCGCTTTGTTCTTCTGTAAATTTTTGTTTGATTGTTTTAGTTTTTTTCATTTTTGTTTTCTTCTTCTGTGTTGTTTGACTTTCGATTTCTTGTTCTCTGTTTGTTTTGTTTATTCCGACGTGAATTGTTGGATTTGTTAGGAAAACCTGCCATTTTCATCCGGGTTTTCTGGAAGATTTTTCCTTTTTTGTTTGTTTTTGTTTTTGAATTCTGCTGGAAAAGAGTTTGAATTTGTGAATTTTCTTTTGGGGTTTGATTTCGATTAGCTGTCTATGGTAAGTTTTTATTTGTGTTATGTTTGAAATTTTGATTCTGCCGAAATAGTTTATTTTTTTTACTTTTGTTTGGCTATCGAGTTTTGCTTAACGATTGTTTGATCGATGTTAGTGTATATCTCTGATTTGGAGTTGGAATTCTAGTTTTAGTGAAGCATGTAACTTTGATTTTGTTTCTCTGATTGATTTGCTTACGTCTCGAGTGAATTAGGAAAAAGAGACCTATTTGTGAATCTTAATTAGGTTTTTCTGTGTAAGATTCTGGGTTTTGATATGTTGACTTTTGGATTTGTTTGTCTTCTCGATTTTGTCTCCATGAGCCGAGATTCCATTTCAATCCTGTTGTAGATTCTTTTTCTTGGGTTTGATTATTCAAATGATTGATTGTGATTGGCTCCGTTTTGCAGCATCTGTTGTTGGCTTGATCATTCGATAAGGTCTTGTTGCACCTAAATGTGCTTGATCCAAGGTGGCTACAATTCGACGTACGGAGCCAATGCCATATATAGAAATGAAGAGCAAGATTAGTAAGGTTCTTGGTGTCTGTAAGAAACATAAAGCAACTACAAGAAATTCATGCTCTCTGTCCAAAATATCAGGGCACATGGAAGGCATGAACACAGCTACTCATACTTGCCACGACGAGGAGAAACAGCATATTGGTAAAGCTTTTTCCTTGTTAAAGTATTGTGTCCAAATTGTTGACTTAAATCATCTGAGCAATTATCTTCTGGTGTCATCAGTCGTTTTCGGTAATGCTTTTTCGGTTTCCTCTCTGATGATTGTGTCAGTTTCTTCAGGTTTGGATACTTTTTCTCGGGATATTGAAACCAATGAGCCCGCTGAAATGCTTGTTGAGGACACTTCTCAGTCTCAGGCGTTTGCATCTTCCGTTGATGGTTCTGAGTCTGTCGAAAAAATTGTAATATTTGATATATGCAGCTGACTTTCAGTTATCCTTCATTTCACAGATACTAGATGAGTAACATTTTATTATTCTTGTGCAGGAAATGGCTTGCAATTATATGTCAAACTCGGATACAATCTTTTCGCCTGTTCTGAATGATGAACTGGATGAAACTGATCGAGGTATCTGTTACTAATGCAGTTTCGATCTAAGTTTTTCTTTGTTTGATATATAATAATCTAACAGATTTCTTTCCTCAGTATTTACGGTAGGAAACTCTGTGCACTGGGAAATTCCCAGATGGGGAGGCGACGAGAGCAGCAACAAGATTTGCTTTGACAGCCAAACGTGCAACGTTTCTGATTTCTTTATTTCTGACGTTCTTATTGCGAGCTTACCGTTTGATGAGAGCGGAAACAATGATGCTTTCACCGAAATAAGCCCCTTGCCTCATTACATATTTCCTGAGCAGTACATGTTACTACCTTACTTAGAAGATGGATCAGCCAACACAGATGATGTTAAGTCAGATGTTGACAACATGATTAGTCTCGATAACCATGACTTATTTCTGGCATTCAACCGGACAAGATCGCACAATACAGAACCAGATCATGCTGAATCTGAACAAGCAGAAGACTTCGATCCTCAGCTTTTTATAAAGAATCAGCCGGAACTATCAGATGTTGTATCCAATTATTGGCCTAGGGATACCCTAAGAAAGAAGGCTGTTACTCTTGTCCTTGATTTGGATGGTATGACTTCTCTCATAATTCTTATTGAGTCTGACTTGTCCTTTCACGATAGTCTTCATCATGAGCTCAGTTGTTCCTTTAATTTTATGCTGTATATTGAAACATGTTTAGACACAGAATGTTAACTAAATTATTTCTCATTTTGATTGATTATATGATGAGGAAATTTGAAGCATATTTTATGACTGTACTGTTAGATATATATATATTTTTTTTGTCTCTTACCTCTAAGGTGGAAGTGCTATCCAACTTATCAAATATCTCTATTTCTCAAATGCAGAAACTTTGGTCCATTCGACTCTGGAATCTTGCAATGTTGCAGATTTTTCCTTTAGAGTCTTTTTCAACATGCAAGAAAACACAGTCTACGTGAAACAAAGGCCACACCTTTACAGGTTCTTGGAGAGGGTGGTAGAATTGTTTCATGTTGTTATCTTCACGGCGAGCCACAGCATCTATGCCTCTCAACTTCTAGATATATTGGACCCAGTTGGAAAGTTCATATCGCAGCGTTTTTATCGTGACTCATGCATTCTTTCGGATGGAATCTACACCAAGGATTTAACTGTTCTGGGTCTTGACCTGGCCAAAGTGGCTATAATTGACAACTGTCCGCAGGTACTTCATCTGGAGATCTGCCATGGATCTTGACATTTTCCACTGAACACGAGTGTTTCTTTATGCTTATTGTACTCTCTTACCAAGAACACTATTCATTTCATGAAACGACACAACCATCAACTTCAGTTTGAAGAATGTCTATCACATCGCAAATCTCAAGCTTTTTTGGTGTGTACATGGACACTCATGGTTTCCCTGTTGATCATCTAACTCTTGTCTTTTTTTTATTTGTTTCAGGTGTACAGGTTGCAAATAAATAACGGGATCCCTATCAAAAGTTGGTATGATGATCCAACTGATGATGGTTTGATTACTATACTTCCCTTCTTAGAGACTTTGGCCGTTGCTGATGATGTTCGGCCTATCATTGGCAGGAGATTTGGTAACAAGGAATAAGAGCTTCCTTCTCTCTTCTTCTATATACATCGAGTGCAGATTATGATTTCTTTCCTTTCGAATTTTAGTCATAAATTGGCCCTTAATTTTAGTTCTTCATATCTCTTTTTAGGTCGTTAATTAGGTAACCAAAGAATAAGCTCGTTGAGTCTAGTGAGAGTAAGTTTTCCTTGCTTGCTCGCTTTTTAGAATCTTCTGAATAGAAGACCTATTTGCGGGCTTAAATCATATTTTTTTACTGGTTCTTCTCTGCCAAGATAGATCCTAGAAAATCTTGCAGTTTGTTACAAATGTACAGTTGGTTAAGCAGAGATAATGGATGTGTACAAATGAGTTCTTATTGCGTGAAATCATTTTGGAAGCTAACACCATCTGCATTCATGTCTTTAACTGCTTCTTTACCGTTCGTATAAATTACAGAGGAAGCTATTCAAATAATGCAGAAGTTGAGTCTTGAATTTAAATCATGAATCTTCATCCAGCTTATATGGTTTATTTTAAAGGTTTTGAGCAAAGTTATTCCACTTTTCGCCTCTTGGCTTTGCAACGTTCAGATAAGATATCATACTTCGAGGTGGGAGGAATACTGAATATGCGATGATCGGGTCAAGTCCATGGTATATAGTCTATAATCCTAATTACAGTTTTCATAATCTTACATGCCTTATGTGCAGATATCATCCAACGAAGTAACGAACCTTAACTATATTATACGCTTTAAGGAAATGACGAGTAAGTATGTTAAATCCGTTTTTACTAGTCATTTTTTTTTGGCCTAACAAGCTTCTTTTGCTTCTGGTTTCTTATTTCCTTACCTCTTTAACCTTGTGGTTGCCTAAACCAAAGCCATGTAATCTTTAATACTGAAAGCTGTTTCACATTTTTGTTACTTAACTCAGTCCAAAACACCTGTTTCTGCCTCCTCTTTCTCTCCACTGTTTCATGATAATAGACTTATATCATACACATAGCCATAGATGATTATTAATATGTTTATCGCAGTTTCTGTAATGTTGTTGATCAATTTCTGAGGTTTGTTTGTTTTGACCTCCCTAGGTTTAAATTTATGTGCCGCGATTGGTTTAAGTTCATTACTCATTAGTGTGTTGATCTTTGATTTTTTTCCCTGAACCAGAGCTCTGCTAAAACCAATCTCAGGCTCTCTATAATCTATGAAAAAGATTGCTGGTGTGTTTCGAGACATATTTTTTTGTTCTCAACGTATAATAATCATTTCACAGTTTTATAGAACTTTTCTTGAATCTGTAGAACCCTTATAGACTTATAGTCTACATGGGTTCTTCTGTAGTGTAACCATAATTCTATAATCTATAGTCTACAGAGTTATAAAAAAATTTCAATATTCTTTAGAAACCTTTGTACAATCTTATGAAGTCTACTACACAACACTTTTTATCGACAACACTTTCTATTTTCACGTGGTTTTATGGTGATAACTGATAAGTGGTAACGCATGTCAATATTACTAATTAATCAAAGATCTGATTTAAAGTCTGTGAACCGGTTTTGACATTCGATTCTGGTCACCGGTTCTATCGGTTTTCTTTTGACTTTAACGGTTAAATTAGAATTTCTGGTTCTGATGTAATCGGATTCGACAAGAAAAATGATTCTTTCAGCCGGACCGCCGGCCTGTCTGGTTTTGAAATTATTGGCTAAAGAAAGAAAATAAGTAGCACACACACGAGACGACCAATCTAAACCTTCCGGATCATTTAGAGTCTTCCACCACAGATAAACTTCGTCATATCCATACACCATTGCAACTGACGAAAGAAGTCATAGAAACTAGACAGAGAAGATATGCTGAGAGCTTCTGCGCTTCTGTGTTCTTCGACCTCGATCACTTTCACACCCATTCAACTATTTAATCCCAATATTTCCCCTCATTTTCCAACCTTCGAACTATCTCGTCCCGGCTCGTCTTTGCCTCGTTCTCGATGTCACTTCAGTCTCGTGAGGGCTCGTGGAAAATCCAGCTTCATCGTTCGTAGCACCGGTAATTTTTTTTCTTTTTTCTTTTTTCTTTTCTTGGATTTACTTGGTGATATTTTGTGTATAGAAGAAGAGGGTTTCTTTGATTCTTATCTTGTTTTGCGATTTGGGTTTCTCTGTCTTGTTGTTTTTGCATAAATCTATTCTTCTTCTTTTTTTCCCCTGCTTACTTGGTTCCATGGATGTTGAATTGCTTCTACTCTTGGTTTGATTGGCTCTGTATGCTTTTTTCTTTTCAGCTACTCAGGAAGTTGTGGAAACCAGTGATAACAGTGGATTGGATTTGGTTGAGGTCGGATTCTTGTCTGGTGTTCATGGGCTACAAGGGGAGATTTGCATAAAACCTAACACTGATTTTCCTGATTTACGTTTCTCTAAGGTAAAATTGATTATAAAGGAGAGAAACTTGTGGAAAGTTTGTGTTTTTTTTATATAATCTTGAAAAAAAATAAGAACTTTATGTTATTTTACATGATTACTTCATAAGCCTGGTAGAAGATGGTTAAAACAACAATTGATGGGACAAGAAAAGATTGAAGAGATTGAATTAGTTGAAGGAAGACCTCATCCGGCGCAGAAGAGTTGGATTCTCAAGTTTCGAGGGTTGGACGATGTTGATCAGGTATAGTGTAAATGTGCCATGAGAGCTTCAGAAGAAAACAGTTTGAGATAATTTGTTATGTTTAAATTTTGGCGGGTTTCCTTTAGGTGAGACAACTCGTTGGCGCAACTCTTCTTGCTGAGGAAGATGATCGTCCTGAGCTTGATGAAGGAGAGTTTTACACTCGCGATCTTGTAGGCATGAGAGTTCTTCTCAAGGTGTATATTTGGATCTGCCTCATACATATATATATATATATATGATATAACGAAAATGTGAAGTGTCTATGGTCTAAATCAGTTATCTTATACAGGAGACCGGTCAACTTGTTGGAACTGTTGCTAATGTTTTTGACAATGGAGGAAATGATCTTCTACATGTCTTGCTTGATTCATCCATGGAAGTCTGCAACGGGAGTGCAAAGACCAATCAGCTTGTGTGGATACCTTTTGTGGACGCAATTGTTCCCGATGTTGATTTAGAAAGAAAGGAGATGTATATAACTCCCCCGAAGGGTCTACTCGAGGTGAATATGCGAGCAGATGATCGATCCAAGAAAGAAAGGCGTCAGCTTGTGAGGCATATTCTTCTGCGCTCTTCATATTGATCAGTCTTTACAGACTTTCCATTGTGATCTTTCTTGTTCTCTTAAACTTTACATTCTGATCATTTTAGGAATGGAAAGAAAGAAAAAAGCAGCAGAAGCGGCTTATTGCTGCCAAAAAGAAGTTATGTGAATTGGAGCAAAAGCATGTGTTTGATGGATTAAGGTTCGGAGAAAAGTCTCAAAGGAATTTGCTTGCTGATCATATCGTTGGCGTAAACTCCACCCTGTTTCAGAAAGCTTTGCAAAGTATGGAGACCTCGTCAAAGAGGTAAATAACTCCAAGAAATTTCCCAACTATTGCGAGAAGTCTTTTTTTCTCATTTTTCATTTGAATCTTGATGAATTAGATGGAACGTAACTGAGGAAATCAATGCGCTAAGAGCTAGGGTATCGGAATGTACTCTTAATGTATCACGGGAATGCCTTGGTTTTGGTGCAAGTAAAGAGAAAGTGGGTGATAACTTCAGTTTCATTCAACAAGGGAAAAGTTTATTCTCTGAAGGAAAAGTTTCTATTTGTTTGCTTCTCAATGATAATGAGATCGAACAACTGGTAGGTGAGAATGGTGCAGTCTCGTACCTTCATACGCTACTTGATGATGAGCAGAGGTTCCTAAAGGTTAGCTGATACCGTAATCTATGAAATCATGAATTTGTCTTGTCATTTAGTTATGCTTTTACTAGACAACTCATCGGGTTACACGCAGGAAGAAGAACGTGCTTGTGTGCCACTCGTCGTAGTTTCCCCTGAACATGCCATTGACGCTCTGCAGAACCTATTTGCGGATAATGATCATTTTGGATTTGAATCAGAAAAGGTGAAGGTTTAATTCCGCCAAGGATAGTTTAGCATTTTGGTTATCAGATTCTATCTGGCTTTTTCTAACAAAACTCATGTTTATTAATATCTAGATATGGTTTCTCAAAGAAGAAACCCTTCCCGTAGTTTGTAGCTCACCAGAGGAACCGAAAAAGCACAAGATTTTGATGAAATCTCCATGGGAGATACTTAAGTCCCCGGTTGGCTCTGGAGGAGTCTTAAGCATCCTTGCTTCGCATGGAATTACAGACTCTCTTTCCAGTCTCGGAATCGATTACCTTCAGGTATCGATAGTTAAAAACTCATTGCTTTATCTCTTTGATCCGACTCATACCTAGAAAAGTTTGATCCTCTCTGTTTTTCTCCTTCAAATTTGGTAAAAAGCATTAAGCTTTGAGATTGTTGGCATCTTCTTAGGTACACAGCATTGAAACAAAATCACAACCTTTGCAACACTACATCAATCCGATGCTTGTTGGACTTGTGAGCACAAAAGGAGCAGAGGTTGGGATTCAGGTGACAGGAGAATCTGAAGTCAAGAACTTGGACATGATATTCTCAGTGAAGTTTCTGAAGAGATTGAAGGGCAAAATTGAGTTTGAAGCTGTTATGAAGATGAATTCACATGTTCAGAAGGTTGAAAACGAGTGGATCGACTCCGTACCATCAGAACCAAACTCGTTTGAGTTTCGTTCTGATATTTACAGACTTTTGAGTAAATGTTCTTCATCGGATAAGATTTGTTTGATGAACATCACAGTTTAGATTTTAAAACATGTACATTATTATGTTCATTAGTTTTTTTTCTTCACATTTAAAACGCTTTTACAAAGACAAGACATGCCGGAATTAAAAATTAACCTTCAAAAAATACAAACATTTCACATAATGGTATAACAACAAACCCACAAAAGAATAACACATGTAATATATATAACATTCGTATTCTATGATGGTTATAGTATTATATAACCATCGTAGAATCCACATGTGGAAGAGACAATCTTGATAGAACTAATAGAGAGGAAACCATTATTAAAGTAAATACAGGACATAACAAAAACAACACTAAAAGGACAAGTATGGAGCCCATATGTAATTATGGTTTCGAACATGATTCAATTAGTTATTATCAATGTTTAAAATGGTTTAGACGGTTGTCTAGGCGGCAATTAAACGTTATGCGAATGTTTATAGTACCCGATTATATGTTAGGCAGTGAATTTAGGCACAAATGAAAATTTGGCGGTTTAGGCAAATTTAGGCGGCGTAAACCACACCGAAGCGGTCTAGGTAGTCTAAGCCTTTAGTTCACATAATCTTTTCAAACTTGTATTTTTAGTTACTATCCATATTTTAACATTGAACACCTAAAAATTTGAATTTTTAAAAAGGTTTATGATATTACATAGCCAGAAAAAGAGTAAACTAATATCTATTTAACCAAATTGAAAAAAAAAATCATTTTACTAAATACAGTTTTTGGCTTTTTATTTTAACTTATAAAATGTAATTTATTAATTATATTGTTTATAAATCGTGTTATTTTATTAATTTTATGATATATTATATATATACAGATATTATACCAATTTATTTCATAGACACATAGATCATTTAAAAATTGCATAGACCTATGATTAAGCATTTTAGGCGTCCGCTTAACACTTTCTTAAACATCAGTTATTAGTAATTTTTTTTTTATCATCTAGCTTTATTGATATTATACCGTAAATGGTGAGTACAAATAGTTAATCAGCCTGGTGAAACAACAAAGGTCAACAAAGTTGAAAACAACGAATTACATTCATGAAACTTTTTAGACAATAAATCAACAGCTTGATTATTCTCTCGATTATTACTTATTAGTAATTTATCATGATTATATTGAATTTCGCAAAAAAAAGAAAAGAAGAAGAAAATCTTTAGAAATTGTGCTAATGGCCCACATATCTAAATTCTAAAGAGGCCCACACGATTTCAATTTCTATAGTTCCTTACAGTTTCAAAGCCCGGAAAATAAATTATATTGGGCTGTAACTTGAGCCCAATTCGTGTGTAATCAGAAACCCTAGGGTATGCCTATAAAATATTTTTCCGCTGTTTACAGAGTCGCCTTTGAGATCTTACGAAGGAGCAAAAATGGCGGTCCCGTTACTTACCAAGAAGGTCGTGAAGAAGAGGTCTGCCAAATTCATCAGACCCCAGAGTGATCGCCGTATCACCGTGAAGGTAACCACTTTTTTTGCGTTTTCATTGTTATAGATTTAACCTTTCTCATGGCTATTTTTGAATTTTATGGTTGTTCGTTGCTTTCTAGAGATTGATAGCTTTGTTCTTCCAGAAAATCCAGCTTAGATACTTAGGTAATATAATTTTCGAGTATGGTACAGAATCATCGTTTGCTCTTAGTCTGATAAATTTTCAAGTCTAAAATCTTTATAGTGTTTTTTTTTTGACAGCTAGTTTAAAACTTAGCATGTTTTATGCTGACATAATGATCAGTGATGAATAGCTAATCCGTCGATTTTTTTGAATATGTAACAATGTTACATATAGTTTTGTTCTATTTAGTCGATAAAGATTGGGCTTTCTTGGTTATTTGTTCAATCTTCCTTAGCTTCATTTGCTGCATCTGAATATGCCCTGTGGTATCTGGTGGCCAGAATTCAACTTCAGTTTCTGGTCACTTCGTTTTCTTAAGGGCAGAGAATGAAACTCCTACAGGTCTTGCGACACAGTTTGCTTTAGTTTGATAAGCTTACTGTTACTTTAACCCTGTCGACATTTCGTTTCTCAAACAACCTGCCGAATATTCTTTCTGTATTGGTTCTTTCCGTCTCCAATACGGTTTCGTTTGTTACTGTCTTCAGGAAAGCTGGAGGAGGCCAAAGGGTATTGATTCCAGAGTTCGAAGAAAGTTCAAAGGTGTCACCTTGATGCCCAATGTCGGTTACGGGTCCGACAAGAAAACCCGTCACTATCTCCCCAACGGATTCAAGAAATTCGTTGTTCACAATGTCACTGAGCTCGAGTTACTCATGATGCACAACAGGTAGATACATATATAGTTTATACATCTGATGAGTGATTGTTGTGCAAATTCTCATGGTGTGTTGCTTTATTTTGCTTCTCAGGACTTACTGTGCAGAGATTGCTCACAATGTCTCGACAAAGAAGAGGAAAGCGATTGTGGAGAGAGCTTCTCAGCTAGACATTGCCGTTACCAACAAGCTTGCAAGGTTGCGTAGCCAGGAAGACGAGTGAAAAAAGCCCTAAAAGATATCTAGGGCTACTTTTATCTGTCATTGACAATTTCAGAGATTATTACTCTTTTTGCGTATTGAGAGTTACTGAATGTTTTTATGGTTTCTTGTTTTAATATGATTAATTCCGAATCTATTCTACATTCGAGACAATTTCAGATTTTCATAGCAAATTACGGAATCGAAGTTCAATTTTACAACCAAAACGAATTTTGTCCAAACCTACAAGTTAATCGAAGTGAAAGTGTCAGAAAGTTCAAAACTTTATCTAAATTGAATCTATGTAGGCGACGTTACGTTAATTGTGGATTTGTGGGCATATATTGTTATTCGCGGATGTGACCGTTATAGAAATGGTGAGTCGAGCCATCTTTCGACGATTCAGGTTTCGAGCTTTCTCTGTCTCGTTCTTACATGGCAGGAGTTTCTCAGTTGCCATTGAGCTCCAGAATCTCGAAGTTTTGATATGTAATCACTTGTGGAACGGAAGGCTCGAGGAGGCTCGAGAGGTTTTCAATCAGGTTCCATCTCCTCATGTGAGTCTTTACACCAAGATGATCTCGGGCTACACGAGGAATAACAGATTGGTTGATGCGTTGAATCTGTTCGACGAAATGCCTGTGAGAGATGTTGTCTCGTGGAACTCGATGATCAGTGGTTGTGTGGAGTGTGAAGATATGGATACTGCAGTGAAGCTGTTCGATGAAATGCCTGAGAGAAGCGTGGTTTCGTGGACAGCGATGTTGAATGGGTATCTTAGGTCGGGTAAGGTTGATCAAGCGGAGAGTTTGTTTTATCAAATGCCTGTGAAAGATACTGCAGCGTGGAATGCGATGGTTCATGGGTATTTACAGTTTGGTAAAGTAGACGATGCCTTGAAGTTGTTTAGACAGATGCCTCGGAAGAACGTGATTTCGTGGACAACAATGATCTGTGGGTTAGACCAGAATGAGAGGAGTGGAGAAGCTCTCGTTTTGTTCAAGAACATGTTGGGTTGTTGCTTAAAATCGACTTCACGAACATTCACTTGTGTAATCACCGCTTGTGCGAATGCTCCAGCGTTTCATATGGGTACACAAGTTCATGGCTTCACCATCAAGTCAGGGTATTTATATGACAAATATGTATCTGCTTCGCTTATAACGTTTTATGCAAACTGCAAAAGAACAGAGGATTCTCGGAAGGTGTTTGATGAGAAGGTTCATGAACAAGTTGCGGTGTGGACTGCTCTATTGTCAGGGTACAGTCTGAACAAAAAGCATGAAGATGCCTTACGTATTTTCTCCAAGATGTTAAGAAACAGTATCTTACCAAATCAATCAACATTTGCTAGCGGACTAAACTCTTGCTCTGCTTTGGGAACATTAGATTGGGGTACGGAGATGCATGGCGTTGCAGTGAAGCTTGGTTTAGGAACTGATGCCTTTGTGGGTAATTCTCTGGTTGTGATGTACAACGATTGTGGAAACGTGAAAGATGCTGTTTCGGTGTTCACAGACATCTTGAAGAAGAGCATTGTCTCGTGGAATTCCATTATTGTTGGCTGCGCACAGCACGGACGTGGAAAATGGGCGTTTGTAATATACGGCCAAATGATTCGCTTAAACATAAATCCAGATGAGATCACTTTCACTGGCTTGCTCTCTGCTTGTAGCCATTGTGGGTTTCTACAGAAAGGAAGAAAGCTATTTGATTACATGTCAACCGGACCAAATCATATTGATAGAAAGATTCAACACTACACTTGTATGGTACATATCTTGGGAAGATGCGGGGAATTGAAAGAAGCAGAGGAGCTTATNCTTCAGCGTTTCATATGGGTACACAAGTTCATGGCTTCACCATCAAGTCGGGGTATTTATATGACGAATATGTATCTGCTTCGCTTATAACGTTTTATGCAAACTGCAAAAGAACAGATGATTCTCGGAAGGTGTTTGATGAGAAGGTTCATGAACAAGTTGCGGTGTGGACTGCTCTATTGTCAGGATACAGTCTGAACAAAAAGCATGAAGATGCCTTACGTATTTTCTCCAAGATGTTAAGAAACAGTATCTTACCAAATCAATCAACATTTGCTAGCGGACTAAACTCTTGCTCTGCTTTGGGAACATTAGATTGGGGTAAGGAGATGCATGGCGTTGCAGTGAAGCTTGGTTTAGGAACTGATGCCTTTGTGGGTAATTCTCTGGTTGTGATGTACAACGATTGTGGAAACGTGAAAGATGCTGTTTCGGTGTTCACAGACATCTTGAAGAAGAGCATTGTCTCGTGGAATTCCATTATTGTTGGCTGCGCACAGCACGGACGTGGAAAATGGGCGTTTGTAATATACGGCCAAATGATTCGCTTAAACATAAATCCAGATGAGATCACTTTCACTGGCTTGCTCTCTGCTTGTAGCCATTGTGGGTTTCTACAGAAAGGAAGAAAGCTATTTGATTACATGTCAACCGGACCAAATCATATTGATAGAAAGATTCAACACTACACTTGTATGGTACATATCTTGGGAAGATGCGGGGAATTGAAAGAAGCAGAGGAGCTTATCGAGAGCATGCTTGTGAAACCTAATGAAATGGTTTGGCTGGCTTTTCTCAGTGCTTGTAGGATGCATTCTGATGTAGACAGAGCCGAGAAAGCTGCTGCTGCCATTTTTAATCTGGATTCGAAATCAAGCGCTGCTTATGTCTTGTTGTCGAATATATATGCTTCTGCTGGTAGATGGTCGAATGTATCGAAATTGAGAGTTAGGATGAAGCAGAAGGGGATAATGAAGAAACCTGGAAGCAGTTGGGTTGTGCTTAGAGGGGAAAAGCACGAGTTTTTCTCGGGTGATCGACCAGATAGCTTGAGAATATATGAGAAGTTGGAGTTTCTGAGAGACAAGTTGAAGGAACTTGGCTATGTTCCTGATCATCGATCTGCTTTACATGATGTTGAAGATGAACAGAAAGAAGAGATGCTGTGGTATCACAGTGAGAGGCTAGCTATTGCGTTTGGGTTGATTAATACAGTTGAAGGACGTACAGTCACAGTGATGAAGAATCTACGGGTTTGTGAAGATTGTCACGCAGTGATTAAGCTGATCTCAAGAGTTGTGGGACGTGAAATTGTTTTAAGGGATTCGTCTCGATTTCATCATTTTAAGGATGGAGCGTGTTCTTGTGGGGATCATTGGTAGAATAGTGACTTGAGAAGTTTCCAAAAAAAAAAAAATTGTGTGCACAATAGATCACTGGATTCTCTCTGCAGATAACGTGAAGGACAACTCAAGAAACTACTGATCTGCGCTGCAGCCAAACCCGGAAGGTTTTCAGGTATCTAAAAAAACACATAAACCATCTTATTTTACTTCCAAATCATTGCTGACAGAACGTCACAATTTGATACAGAAAGCATCACAATGTGATTCAGAAAACGTCATAACCCGACTGAGAATTGCATTCGTAATTCATTTTTTTTTTTTTTGTGCTTCTAAAAGTTGCTGGCTTTATAACTGGTCAGCTAGATAACGTAATGACATGTGGCTTGTGACACTTTCATCTGCAGAGTTTTTAGTAGGAAGTTTTTAACATTTCTCTGGTTTCACACTAGTCCGGCCTGTGGACCATCATTATCTGTGGAACATTGATGATTGAACCCAAAATATAAGAGGGAGCGTCTCAGAACCAGAATGAGGATCAAGCTCACGATCAGATGAAGAACAAGAAGAAGCAGAAGATAATTTGTGAAAAGGTGTGTGGTTCATATATGTTTAAGAACAATTATACCTGGATGATTGATACTACGGTTTCATGTTTTTGGAACCTATGTGGGTGAACACTACAAGAACCTGGAAAAGTGAGATTTGAGACCAGACGATCAAGTTCAGAGCTCAAGTTTCAAATCCTTTGGGCTCAGATAGTAGACCACCACACGCTTAGAGTTTCGAGTATCGTTTTTGTTTACAGCGATGAATTAGAAGTTTTGTTCATTTTAATGGAATTGGTCAGACGTTTTAAAGGTAACTCAAAAATTTCATAAACCATTCTATGTTAGTTATCTATATAACTGCGTAAAAGCACATATGAGCATTTAACGAGGAATGCCACGAATGCAGATGGAGTCGAAGCAGCAGGTATACAGAGCCATTTCTGTGAGACAAGAGACCATGGCCAAATTCAAGATAGGTTTGGTGCTGAGAATTCATTTTTCATGTGGATGATTAGGCCAAGAATTGATCTTTCAAATTCAAGAAAACATCTTAACAAGAATTTTCAAATTAAATGCAGGCTTGCTAAGGTTGAGGAGTTTAAAGCTTAGAGCTTGATGGATACAACATTTACAAGACCCAATGAACGCAGAAAAGCAGAAAAACCAATTACATTGAAAAGTCTAAGAATTGACGACTTGGGAAACCGCTACGGCCAATAAATGTTATATTGAAAAAAGTAGTAAAGATAAGAGGCTAGGAGACATATGTTTGTGGCCTTGTGTGGGCGTAATTAAGTCAACAAAAAGGAAACTTTCGTCAAGGTTGCATAAAAAAAAAGTCTGAGAAAAAATGGTGAAATTGCTACTCACCAATCTGCTAAGTTATATGGTCTAACTCTCTCCTTTGATTTTCTCTTCAGAAGATCAATCTTCAAGTCGTTCTTTTTCTTAAAATTAGTTTGCTCCTCTCTCTCTTTCTCTATGGCTCCTTCATCATCATCTTCTCCCATTTGGGTGTACGATGTTTTCCCGAGCTTCAGTGGGGAAGACGTCCGTGTAACTTTCCTCAGTCACTTTCTAAAAGAGCTTGATCGGAAACTGATCATTGCTTTCAGAGACAATGAGATCGAGAGAAGCCGGTCGCTCAATCCTGAACTTAAACAGGCTAGTAAGGATTCTAGAATCGCGGTGGTCGTGTTCTCCAAAAACTACGCCTCTTCAAGCTAGTGCCTTAACGAACTGCTAGAGATCGTGAAATGCAATAAATAGTTTGGCCAACTTGTTATCCCATTTTCTACCGTTTGGATCCTTCTCATGTGAGGAAACAGAGCAGAGACTTTGGGAAGACCTTTAAAAGGACATGCCGAAATAAAACAGAGGATAAGAAAATTCGATGGAGGAGAGCTTTGACCGATGTAGCTAATATCCTTGGATATCATTTTGTCACCTGGTACGAATTAATGGATTTTCATTCGTTGTTTAACAAACATCATTATTTGTTGTTTTAACAAACTTTGTGAAACGGTCATTAGGGCTAAAGAAGCAAGCATGATTGAAGAAATCTGAGGAAGTGAGGATGGTAGGGATATGGGGTCCCTCCGGAATTGGCAAGACACCATTGCAAGAGCTCTGTTTATTCGGCTCTCATGTCAGTTTCGAAGACTGGATGGATATGCTGCCGAGATTCGAAATGGTTTGGATGGAAAGATTGAGAAAACACTAAGAATGAGTTACGATGGGGTAAATAACACAAATTAAAGATGAAGCCATACACTACAAGAAAACTGCATGAAACCGACGGCCTAAACCGTCGGTATCCCGTCGGAAACAACAATTTTAGACGGAATACCGACGGATTTGAGCCGTTGGAACTATTTCCTCGGAAAATTAAATCCGTCGGAAATCTCTCGGGAATTTTTGACAGATTCCCGAGGGACAAAATACCCGACAGCTTTCCGAGGACCATATATCCGTCCGGAATATCCCGACGCTTTTCCGAAGGCCAGAAGCCCGATGGTTTTCCGAGGACCTATGAACCGTCGGGAAAAAAATACCGATGGATTTCCGAAGACCTAGGAACCGTCGGGAAAAAAGTACCGACAGATTTCCGAGGGGAAGTATAACCCTCGGGAAAAAATCCCCGACGGATTTCTGAGGGGGAATATTCCTGACGGATTTCCGAGGGATTTACAATGGGTTATTATTGTTTTTTTTAAAAAAATATTAATTAATTTATTTTATTAAAATATTATATGAATTAATAAATAAATAATTCTAAAAATCGAAAATGAAAAATTAAATAATATTTAAATTTCTTAAAAATTTAAATAAATATTAAATGTTTTCAAAATTGTCGGAAAATTACAAAAAACGAAATCAAACTAAATCCGGGAACTTAGATTTCATGAAATCCGCCATGGACGATCTCTTTGCTTTTTCAGTTGTGAGCTCGTCCTCCAAAGCCGTTATCTTCCCCTTGAGCTCTTCGTTTTGCCGAATAATGTCTTCATCCATCGGAAAACCGGCCGAAGAAGTTGCGCCTTCGATCGCAACCTTGCCCAACCCTGGCCGACGACCTTTTTTAACGGGTATCTCCTACCAAAAAAAATACAAAACATTAGATCTTAACAAATAATTATCTAAATTGAAATGATAATCTATAATTATTACTTACCCCAAACACGTTGTTGATCTCGACCCGAGTGAGGTCGTTGGAATTGGTGGAGCCGTCCTGCGATCTCTTGCTCAAGATCTCTTCATGTGCATTCATCACCTTTTCGACTATCTCCCCGACGGCACCATCTTGAATTTGTTTGGTCTTCTTGTTGGTGTGCGTCCTCTCCAACAATTTCAGGTGATTCGGAGGTTCGCCGTTGATATGCTCAAATTAATACCCTATAAGTACTAAAGCAGTTGTTGTAGTATATGTAGGGGTCAAACAAAAGAAAGTCACACAATAGATTATATAGACTCGAATTAAGCTAAACCAAACAATGTAATTAAATGCGAGTGCGTAAATTAAACAAGTTGTAAGTCAATTGGAAAGAAGATAGGCTCATGGTATTTCTTAGGAATTCAATGAATGTAGATAAACTAACTAACATGATTCAGATTTAGCGCGGTTCTTGAACTCAAATCACTAAAGTATAGCTAACCAACTCTCGTTGCGAAAACTACCTAAGTCTAAATCCTAGAATTCCAAATCTCTTTGCGAATCCTAAAGTCTAAACCAGCTTTTAGTTCAAGTTTGATTTGTTCACAAAACAACTAAACCAAATCTCTTTGCGAATAGTTATTTTGCTCACATTAAGTTCTATCAGGTAATTAATCGCACTCTCGTGCTGTTGATTGTCGAAATCACAAAGGTAAAGGAATTGGAATGCGAATCGGTATTTTGTTTTATTAAATCGAACTCGTCGGAGTTTACAAAATATTCGAAGATCGGTAATGAGATCCAGACTGAATCTCGAGCTCTCGTTTTCTCTTTTTCTTTTTCTCTCCTTCTTTTTTCTTAATGTAATCGAGATTTCCTTATTTATAAGCCTCTTCGGCGGCTCCGACATATCCCGGGAATTCGGGAAAAGTTCCGTGAATCCCGGATTAATATCCTAATTGTTCTTCCTTTTTCGTACTTTCCGTAAAGTTCCCCGACCGCGCTTTTCGTAAAGTTCCCCGACCGCGCTTTCCGTAAAGTTCCCCGACCGCACTTTCCGTAAAGTTCCGTGAATTCCGGAAGTGGGTTCTGATTATGACGGGTTGATACCGACGCTCGGCATGTTGCAGGTCGGTAACCGTATATTGTTCTTTTCTTTACCGATCTCAGACCGTGGTCGATCGGATTTAGACGAACCGATCTCGGTACCGAGGTGAGGACCTGAATCTTATATTTACAATTGACCATGATAAGTTCGGCTTGATTTAAGTTCGGTGGGTGTTGCTTTGCGAACTTCCTTGCCGATCTTGAACCGTCGTCGATCGGTTCGTTGTTTGCCGATCTGGTTTCAAGTTCGGCAGTCCTTCAGATTCTTTATCGAGCTTGTCGGTTGTCAGTCTTTCGTGGACCTTTCTTTCAAGTTCGGCGGTCGGCGATCGTTTCGTGTTCTTCTTCTGGGTTCGAACTGTCGTTAGCCGGGGTTAATTGGGTCGGTCTCGGTTCATGCCGGGCTAAACCGGAGAGTGCTAAACTCACCACCAACACGTGCCTAATCAAATATCCTAAGATATAAGTTTCAGATTCGTCAACCTATAATTAGCTATGAGAACAACCTATGGTGAAGAACTAATTCAGATGATGAATCCTAATTAACTAATTAACCTAACATTCAGAGAAAATTCTTATGAGAACCCTGAACCTAACAGTGGATCTACTCAGACATGGAGATTGAAACAAGCAACATGATTGAATAGATCATCAAATCAAATAAATAGAAGAGAGTAAAACAAGGGTTCGAAATCTTCTCTCAGGCGAACAGAGTTTCAGACTTGTCTCCCTCCAAAGCTCTCTCACAAAAAACTAAAGTAAAATAAAGCATAGCCTACAAAAGTGGCTGAAAAACCTAATTATAATTCTAAAACACGTTTTGGGCTAAATTGTAAATAATAAAGTCTTATGGGCAATTTTGCAATTCTTCAACTCTTCATTTAAAGTCGCGACTCGTGTCTGCTTCAGTGAGTATCGACCGATACTAGTCAGTATCGATCGATACTGAGGCTTCAAATCGGGTACTCAGCTACACGAACTTCTGCTTTGCTCCAAAATGCTCCAGAAAGCTCCAATATCTCCAATTATGCTCCAAACGTGCTAAAACCTGTAAAAGACTCTAAAACACTACAAAATAGTAGAAAGACTCTATAAAACGGACTTATATCATGGCTTAAACGGGGTAAAAACCATGATATATCAGCCGTCGCGTCTATAAAATAACTAAAACCGTTAGTTACTAATAAATATATTAAAAACAAAATTTGAAAATAGCTAAAAACACCAAAATACTTACCATTTCGATTTCGGTGATGAACGAGTTCAACCTTTCATAAAAACACATAGAACATATAAGAACACTTATGTGTTTGTTTAGGGTTTCAATTAAAAACTACAAAATATTTGATTCTTAAAAACATTTCATCGAAAATAGTTCTAATTTGTTACTTCTACATTTATCAAGAACAAACATGTTCAAAATCCATCAAATTTGAGGTTTAATACCCTAGATGGTCGGAAATCCCTCAGAATATTCCGACGGATTTCCGAGGGACACTTAAATTCCCTCGGAAATCCCTCGTAACTTTCTGATAACACCATATTTTGCATGTTCTTAAGGTTTAGTTTCATAAGTTTTTAGTTCCACTTTGTATAGTTTTGGGATATTTTCATGCATCTGAGTCTCATTTGCATTGCATTGCATTTTATATGTCCTAGGTTGTCTTTGCATTCTTTTTGGCTTGTTTGAGCCATTTTCAGGTGTTGTAGTCAGAGGAGTTGGAGGAGTTGGAGGAGTAAGGATAGCCATAAAAAAAGGTCATTGCGGTATACAGAGATGCATGATCATGCAGAGACATCATAAGTTTGGCATTGGATGAAGGATTTTCCACCGATGGATTGAGCTCATATTTTACCACAAGATAGATCAATGGATTAGCTTTCATTTGAAATTGGTTTGAGTCAATTCCAATGGTGCGATCAAGAGTTATGCCAAATTTTGTGATGATAGTCTCAAGAGAAGCAGGTGGAAAAACAAGCCAGATCGATCGATCCCTTCCTGGATCGATCGATCCCCTACAACGTGCAGTTCCCAGATCGACCAACACTATCAGGTCGATCGATCCCTTCCCAGAACGATCGATCCCCCACCGCGACCAAAACCACCTGAAGTGCTTTAAAGCTCGACTCAAATGAAGGGTTTCCATTGAGATTTAGCTTCGGCGATCTTCATAAAAGTTATAGGAAATTGAGTAATATTTCCAATGGAAGTGGTTTCAAGACATTCAGATCTGTAGTTCAAGAGTTAGAGCCGTTTTAGTGAAGACCTATCAAACCGATCCCAAAATCGCCCTTTTTTGTATTTAAGTCACTTTTTTCCAACTAAACCATTAAGTCTTCTTTCCCCAAACGAAAAGTCTCTCTTTGGTGTTCTTGAATGGATCTTCATGTATATTCCACATAAGGGAAGATTTCTTCACTTTTATTTCATATTATATCTATTTGATTCTTCTTCTTTCTTTTCTATGGTTTACTTTTGTGATTTGTGTTGTTTTTGTGAGTTGACTTTTCTGTGTTCATCATGTTCTTGTGAATAGCTTTTTGTTGGATCATGTTTAGGCTTGATTTGGTTGATTGATGGTTAGATGATGATGATTTAGGATGATCTTGGATAATTATTTCACTTAGGTTCTTAGGTTGATTCTTAATGCTAGATTTGATAAGATAAACCAAAGTTTAGAACTGCACCTAGATTAGGTAATTCTAGTTTGGCGTGACAAACCGAATTAGAGTTACACCCTAGAATTTTTGGTCTCATCCCATGCATTAGGGATAGACCAGAGTAAACAGTGTTAGTGCTAGATTATGTTTGTTCATTCGAGTCTTGAACTTAGGCATTTCACACCCGGAAGGAGTTAGATGAATTGCTTGAACCGAACCTTTTGTGAAATTTACATATCATTCACAATTGGCCATTGTAGTTTAGTGTGTTTAGTGAACTAATTGGACTTGTGATTAATGCTCATCGATTATCTTTGATTGCAAACGGAAGTTTATGATAATCGGGTAATCGATGAAGAGATTGATACCACGGGAGTGGATTAGTCTTACGTTTGTGTTCCATGTTCTAAGATAGCGATTAATGCTTCCAAATTATTCATTGTATAATTGTTAATCATCTCTTCGATAGTTTAAGCCATGATCCAACGTTTTCTCTTTGTGTTATATTTTCGTGTTTTATTTTCTTTCTTGCATTTTGATCTCTTTCTTTTTATAAATAAACCATTTTGTACGTTTTCTCTAGCTTAGTTTGTTTCTCGTATCTTTGGTGTGTAATCTTTATTCTCTGTGGGATCGATCCTAAAGTGCTACATCGACATACCGTTATGATTGCGGTAGTGTGCGTATTAGGTTAGTTGGTGCGGTAAAAAACACGCGAAATCAATTTGGCGCTGTTGCCGGGAATAAACGATTGCCATTAGAGTTAGGATTCATTTTAAGTCTAGGGCCTTTTATTTTCTTTTGCCACAACCGTCAAGCTAGAGACGTTAAACGCGCCATTGAGGACTCCCCCAATTCTATCTTTTGTATATATGTTTATTTGTTTGTTTTGAGTGTGATTTAATCTTTGTTTTAGTGTGTTTTGATTTTACATGGCGCTGGTGAGTAGTGGAAAAAAGAATCGGGGTCAAAACGAAGAAAGCTCACATATAAAGGCATTCTATCGGGGTCTTGACCGATAGACACGACCGATAAACCACCACGTCTCCAACTCCAAGGTACCTCACTTAACACATTGTACATATTTTTTTTTTTGCATTTTTACTATCTCTTTGGATTCGTTTCACACCGAGACGGTGTGATTTAAGTCCGGTGGAGAGGTCTTTGTCATTTAACATTGTTTTCTTTGTCTTATTTTATATTTTTGAGTATTGTATTGTACATATTCTATTGCATAGAAAAACACAAAAAATCGAATTTTTTTAAAAAATCCAAAAATATCATGTAGTTTGCATTGCACCATTGTTCATTCTAGAATTGAATTAGCTACTCATATCTAGATGACATATGTTGCATTCATGTGCATGAGAGTTAGTAAATGATATATGATTAGCTTTCATTGTTATGCCCTTGATAATGGCTTTATATTGCTTAAACGATTTCAAAATACTTGAAAACTTCGTACTTTGATCTCTCCACTTGAAACGCATGGTCTTGTTCAAGATAGCTTGATTTGAAACCATCTCCTAAACATATGGACTTAATTGAATCTTAATTCTCTCACTAGGGGCTTGAGATCTTAACCATGGTTTTACATATACATTCGGGTTATCTTATTCCTTTGTGCCACATTTGTTAGTCCGAATGGCCATTCTCATTTGTAGGATGGTTCCCCACCTAGACCTTTGCCTTTCCTTACACCTTTCCATTGTTTGCTTGAGTGAAGTCTCTTCTTGAAAATGCTTACATATGCAAAATCTTGTAAGAAGGGAATGACAAATATGATCTTCCATAGGGCTAGTCTAAGTGAACATCAATGCTAGCAAACTAGGAGGGTTGTTATATTTTATTGCTTAATGGGTTATGGTTTGGGAACATGATCATAAAAGAAAAAAAAATGTTGAGAAAAAGAAAAAGAATTAAAAAAAGAAAACCATGGGTTAGAAAAGAAAGAGGATGAGAAATACAAAGAAAACATTCTATGGAAACATCAAGAAGTTAGCTCTAAGTTAAAAAGGAAGAAAACTAGAGCTTTGACGATAAAAGAAAGAGAAAAATCCCTAGATGTTATACATTGAAAATGTTTTGGTTTTGTGGAACAATTACATATCTCTCTAAGAAGAGCATTGGGTTTACTTCAAAAGAAAAGGAAGCTTGACTCCGGGTAAAAACTAGGACTCTAAGCTAGGTTGGGTAGAAATGGAAGTTATTATTTGTATACATCAATTGATCCATTTCTTCCTTTCTTTTGTGTGATGTTTTGCATTCATTTGATTTGAGAGTAAGTCACCAAAAATTAAACCGCCTTATTTCATAATTTATAAATCTCTTTCAACCAAGCCAAATGGATTAGATTAACATTCCTTTTGTGAGACTACACATTGAAAGAATAATTGAATGTGAGGAGTTCGTGAATATGATGGCTAACGGTATGCTTGGCTATGTGTCTAAAGAAAAGATTAGGAGTTGCGATAAGTCTAGAGAAGTTAGAGTCATCATTGAGATACGTATTTGCAATGTCTTGGTATTATCTTGGGCATTGATTTCCCACTTTGAATGCTTTGACATGTCTTTTAGTTGTGAATTCCCACTTACGAACCTCTCTTTCGGTTTGTCTTTTCTTGTTTGCTTGCGGATAAGCAAAAAACAAGTCTGGGAGAGTTGATAACACCATATTTTGCATGTTTTTAAGGTTTAGTTTCATAGGTTTTTAGTTCCACTTTGTATAGTTTTGGGATATTTTCATGTATTTGAGTCTCATTTGCATTGCATTGCATTTTAGATATCCTAGGTTGTCTTTGCATTCTTTTTGGCTTGTTTTAGCCATTTTCAGGTGTTTTTGGAGTTAGAGGAGTTGGAGAAGTGAGGATAGTCATAAAAAAAGGTCATTGCGGTATACATAGATGCATGATCTACATAGATGCATGATCATGCAGAAACGTCATAAGTTTGACATTGGATGAAGGATTTTCAACCAATGGATTGAGCTCATATTTTACCACAAGATATATCAATGGATTAGCTTTCATTTGGAAGTGCTTTGAGTCAATTCCAATGGTGCGATCAAGAGTTATGCCAAATTTCGTGATGAAAGTTCAGTCTGGCGAGCAAGAGAAGCAGGTGGAGAAACAAGCCAGATCCCCTCCTGGATCGATCGATCCCCTACAACGTGCAGTTCCCAGATCATCCAACACAGCCAGACAGATCGATCCTAAATTTTTGGATCGATCGATCCCTTCCCAGAATGATCGATCCCCCACCGCGACCAAAACCATCAGAAGTGCGTTAAATCTCGACTCAAATGAAGGGTTTCCATTGGGATTTAGCTTCGGCGATCTTCATTAAGGTTATAGAAATTTGAGTAAGCTTTCCAATGGAAGTGGTTTCAAGACATTCCGATCTGTGGTTCAAGAGTTAGAGCCGTTTTAGTGAAGACGTATCAAACCGATCCCAAAATCACCCTTTTTGTATTTAAGTCATTTTTTACCAACTAAACCATTAAGTCTTCTTTCCCCAAACAAAAAGTCTCTCTTGGGAGAGCTCAAGAACACCATTTGGTGTTCTTGAATAGATCTTCATGTATATTCCATATAAGGGAAGATTTCTTCACTTTTATTTCATATTATATCTATTTGATTCTTCTTCTTTATTTTCTATGGTTTACTTTTGTGATTTGTGTTGTTTTTGTGAGTTGACTTTTCTGTGTTCTTCATGTTCTTGTGAATAGATTTTTGTTGGATCATGTTTAGGCTTGATTTGGTTGATTGATGGTTAGATGATGATGATTTAGGATGATCTTGGATAATTCTTTCACTTAGGTTCTTAGGTTGATTCTTAATGCTAGATTTGATAAGATAAACCAAAGTTTAGAACTGCACCTAGATTAGGTAATTCTAGTTTGGCGTGACAAATCGAATTAGAGTTACACCCTAAAATTTTTGGTCTCATCCCATGCATTAGGGATGGACCAGAGTAAACGGTGTTAGTGCTAGATTAGGTTTGTTCATTCGAGTCTTGAACTTAGGCATTTCACACCCAGAAGGAGTTAAATGAATTGATTGAACCAAACCTTTTGTGAGCTTTACATATCATTCCCAATTGGCCATTGTAGTTTAGTGTGTTTAGTGAACTAACTGGACTTGTGATTAATGCTCATCGATTATCTTTGATTGCAAACGGAAGTTTGTGATAATCGGGTAATCGATGAAGAGATTGATACCACGATAGTGGATTAGTCTTACGTTTGTGTTCCATGTTCTAAGATAACGATTAATGCTTCCAAATTATTAACTGTTTAATTGTTAATCATCTCTTTGATAGTTTAAGTCATGATCCAACGTTTTCTCTTTGTGTTATATTTTCGTGTTTTATTTTCTTTCTTGCATTTTGATCTCTTTCTTTTTATAAATAAATCATTTTGTACGTTTGCTCTAGCTTAGTTTGTTTTTCGTATCTTTGGTGTGTAATCTTTATTCTCTGTGGGATCGATCCTAAAGTGCTACATAGACATACCATTATGATTGTGTTAGTGTGCGCATTAGGTTAATTGGTGCTGTAAAAAACACGCAAAATCACTTTCCGAGGGATTTCCGACGGATTCATATATTTTTCCCCCAGGGGGACAAATTTCAGTTTTAGCCGGGGGATTCTAAATTCCCGGGAGAAAATTTCAGTTTTAGCCGGGGATTCTGAATCCGTCGAAAATTTCCGATGGATTCAGATATTTTTTCCCCGGGGGAAATATTTTAGTTTTAGCCGGGGGAATGTCAATTTTAGCCGGGGATTCTAAATTCCCTCTGAAATCCGTTGGAAAATTCTGAGGAATTTCTAACGGATTCAGATATATTTCCCGGGATTTCCATTATAGCCGGAAAAAATCTAGCTGGCTAAAAAGTTTATTAAAATGAAGTATATTAAAATTGAAAAACATGATATAATAATTCAATTCCAAGGGATTTCTGACGGATTCATATATATTTCCCGGGATTTCCATTCTAGCCGGGAAAAAGTTTATTAAAATGCCAAGTATATTAAAGTTGAAAAACGATATAATAATTCAATTCTGAGGGATTTTCGACGGATTCAAATATATTTCTCGGGATTTCCATTCTAGCCGGGAAAAATCTAGTTGGAAAAAATGTAGCCGGGAAAAAGTTTATTAAAATGCCAAGTATATTAAAATTGAAAAACATGATATAATAATTCAAAAAAAGTTTATCAAACTATGTTTCGAAATATATAAAAAATACGTAGAGAAATAAAATTTATTACATAATTAATTACTCAGAGTCCGATGAATAATCTAACGTAGCTACATCAGAATCCTCGTCAAATTCGCCGATCTCTTTCTCAGAATCCTCAAATACCTCGTAATCCCCGTCCATGTTGAAATCAACCACAATGTCAACTTCAAGAGAATGCTCGATCGAACCTAAGTTACTAATTGCGTTTTCCTGCAAAGGGTCGTGCTCAGAAACATCATAAACTCTTCCCCTTGGGTGTATCGACGTAACTGTAATCCAAGGGTCTTGCTTGTTCCTAACCCGAGGGTATCAAATGTAGGAAACCTAATCCTCTTGTGAAGCAAGAATGAAAGGATCGTATTTCTGAAATCGCTTTCGAGAGTGGACAGATGTAACACCAAATGCGTCTTGACGTAGATCTTCCACTGGATTATACCAATCGCAATAGAACGCAATGCACCTCAAGTTGATCATTCCTGGATAATGGACTTCCAATATTTTGCGGAAGACACCGTAGTAGACAAGTTCTCCAGATTGAGATGATATACCAGAATTACAAGTTGTCTTTGAGCTTCATTCCCGATGAGCCTTAAAAGCATACCCTCGGGTGCAATACATCGGCTAAGACTTTGCAATAAACGTCGGGCCTTTCACCATCTCAACTAACCACGTCGGAAACGATACTCGTCTAACAGTCATCTGAACAACCTATAAAAATTGCATGTGGACAATAATCAACACAATGTTTATATAAGGAAGTACAATTTAATTATATAATAAAGCATCATTTAACATTTACATAATATTTCAACCAACCACCAAAGTCATTCTGCTTGACGACAGCAAGCTCATCCTCTGTGTAATTTGGATACCAATCGCGTATTTGGGCCATGAATATCTTGTGCATGAACAAATGCATTAGAAAATAGCATTAGTTAATAACAATTAAAAAAAAAATTAGGTACCTCTCATATTCCAAAACGTCGTCGCAGTTTGTCAGAATATACATATGCAAGTGACTTTGCTCCTCCTCTGATAGTTGCCGATCCTTGCCTTTTCCACTTAGTCATCCAATCTGAGTAAATATATCGGGAACATAGACAATAACTAGGTCTTTTCCCTCCATCATCATGCCGTGCGGGGCGTCTACTTTTTGTTTGGACTTGCGGTGAAATGTAGTAGCCGACGAAGTTGGAAGTTCTTCATTAATGCTCTGCGCGACAATAGAACCCTCGACTCTAGCAAGATTTTCACCTTCTTCTTTAGGTGGAACATATACCGCTCAAAAGGGTACATCCATCGGTATTGAACCGGCCCACCAAGTGCTGCTTCTCGAGGGAGATGAATAGGAAGATGTTCCATAACATCAAAAAAAGGCTGGAGGAAATATTTTCTCGAGGTTGCAAAGGGGAACCAGTATGTTTTCCCGCAGATTTTGGATACCGGCTGATGTAAGTGACCTCATGCATAAATCCCAGAAGAAAGCACCGATCCCTGCATATATAGTAGACATACAAAATTAAATAACGTATAATGACAAATAAAAATATGGTAACATACGTAATAGTGTAAATGTACGTACCATCAATAGCTCCATGGACGTTTCTTGGAAGAAGACCTTTAAATGCAAATGGAAGGAGGCGATGCATGACAACATGACAATCATGACTCTTCACCCCAGAAAACTTCCCTTATGAACTATCAACGCAATTACGAAGGTTATATGTGTATCCGTCTGGGAATTTGACACTATGCTTAATCCAATCGAAGAACTCCTCCTTTGAAGTCGCCTCCAACCGGAAAGCAGGTGGCAGTGATTTCATGTTCGCCATTACATGCAACTCCTTACATGATCAAATATCTGGCAAGTCCAATCTGGCCTTTAAATTATCTTTCGTCTTTCCTTGCACATTTAGAACAGTGTTCATGATGTTGTCGAAAAAGTTCTTTTCAATGTGCATCACATCTAGATTATGACGCAACATATGGTCATTCCAATATGGCAAATCACAGAAAATACTCTTCTTGTGCCAATTGTGGTACTCGCCACAACCGTCAACGGGATAATGCCCATTACCCCGCATGAAATTGTCCTCTCAGCACCAAAATCTCTCAACTGAGTCATAATATAATTTCCATCTAACTCAGGAGGTGGACCATCAAAAACTTTTTTGTTCTTTCTAAACAATGTTGTGCTCTGACGATATGGATGATCATGCGGTAGAAATCGTCGATGACAATCGAACCAAAAGGTCTTTCGTATGTGCTTCAATTGGAACGCATTAGTGTTATCTTGACAATCCGGGCACGCCAACCTTCCATGCGTCGACCATCCAGATAGCATACCGTATGCTGGGAAATCACTTATGGTCCACATAAGTACCGCACGTATCATAAAACTCTGTTGGAGGGAAACATCGAACGCTTCAACACAATTTTTCCATAACATTCTCAACTGATAAATTAATGTCTGCAAGAAAATATCAAGGGATCTTTTAGAATGCTCTACACCAGAGACGAGGATCGTGAGGAACAAAAATTCTCGTTTCATGCACAAAGTTTGCGGCAAATTGTAAACATTTTAAAAGTTCTTTTTATAATTCTTATAGTGAGAAATGTATCCAAAAACTTATAAAAGTTTTTTAAAACTTATAAAAGTTTTTAAAAACTTTCAAAACATTCAAAAACTTTTGAGAAACTTTTGTAAGTTTCCAGATTTTTTAAAACATTTAAATATATATAAATATAAGTTTTGAGAAAATTTTCGGAAAACGGAATTATAAATAAAAAAATTAAAACCAAGATAAATTCTAAAGTTTTATAAGCGCTCTGTAAATTCGAGAAACCATTGTAAGTTTTAAGAAATTTTTAACAAAATTCCAGAAACTTTTGTATGTGTTTATACATGTTATTAGAAATTTTAATGTTACCGACATTTTTTCACTAAAGTATCATGAACAATGCACACGCACATGGGCTGCTAGCTTAATATTGTAGTCCATTACCTTGTAAGTTAACTCTGTTTGATAATTAGTTAACTATGGTTTAAATTTTCATAAATGGAATTAAAAAAAAGGTTTAATAAATAAGACAAACCCTGACGCTTTGTCGTTTTCCCCTGTATCTCTCTCTCTTCTGGTCGTCTTTGTTTCCTGGCATCTTAGATTCATCTGATAAATGGGTTTGATTGGTAAGGGGTATCAAAAGCGGCCATAAGAAACATATGTTTGTGGCCTTTTGTGTGGGCGTAATTTAGTCAACCAATAGGAAACTTCCGTCAAGTTGCTACTCACCGATCTGCTAAGTTATATGGTCCAACACTCTCCTTTGATTTCGTTCTTTTTCTTAAAATTAGTTTGCTCCTCTCTCTCTCTCTTTCTCTATGGCTCCTTCATCATCATCTTCTTCCTCTTCTCCCACTTGGGTGTACGATGTTTTTCCGAGCTTCAGTGGGGAAGACGTCCGTGTAAATTTCCTCAGCCACTTTCTAAAGGAGCTTGATCGGAAATTGATCAGATCTTTCAGAGACAATGAGATCGAGAGAAGCCGGTCGCTCGATCCCGAGCTTAGAGAAGCTATTAAGGATTCTAGAATCGCAGTGGTCGTGTTCTCCATAAACTACGCCTCTTCAAGTTGGTGTCTTAACGAGTTGCTGGAGATAATGAAATGTAAGGAAAAGTTTGGTCAGATGGTAATACCGGTTTTCTACGGTTTGGATCCTTCCCATGTGAGGAAACAAACCGGTGATTTTGGAAGAATCTTTGAAGAGACATGCCACAACAAAACAGAGGAAGTGAAATTTCGATGGAGGGAAGCTTTGACCAATGTTGCTAATATCCTCAGATATCATTCAGTGACTTGGTACGTCTATATGAACCATTCTTTTTGCTTATATATCATGACTCTGGAATAAAGGACGTTGTTTCATGTTTGTGAAATTATCCTTCTCCTTGTTAGGGGTAACGAGGCCAAAATGATTGAAGAAATTGCCAATGATCTTTTGGATAAACTACTTTTAACCCCATCGAAGGATTCTGAGTACTTTGTCGGCATCGAAGATCATATCGCAAATATGAGTGTATTGTTGCAGTTGGAATCTGAGGAAGTGAGGATGGTTGGTTTATGGGGTTCCTCAGGGATTGGTAAGACTACGATTGCAAGAACTCTGTTTAACCGACTTTCTCGACACTTTCAAGGTAGCATTTTCATAGACAGGGTTTTCTTATCAAAGAGTATGGAAATTTATAACAGAGCCAATGCGGACGATTACAACATGAAATTGCATTTGCAAGGAAATATTCTCTCTGAAATCTTAGGTAAAAGACACATAAAGATAAATCATTTGAGTGCAGTTGGGGAGAGGCTAAAGCACCAAANCTCGACACTTTCAAGGTAGCATTTTCATAGACAGGGTTTTCTTATCAAAGAGTATGGAACTTTATAATAGAGCCAATGCGGACGATTACAACATGAAATTGCATTTGCAAGGAAATATTCTCTCTGAAATCTTAGGTAAAAGACACATAGAGATAAATCATTTGAGTGCAGTTGGGGAGAGGCTGAAGCACCAAAAAGTTCTTATTTTCATTGATGATTTGGATGATCAAGTGGTGCTAGATGCCTTGGTGGGTCAAACTCAATGGTTTGGAAGTGGGAGCAGAATCTTTGTGGTTACAAATGATAAGCATTTTTTAAGGGCCCATGGGATTGATCACATTTACGAGGTCTGCCTCCCATCTGAAGACCTCGCTCTAGAGATGTTATGTCAATATGCTTTCAGAAAAAAGTCTCCACCTGAGGGTTTTGAGAACCTTGTAGTTGAAGTTGCAAGACATGTGGGTAGTCTTCCTTTGGGTCTTAATGTTTTGGGTTCATCTCTACGAGGGAGGGACAAGGAGTATTGGATGGATATGATGTTGAGGCTTCATAATGGTGTAGATGGGAAAATTGAAAAAACACTAAGAGTCATCTATAATGGGTTAAGTAGCGAAGATGATAAAGCGATATTTCGCCACATAGCATGTCTTTTTAATGGTGCGGAAGTCACAGACATCAAGTTGTTACTCGCAAATAGTAACTTGGATGTTAATATTGGGCTGAAAAACCTAGCTGATAAGTCCCTCATTCAAGTTATATCCGGTCGTGTGGAGATGCACCGTTTGCTACAAGAGATGGGTAGAAAAATTGTTCGCACACAGTCCATTGTCACATACATCGAGTTGTTGCTCGCACGCTTATTACCATTGGGGAATACTACGAATACCGTGGAGATGCACTGTCTGGTTCAAGAAATGGTTAAAGAAATTGTTCATGCGCAGTCCAACAAGCCTGGAAAACGGGAATATCTCATGGATTCGAAGGATGTTTGCAATATACTTAGAGGTTGCACCGTAAGATTTCTCTTCAGCTCTTTCTATAACTCTGTCTATGAGTTTGAATGGTGCTCTCCTTTTAATACAATGATTCTTTGTATATTTTCAGGGTACTGAAAAGGTAATAGGTATATCATTGGATTTAGATGAGGTTGACAAGGTGCGGATAGATGAGAACGCCTTCGAAAGGATGAGTAATCTTCGTTTTCTGAAATTCTATAAAAAGTCATTGGAGCTGAAGAAAGAAGTTAGATGGGTTTTACCAAAAAAAAAACTCAAGTTACTGAGTTTGCCGGGATATCCGATGAAATGCATGCCTTCTAATTTTTGTCCTGAGTATCTGGTTGAACATAGAATGCCCAACAGCAATCTTAAGAAGCTATGGAAAGGAATTGAGGTAAGTGTCATCGATAGATAAATTATCAGAATATGGTTATCTCAACCAATTAGAAAATATTTCAATCTAAAACATTGACGAGAATAAGTGTGCTATTATTACTATAGTATGGTTTTTGTGACCATCATTTCAATTGATGTGTGTGTTTCTCTATATGTTTATTTTGTTTCAGCCGCTTACATGCCTCAAAGATATGGATTTGTTGCAATCTAAAAACCTCAAAAAGATACCAGATCTTTCGACGGCGACCAATCTTGAGACATTAGATCTTCACTATTGTTCAAGGTTGGTGGAGCTTTATTCGGAGCTTTCTTCCTCCATACAGAATCTCAATAAACTGACGGATTTGAACAAGGCTGGATGCACAAAGCTGGAGGCTTTTCCAAATGCCAACCTGGAATCTCTCATTCTCACTGGATGCTCACAGTTGAAGGTTTTCCCTGATATCTCAAGTAATAGAGTCAAACTAAAAGGATGTGGTATGCGACTCTCAGATGACTACCACAAGCATGGAAAAGTTAGCGAAAGCTCTACCATGGTGACCTACGAGAGACACATGTCACAACATCAAGTGTTCATCAATTTTTGGGGGGAAGAGGTCCGTTTCAGCCTCATCAGCCATCTGGTTTATGCATTGTCAACAAAAGGAGTAAATGTTTTCATAGAGAAATATGAGAAGAGGAGTGAAGATCGTGGAAAAAATTTCCAGAGTATTGAGGATTCGAACATTGCGTTAGTCGTTTTCTCGAGCAGGTACACAGAATCAAGATGGTGCTTGGATGAGTTGGTGAAGATCAAAGAACGCATGGATGAAGGCAAACTCTTAATTATTCCAATCTTCTACAAGGTGGAGCCTTCACAGGTGAAACAACTTGAGGGAGATTTTGGTCTTAAGCTTTGGAATTTGTGGAGGATTCATCGAGACCACCGTATCATTAAGTGGAAGGACGCTTTGGAGTTTGTTTCTGCCAGGATGGGTTTCTGTTTGAAGGATCATAGGTAATTCAAATTTGTAACTTCTTATTGGTTTAAATTGATTGTCGCTGAATTACTATATTCTTTGGGTATACATGATCAGAGAGTCTCAATGGTATTTTTCTCACTCGTTTGTAGTTCTGAGAGCGAGTTCATCACTATCATTGCCGAGAAGATCCTGAGCAGCATTTCGTTGCCGGAAGGAGAAAATTCATCTTTCTTACCTTCTTCAGGGAGAGTAAAAACTACTAATTTGTCCACGGGGAAAGAACAAAAGCACGGAAGTTTTCTTAAAAAGTGTCCTTTCGTTGGTCTTGAGCAACGCATGAAGCAGTTGGAGCACAAGTTAGAGTTTGATTGCAATGAAACTCGAATTATTGGAGTTGTTGGGATGGCCGGCATTGGTAACACTACTCTCGCAATGATGCTGCACGATAAGTGGAACTGCAAGTTTGTACGCTGCGTGCCTCTTTTGGGTATCCGTAAGATGTCGGTGGACTCTTGGCCAGCGTGGTTGCGAAAGACACTTCTTGAAGTGTTACTCGGGGGGAAGTTCCGAGTCCTAAATGACAAGACAACTCATGAATCCTTGAAAGAGAAATTGCTTGAGACTAAGGTTTTTGTTGTTCTAGATGACGTGAGTAATAAGGAGCAGTTAAAGTTTCTCCTCGGTGATCTCAAATGGATCAAGAAAGGAAGCAAGATTGTTATTACATCATGTGACAAATCATTGATCGAAGGATTCGTTCATGATACTTATGCGGTACCTTCATTGAACTATGGAGAGGCCTTACAACTCTTTAGCTATCATGCATTTGGTGACCATGTCTTACATCCCACTGGAACTTCCATGAAGCTGTGGAGAGAGTTAGTGGATTGCACTGGAGGCAATCCACTAGTAATCAAGTTACTGGGTAAGCAATTTCATGGGAGAGATGAGGCTCAATGGGAAATGAGACAAGAAGATTTGACACACCTTGGCATTGTGATTCTAAATATCTTTAGATTCAGCTGTGATGAACTGAGCGAGAAACAGAAAGATGTGTTTCTCGACATAGCGTGTTTTTTCAGATCTGTGGATGATTATTTTGCTAGGAGTCTACTGGATTCGGGAGACCATGACGCTACTGATGGTGAAAGTGAAGTAAGAGATCTCACACATAAGGGCATGATTGCTATCTCCGGCTGCCGAGTGGAGATGCATGATCTACTGTATATGTTCGGCAAGATATTTAGCTCACAAGCATTGATTGAAGAAAATGGAGGGAAAAGTAGACTATGGTTTACTCAGGAAATTATTGATGCACTGATCAACCAAAAGGTGATAAATGTCAAGCAGTCAAAAACCGTCGCAAAAAAATTAAAAAGTCTAGAGAAGTATGAAAGCTATGTTTTCATGATATTGTTCAATAAATCCAAAGTTTTTCTTGGCAAGTGAAAGAAATCTCAAGTCCCTATATCCCACATCATTGAACTTTCTTGACGTTGTTTTGATAATTATTCCTAAGTATGTTTTAGATTTTTAGTGAGACTTCATCTGAGCTTTGCTAACTTTTTGTCTTTTAATTTGTTACCAGGATACGAAGAGGATAAGAGGTATTTTCCTAGACATGTCTGAGGTAACAATGGGAATGATGTTAGACAGACTAACCTTCATCAATATGCCCAATCTTCGATATCTCAAAATATATGATTCTTGTTGTTCTCGGCCATGTAAAGCTCTCTGCGTATTACACTTTCCTGATGGGCTTGAGTTACCCTTGGAAAATATCCGATATCTTCATTGGGTGAAATATCCGTTGGAGGAACTTCCACAAGACTTTAGACCGGAGAAACTTGTTGACCTAAGGCTTACTTACAGTAGAATTGAACGTGTTTGGGAAGGTGTTAAGGTTTGTCTTCTTGTGCCATCGTTTTACTATTTTTCTTTATTAGATGGTTAAAGTAAAGTGTGTAGATTTCTGATTGGCGGTTGAATTCTGATTGGTTATCGCAGGATACACCAAGGTTGAAGTGGGTGGATCTAAGCCACTCGAGTAAGTTGCTTAACTTGTCAGGATTGACAAAGGCTGAGAGTCTTCAGAGATTAAATCTAGAAGGTTGCACAAATTTGGAAGAGTTGCCAGGGGAGATGCAAAATATGAAATCTCTCGTTTACCTGAACATGAGAGGATGCATACGTCTTAGGTCTCTTCCAAAGATGAATTTGATATCTTTAGAGACACTCATCCTCAGTGATTGCTCAAACCTCAAGGAATTTCAGGTAATTTCCAAAAGTCTTGAAGTTCTACATTTAGATGGCACTGCCATCAAGGGACTCCCTCTGTCCATCGAAAACCTCCAAAGACTAGTCTTATTCAATATGAAGAACTGCAAAATGTTGGAGTGTCTTCCCAACTGTCTTGGCCAGCTCAAAGTTCTTGACGAGCTAATACTCTCTGGCTGTACAAGGCTTAAGAATCTTCTAGATGTCAGGCAGAGCATGAATCATGTCCAGATTTTGCTTCTTGACGAGATAGGAGCGAAAGAGATGCCAAAGATATCGTGCTTCACTGGATCAAAAGGCCAACCTTCTGTAGATATGTTGTTGCAACCTTCTGGGTCATACCCTAGTGAGTGGCCACGTGGTTTTGATGGAGTATCCTCACTGCGACGTCTATGTTTGAGTGGAAATGATTTCGCCAGCCTGCAAAATGACATTGGGAAACTTTACAATCTGATTTGGCTTGACGTGAAGCAATGCAAAAAGCTTAGATCTGTTCCGATGCTTCCACCAAGACTTCAGTACTTTGATGCACATGGCTGTGATTCACTGGAAAAAGTTGCAAATCCTCTCGCTTTTCTAGAGCTGACGGAGCAGGCCCATGCCATCTTTAATTTTTCCAACTGTGAAAAGCTGGATCAAGACGCACAAGATAGTATCATATCCTATACTCGGCGGAGAAGCCAGTTGATGCTAGGTGCATTAAGTCGATCCAACGGGGTGTGTCTTTTCCTCTGTACCAAATTCCACTCTTCCTAGAAGTATTTCTTGGTTTTTGATTTAACTTTGGTATATCCTTTTTTTCAGAATTTTGCTTTGGAGGCTTTGATTGGAACTTGCTTTCCCGGATGGGAAGTACCGGAATGGTTCAGTCACCGAGGCTCTGGATCAGTGTTAGAGCCAAAGCTGCCTCCACACTGGTGTGACAACAGGTTTACCGGGATAGCTCTGTGTGCTGTTGTCTTATTCCCTGGCTACCATGACCAGAGGAATCGTCTCTTGGTGAATTGTAATTGTGAGTTCAAGAACAAGGACAGGTCTAGTATCCATTTTAGTTGCACTGTTGGAGGATGGAGTGAACTAAGTAACACACCACAGAAAAAGGCGACGTCTCATGTCTTTATTGGCTATACTAGTATGTTGGATATCAGCAAACATGGTGGGTATGATGAAGAGGGATGTTTTTGTACCAAAAGCTCTATTGTGTATCAAGTGACAGATGGTACAGAAAAGGTCGTAGGTTGTGAGATACTTCAATGTGGCTTTAGTTTGGTATATGCTACCGATGAAAGTGAGAATGTTTTCTGGGATGCGAAGACTGTGGTAATCCCAAAGTGGGTTAAGAATGTCCTCGATGAAGAAAAATCTTACGGAAACTCCGGAAGGGATGATAATGATAATATCCTGTATCAGTCTTACTCTCGTCCAACTCTGCGAAGAGATGAATATTTCCTTAGTGAAAGAAAATCTGATGCTAGGGAGAATTTACGGAAAAGTTTTGGAAGCAAGAGATTCAGCATTTTTAAAAATGCAGGAGGAGAAATTACTATAAGCTCTAATCATCACAACACACCTTCACAAAATGTAGAGAAGCCTTCTTTAGTTGGAGTTGAACCACGCCTCAAACAACTAGAAAAGTTGCTGTTCTCAACGCCGGGAGAAACTCGCATTGTTGGAGTCGTTGGGATGCCAGGCATTGGTAAAACAACTCTTGCAAATATTTTGTTTGAAAAGCGCGGTTGTAAGTTTCCACACAACCTTTTTTTAACGGTGTCCAAGGAGTACATACCGGAGGAGTCGAAGAGAATGTTTCTAGAAGACTTACTTGAACACATAACTCAAAACATAAGCGAAGAGACAACAAATGAATCCGTGAAGGATAATCCACTTCAAACCAAATTTTTTGTTGTCCTCGACAACGTGCGTGACAAGAAGCAATTAGAGTTTCTCCTTGGCAACCTCAACTGGATTAAGAAAGGAAGCAAGATCGTTGTTACAGCATGTGACAAGTCATTAGTAGAGGGATTGGCTCATGATAATTATGTAGTCCCGCCTCTGAACAACAGAGAGGCCTTTCAAGTCTTTATTTATCATGCCTTTGATGGTAAAATCGGTATTCCCGGGAAGACTTTTTTGTCACTGTCCAGAATGTTTGTGGAAAATAGCGGAGGCAACCCACTGGCTCTCAAGTTACTAGGCAGTGAACTCCATGGGAAAGACGAGGCCTACTGGGAACATAAACTGCAAACAGTGTCACAAAATTCCAATATGAAGATTCAAAATGCCTGGAGATTCTATATTGATCAACTTACTGAGCGGCAGAAAGATGTGTTTCTCGACATAGCGTGTTTTTTCAGATCAGAGGATGAGTATTTTATTAAGAGTATACTGGATTCAGGAGATCCCGACTCTATTGACGCTGTGAGTGAAGTAAGAGATCTTGCTGAGAAGTTCTTGATCACAATCTCTGACAGCCGAGTAGAGATGAATGATCAACTCTATACGTTCAGCAAGGGCCTTGGTTTGCCTGGGCGGCTTAGGCTGTGGGAGTACAGAGATATACTCGACAAGCTGAGGAAAATGAAGAATCTGGTAAGTTTATTTTTTTCTTACAAAGAAAATCCAATCATAGTATCATTATAAATAGTTTGATTAATCAACATGTGTAAGTATCATCTGCATGGTAAGTTTGTTTTTTTCTTACAAAGAAAATTCAATTATAGTATCATTATAAACATGTGTAAGTTAGATGGATCACAAACTTGATGGAATAATCTAGAATAAATCAGAGCATATTTTGTGAACAAGGTTTAGCAAGTTTATTTGTGCGTGGAGGATTACAACACTTTCTGTCAAATAAATGGAACATCTAGCTAATCCTCCAGATGAAACAAAAAAAACCCATCATAATGTATCTCTCTTTTGCTTTACGAATTCTTAATCTTGAGGTTTACAGTTCTCTGGTTTGATTTTTGATGAGATTGCTACCAAGAACATGCTTCGTTTGTTCCGTAGTTTAGTAATTACATATTCCATTTTCAAAAACGATGCCAGAGTATCATTCTTACAGAAGTTTGGAACTTTTAACTAGACAAGTTATCTTATTAGATTGTATATTTGATTGAGGCTGAGACTTTATGGGATTGCTAACTTGCTGTCTTTTAACTTGCTACCAGCAGGAGGCTAATAATGTGAGAGGTATTTTCTTAGACATGTCTAAAGTAATGCAAAGCATTGCCATGGAACGTAAGACCTTCATCAATATGTGCAATCTCCGATACCTTAAAATATACGAAACTTGTTGTCCTCGGAAAAGTAAATATGGCTGCAAATTACAATTCCCTGATGGGTTTGACTTCCCCTTGGAAGAGGTCCGATATTTCCACTGGCTGAAATTTCCGTTGGAAGAACTTCCACCAGACTTCAGACCGAAGAATCTTGTTGACCTAAGGCTGCCTTACAGCAATGTTGAACGTCTTTGGAAAGGTGTTAAGGTGTGTTATTTTGTGCCAGTCTTTTTTACAACCTTTTATAGCACAAACGAAGTGTGTAATTTTTTNAGTCCCGCATCTGAACAACAGAGAGGCCTTTCAAGTCTTTATTTATCATGCCTTTGATGGTAAAATCGGTATTCCCGGGAAGACTTTTTTGTCACTGTCCAGAATATTTGTGGAAAATAGCGGAGGCAACCCACTGGCTCTCAAGTTACTAGGCAGTGAACTTCATGGGAAAGACGAGGCCTACTGGGAACATAAACTGCAAACAGTGTCACAAAATTCCAATATGAAGATCCAAAATGCCTGGAGATTCTATATTGATCAACTTACTGAGCGGCAGAAAGATGTGTTTCTCGACATAGCGTGTTTTTTCAGATCAGAGGATGAGTATTTTATTATGAGTATACTGGATTCAGGAGATCCCGACTCTATTGACGCTGTGAGTGAAGTAAGAGATCTTGCTGAGAAGTTCTTGATCACAATCTCTGACAGCCGAGTAGAGATGAATGATCAACTCTATACATTCAGCAAGGGCCTTGGTTCGCCTGGGTGGCTTAGGCTGTGGAAGTACAGAGATATACTCGACAAGCTGAGGAAAATGAAGAATCTGGTAAGTTTATTTTTTTCTTACAAAGAAAATCCAATCATAGTATCATTATAAACAGTTTGATTAATCAACATGTGTTAGTATCATCTGGTAAGTTTTTTTTTTCTTACAAAGAAAATTCAATCACAGTATCATTATAAACAGATAGATTAATCAGCATGTGTAAATTAGATGGATCACAAACTTGATGGAATAATCTAGAATAAATCAGAGCATATTTTGTGAACAAAGTTTAGCAAGTTTATTTGTGCGTGGAGGATTACAACACCTTCTGTCAAATAAATGGAACATCAAGCTAATCCAGATGAAACAAAAAAACCCCATCAAAGTGTATCTCTCTTTTGCTTTACGAATTCTAAATCTTGAGGTTTTTAGTTCTCTGGTTTGATTTTTGATGGGATTGCTACCACGAATATGCTTTGTTTGTTCCGTAGTTTTTTATACAGTAATTAGTAATTACATATTCCATTTTTAAAAACGATGCCAGAGTAACATTCTTACAGAAGTTTGGAACTTTTAACTAGACAAGTTATCCTATTATATTGTATATTTGATTTAGGCTGAGACTTTATGGGATTGCTAACTTGTTGTCTTTTAACTTGCTACCAGCAGGAGGCTAATAATGTGAGAGGTATTTTCTTAGACATGTCTAAAGTAATGCAAAGCATTGCCATGGAACGTAAGACCTTCATCAATATGTGTAATCTCCGATACCTTAAAATATACGAAACTTCTTGTCCTCGGAAAAGTAAATATGGCTGCAAATTACAATTCCCTGATGGGTTTGACTTCCCCTTGGAAGAGGTCCGATATTTCCACTGGCTGAAATTTCCGTTGGAAGAACTTCCACCAGACTTCAGACCGAAGAATCTTGTTGACCTAAGGCTGCCTTACAGCAATGTTGAACGTCTTTGGAAAGGTGTTAAGGTGTGTTATTCTGTGTCAGTCTTTTTTACAACCTTTTATAGCTTGTTAAATGGCACAAACTGTGTAGTTTTTTTCCCTATTTTTTCTTCTGATTACAGGTTGAATTCTGATTGGTTATCGCAGGATACACCAAGGTTGAAGTGGGTGGATCTAAGTCACTCGAGTAAGTTGCTTAACTTGTCAGGATTGGCAAAGGCTGAGAGTCTTCAGAGATTAAATCTAGAAGGTTGCACGAATTTGGAAGAGTTGCCAGGGGAGCTGCAAAATATGAAGTCGCTCGTTTACCTGAATATGAGAGGATGCATACGTCTTAGGTCTCTTCGAAAGATGAATTTGATATCTTTAGAGACACTCATCCTCAGTGATTGCTCAAACCTCGAGGAATTTCAAGTAATTTCCAAAAGTCTAGAAGTTCTACATTTAGATGGCACTGCCATCAAGGAACTTCCTTTAGCGATCCAGAAACTCCAAAGACTTGTCTTATTGAATTTGAAAAACTGCAAATTGCTGGAGTGTCTTCCCAATTGTCTCAGCAAGTTGAAAATTCTCGAAGAGTTAATACTTTCTGGTTGTTCAAGGCTTGAGAATCTTCCAGATATCAGGCATAGCATGAAACATGTCCAGATTTTACTCTTTGACGGGACAGGAGTTGATGAGATGCCAAACATATCGTGCTTCATTGGATCCGAAAGCCAAGTTTCCGTAGGCATGTCTTTACAACATTTTGGGTCATACTGCAGCCCTAGCGAGTGGCCACGCAATGTTAACAGAGTATCCTCAATGCGACGTCTATGTTTGAGTGGACATAACTTTGTCAGCCTGCATAATGACATCAGGCAACTTTACAACCTGACATGGCTCGACGTGAAGCAATGCAAGAAGCTTAGATCTATTCCGATGCTTCCACCAAGACTTCAGTATTTTGATGCTCATGGGTGTGATTCACTGGAAAGAGTTGCATATCCTCTTGCCGTTCAAACGCTGACAGAGCAGATCCATGCCACCTTCAATTTTTCCAACTGCAACAAACTGGATCAAGACGCAACGGATGCTATCATATCTTATACTCGGTGGAAAAGCCAGTTGATACTAGATGCACTAAGTCGATACAATGGGGTCAGTCCCTCTCTATCAAATTTCCATTGTTCTTGGCTGTATTCATGGTTTCTTTTATATTTTTTTTTTTGGTACTTTTTTTACAGGGTTTTACTATGGAAGCTTCAATTGGAACATGCTTTCCTGGATGGGACGTACCAGCATGGTTCAGTCACCGAAGCTCTGGATCATTGTTAGAACCAAAGCTGCCTCCACACTGGTGTGACAGCAGGTTTACTGGAATAGCTCTATGCGCTGTAATTTTATTTCCTTGCTACCAAAATCAACGGAACCGTCTTTATGTGAAATGTAATTGTGAGCTCAAGACTGACGATGGATCCCGTATCCGCTTTAGTTGCACTGTTGGAGGTTGGAGCGAACCAGGTAACACGATTGAGTCGTCTCATGTCTTTATTGGCTATGCCAGTAAATTGGATATCAGAAAAATTGGTGAAGACAATGAGGAGGGATGTATGCATACTGAGGCTTCGTTTAAATTTCAAGTGACAGATGGTACAAAAGAGCTAGAAGGTTGCGAGGTCATGAAATGTGGCTTTAGTTTGGTATATGCATCTGATAATTTGCAGGTTAATTCTCGTGAAGACGTTGTCACTGTTAAAGCAAATAAAGACATTACGTCTTCTAGTTGGGTTCAAGATTTCTTTGGTTACATCTTTCTGGCATTCTCCTGCGGGGTCGTCTTTGCAATATTGAGTTTCAGTGTGAGCGTCTTTGCTCCTAAGTACTACTTGAGCTTTTCAGGTTTCTGTTGGCCGTTAGTTGCTCGTATTCTTTTCTTTGTGGCCTTTGGATTGTTTCTCAAGCAGGCCACAAGAGAAAACCAGAGCCAGGGGCCAGGGCAGAAAAAGAAAGCCGATTATCGGCCACTTGATTTAAATCTTCGTCGTCTCATTGAGTCTGTTTTTTTTGTTATTTGGGGGAATTACGTTGTAAAGTACAAAATTAACGTCTAAATAATCGAATAATAGTCAGATGTTACCAAATACCATAGTTCATAGATTATTTGTATTATAATTTAGAGTGTGTTACATTTTATAGCAGAGATTATATTACAGGTTTTAGCACAATTTGAGACACTCTAGCTCTAGCCATTGACCATATTTTTGGGATGGAAAGACATAAATACCCTTCTGTTAGATTCCTTGACCAAACTAAACCGAAAATCACCTTCATTAAACCGAAAAACCCCTTCTCTCCTCTCCTTCCGCCAAAAAAAAAACCCAATCTCTCATCGTCTCCGTTGAACAACACTCCGGACGTCGGGCATAGATGATGGAAGCGAGCTCAGATTCTAGGTTAGTGAGTCGGGGAGATTTCCGTCTGGATAATTGACGGGGTTTCAGGATTGTGGACAGAGAAGCTCGAATTTAAGGAGAGGAGAGGCGGCGTAGGTGAGGCGTCTCCATCTGTGTTGTATCGATTTAGCGGCGGAGGTCAGGCGTCTTCATCGGCGTGGGATTCTGGGTCTATCTTAGATTATATTTCCACGATTTACTTATATTGTTGAGGCGTCTTCATCTGAGGTGGGGCGTCTTCATCTGGGTTGGATCGATTTTTCTGTTTGTGTCATCTTCTATGGCTTTCTACATAATTATTCACATATCCCTTATTTTCTACAAGGATTTTCAGTGTCTTACCATGTTCATGTGTTTTGGGTTATGTACAGTGATGCACTTGAGCGACTCAAAAGGCAAACAATCAATAGGTTTTTGTCCACATGGTCATTATGAAGTGCTGAGGTGAGACTTATCAGGTAAACTATTGTTATCCTTTCAATTTGATTCTTCATGAATTTCTTGTCCCAGTAGGATTTTAAATTGTGTAAGTGATAAGTGTTTATAAAGAAGAGTTTTGCTAATGCTTAATGTCACATTAGCTATTGTTCTTTGATAAATCATTCTTATGGTTAGACAGTATATGAAGATCTTGTATTTTGGATGTTTGGGAGTGCCGTGGCCTTAGAGAGAATTAGGAGATGACTAGAACAAATCTCGCGAATTTTGGTCATTGGTTCTTCTTTGAAAGCTACGAACAAATCATTTGTGGATTGTCCATCGAATCAAAATGCTTCCTTGCTTGATCAACAGTATTTGCAAGGGATGCAAAATCAACCAGGGTTGTTATATGAAAGCTTAGGTTATAACCAACTTAACACTTTAAGCTCAGGTGGTTCGTCTGTATTCAAGTTTCATCAAGATAACTGAAGCTTCTAGTTAGCTATGTTTCCTCAACATAGCCCTATGCAGTAGACTGGTTACGATGAGATGCAGTTGTTGCAGCAGGAGGTGATCAAGCAGCTCATGCTTTTCAAATGCAATATGAATTAGCCATATGGATACGTATGTGTTATTGTATGGTTAACAACGAGAATTAATACATGTGTACACGTAATGCTACTAATGCCGAATTTATATGGATCACGACTTTGTTGAATCTTTTTATTGCTTTGTATGAGTGTATGTTGCAATATTGTTGAACCACGTACATTTTGTTGAGTCTATATGGATCGGAAGACAAAGACACTGATTAAATATCTATTATGATTTCAATGGACATGTCCATATTTATAAGTTTTGGACCTGTTAATTGGCTAGAAATTGGCATGTATATTATTTTGGTTGAACCACGTACATGTTATTGGGCTACTAATGGACATGTCCACATTGAAAAATGAGATAAAGTGTGTAGATGTGGTCATGTCCCTGGGAAAAGAAACGTCCATTAAAGGAGATAAATACAACGAGTGTGTACACATGGTCGCGTCCATGGATTACACTGTGTGGATAAAAAAACTTAAAAACCCTTAAATCACACTTTCTCTCGTCCAAACCGGGTAGAATAAAACCAACGTGGTTAGTTTATGTGTAAAAACGTTGGAAAAACAAAAAATTCACCATTTTTGGTAAAAAACCACGTTGGTGAATTATTTTTGGAAAAACAATATCTTGTAAATTCAAAATTTGGTGGGCTTTTCGAATTACCAGCTAGCCGAGCGTCAATATCTTGTAAATTCATCCATGCTTTGTTGGCTAGACAACTCATTACGAAGCATAAGTATGAGTTGTGGACAGTTTTTGGTGGACAACCAATGAGATTTTCGCTTACTGAATTTGAAAGAATTACTGGGTTGAACTGCGGATTGTTCGAAGATGGTTATGAGCCCCCGACGTCAGAAATTGTACCAAAAGAACCTGATGAATATTGGAAGAGGTGGATAGGAGATGACATTAAAACCATATGTGCATATATTACAGGGATGCTTCGAAAGGAGAAGGACATGGATGGGAAAAGACGGATTCGACTAGCTTTGATACTAATAGTCGTCTGTGTCTTGATAGCTAACCATCAGACACACATTCCCACTGCTCGGTACGTAAAAATGGTCGACAATCTAGATGCGTTTCTCGATTTCCAATGGGGCAAGGAATCTTTCTTGAAGACAATTGTAACGATGCGGCCTTCTAGAGTCGCTCTAAACAAAAAAAAACGAAGATCCCTTTGCAACATTCTGCAAGCAGTTGCAGCAAAAATCTCTTAGGCTCGCTGGCTTCCCTCTCGTCCTACAATTGGTGGCTTTCAGGGCAATTCAAGGTCTTGTTGACCGGCTCCCCGATCCAGCTGAGATACCGCGCATATTAGACTTAACTACATAAGGATTCCCAAATAATGCTGCGGTTTCCTTAAACGATGTTCTTGATATCAAATTCGCTTGCAATGTAAGTAGATGCGTTAATAGTTTTTCCCATTGACGAAAGAAACCTATGAAAATTTGTTGACTAACGTCATTGTTATATATGCAGCTGGTCGTGAGTCCAATGTTTGAGACGGTGCTCAATAGAGAGGAATGCGCGGGGGAGTGGGATGATGAAGTCAGGGACCATAAGGTAGAGTATATGATAGATCTCCTCAAGGAAGATCATCAATTTTACAAGCATGAGTGGCTCGGTGGGGATGAATCTTGTGCTTTGATTGTGCGTGAACCCGTGCAAACCAAAGGCAGCCACCAAAAACACATTCTAAACCAAAGTAAAGGGAAAGGAAAGGTGAAAGGTGAAATAAAACGGTCAGTTGGAGCTGGAAAATCACGGAAGAATGGAAAGAGGACCACCTCCAGTTCTTTTGTAAAGGCATTCCTAGCTGACATGCCATAAGCCCCAGCAGAACAATGAAATTGGATGGCTGGGCAGCTGGCAAATCTGGCCGCAAAGTTGGATAGTTTAAGTGCAGAGAATGTGGAAGAGGCTGGAATTGTGTCAACCAACAGCAAGCGCCAGCGGACTGAGAAGAAGAGTCATGGTAAAAGAACAAGATTTTCGAAGAGACGGCGTTTAGCTACACCAATAGCTGAAAAGTTGACAGAATCAGCCAAGGAAGAAGAAAATATCAGTTTGGGGGGCCCTGAGGCTGTGTTGGGCAAAGGAGGAGCGAGACGAAGGCGAAGGAGGAGACGAAGACGAAGGAGGAGACGAAGACGAAGAACAAATGGAAGTGGGTGGCAAATCACCTTTGCAGCAGATAGTGTAGCCTTGATGAATGTTTTTTTTATTTGCAAACATTCCATCAAACAAGCGTAGCTTCAGTTGATGTTTGGGCATAAACAATTATGCCTACTAATGTGGATTATGCAATATATGCAGCAGCAGGTGGGGGAAGACGAAGGCTTTGACCTGCCGGACTACAACTCAGTATATTAAACCATTATTTTATGTTCTATATACGTAAAGCATTGTTCAAATTATTGGTTGGTACTGACGTATTCCTTTCCCCACAGACATTGCCTTTGAACCAGGATGGGGTAGCGGTAAGCCATGAATTGAAAAATAATTAGGAGCTAACTTTAAAAATGCCCTGTAATGGTATAACACTAAGATTCAACGATTTTTTGGCTGGAACATCACATGACTCCCTGAACAAAGAAAACAAAACTTATGTGACTGAGGAGCTATCTCTGGACGTGGGCCAAATAGTAGATAAGGTAATAACAGAATTGCAATCAACGGGCGACGGGAATGATGGGGGGTCAAAACAGAACGATATTTATCCTCCAAAAGTGCAGGAGGTAGTAAAACATCTATGGTATGTGAATTATATTCAAGTTTCCCATGGATGGTTCCTTAAAATCCCAGTCTTTTATAAAAAAAAAAATCAGATATCAGCATTGCTTGGGGGGAGAAAGCAACAAGGGCCCAGGCAGCAAACCCACACCGCCTGAGGTGGGTAATCAAAAGCACGGAAATCAATTATTGAATTTCGTATAAACAGCTCTTTTTCAGTTATTGTTTTATAATGACTGGGTGCTGTTACAAACTAATATCAGGTAACACTATTTCTTGGGGTTGAAGACAGCAGGGTGGAAGAACAGGCGAAAGACACATCACCGGGTCATGGGGATCATGTATTCAGGAATGACACATTTAACTCCATGTTCCCTGAGTCCGAGACTGATATTTATTAACAAACACATGGACCACGCTTGGGAGCCATTGAAGAGCATACATTCAAGCTTGCGTGGAAACCACCTCCAGAACAAACCGAAATGGCAAAGTTCTTTTTAAAAAATGTTGTAAATTAGTTTTGTTGTGTACTAACGTGGTTCTGATGGGATTTCGTTGACTACTCGCGTGTTCTTGATGGAAAATGTTTGTAGGGTAACATCAACAATGAGACAGGCCTCATTCAATCCCCTGACCTCGTTTCTTCGAAATTACCGGTAAACATTAACTGATACTAATTTTAAAATCAATCATGTACAAATGATATAAATATTTATATCATTTGTTGTAAATGACACAATTGCTAGCATCAATTATTGACAAATGATATATACATTTGACATCAGTTATAATAATTGTAACAAATATTAGCATCAATTATATTAATTGATGTAAATTTTAACATCATTTTTTGCGACTGATACATATTAACATCGATTCTTAGAATTGATGTAAGAATTGCTATAACCGACGCAAATTATTTGCATCACCACTTTCAGAATCGCTTATTTAAGTAATGCAAAATTCTTTTACGTCATTTATAACTAATGCAAATATAAAAAATAAGTGATGTTAAACCCACTTTTTTGTAGTGGGCGGCCAGTAGGAAAAAGGAATCGGCATATCTTCAGTATCTGGTCCCACGAACTCCGTTTGTACATACCTTCTTAGTTCATCAATGGTCATCCCCTCGTGGAGGGACACGACACAGGGAATTAGGTTGTTGTCTGGAAGGAATTTCCATCTCCCCTCTGTTGAGCAACGCCAGGCTCCGGCAACACATTCACAATGTTGGTGTATTGCAATCTATGAAAACGACGGAGAAGCTGCCGGTGGATCCAAAGTTCAAAACCAAAAGCTGGGATCGTATATATTAACCATGATAGAGGGGTACATTTACTGGTCCCACAAATTATTGTTACAATATGCTTCCTTGATGCAGGAGATGGTTTAAAAAATAGGCGGGATGACTTTTGGCGGAAAAATTTAAAACCCATGAATGAAAACCGAAAATAGAGGCGGTGGTACACAATTGACTGTCCAATCTGAGAGTCCCGCATCATAGATGAGCTAAGATGTATATGAATTATTGTATTAATGTGCGTGTGTTAATATGGTAAGCCCAATCTGGTGTGGTGGAATGTATGCAGATATAATTTGCCGAGTTATAACTCCTACTTGGCTGTCCAATCTATATTTTCCAAAAAGGATAATAATTATTGAGTGTAACCTGCACTTAGTAGCTATTCTATTATACCCGTGAAATGGACATGTCCAATTGGATATTTGGGAACCTACCTATCTGTCATATTCATTGCGAACACACTCCAAAATTGCGAATGGAGGATGTATGCAACCGGGTGTAATGTATATAACGAGCGTAAATTTATGCATGAAGCCAATTAGAATTTGGGACTAACTATCAATATTCACCCCACCTATCTAGCATCTCGTAACCCCACCCCTTCCATTAGCTTACAACTAATTTCCATGTAGGAGACAAATATAGTTATGAATGGAACAACTTAGACATAGCAGTCAAAATACGGCAAGTCTAATTTTTTATTACAGAAAGCAAAACATAAGTACGAACACCTACATCCTTGATAAACGGACAAACTGGCGCCAAATTTGATATAGCTCAAATTAATATCCTAAAAGTACTAAAAGCTTTGTCGATTGTAATACTTAGGGATCGAATCCACAGAGACTCAGGGAAACACACAATATATTATTTAGATCATAATTAAGCTAAACCAACAATGTAATTAAAAGCAGATGCGTAAATTAAACGAGTTGTAAAACGATTGGAAAGAAGCTAGGCTCATGGTATTTCTCAGGAATTCAATGAATGTAGATAACTAACTAACAAGATTCAGATTTAGCGCGGTTCTTGAACTCAAATCACTAAAGTATAGCTAACCAACTCTCGTTGCGAAAACTATCTAAGTCTAAATCCTAGAATCCCAAATCTCTTTGCGAATCCTAAAGTCTAAACCAGCTTTTAGTTCAGGTTTGATTTGTTCACAAAACAACTAAACCAAATCTCTTTGCGAATAGTTATTTTGCTCACCTATGTTCTGTCAGGTAATTAATCGCACTCTCGTGCCTAACCAATTATCCTAAGATCTAAGTTCCAGATTCGTCAACCTAGACTTAACTATGGGAACAATCTAAGGCGAAGAACTATATTCAGATGGTGAATCCTAATCAATCAACTAACCTAACATTCAGAGAAAACCCTCATGAGAACCCTGAACCTAACAAAGGATCTACTCAGACATGGAGAATGAAACAAGCAACATGATTGACTAGATCATCAAATAAAATAAGACAGAAGAGTAAAACAAGAGGTTCAAAATTGTCTCTCTCAGAAATCTCTCCAAAACCAAAGTAAAATCAAGCTTAGCCAACAAAGGTGGCTGAAAAACTTAATTATAATGCTAAAACACGTTTTGGGGCTTCTTGTAATTATTAAAGACTTTTGGACCAATGTGCAAACTCTCCAGACTTGTAAAAAGTCGAGTTTCCTGTTTTCATGTAGTTAGTATCGACCGACACTAAGGTAGTATCGACCGACACTAGTCACTGCTCGCCAGACTTGATTGTCTTCACGAAAACTGGCATAACTTTTGATCGCACCGTTGGAATGACCTCAAACCACTTCCAAATGAAAGCTAATCCAAAGATCTGTCTTGTGCCCAAATTTGAGCTCAATCCATCAGTGGGAAGTTCTTCAAATCTTCATTTAAAGTCGCGACTCGTGCTTCAGTGAGTATCGACCGATACTAGTTAGTATCGATCGATACTGAGGCCTCAAATCGGGTACTCAGCTACACGAACTTCTGTTTTGCTCCAAAATGCTCCAGAAAGCTCCAATATCTCCAATTATGCTCCAAACGTGCTAAAACCTGGGTTCCTTTGTCAGATATGAATGAGGAATCAACCTCTATGAATACTAACCACATCGATGAAGTGCAAAAATTTGGCTCAGGCTTTAAGAGAACTCTGCTAGAAACATGTGTGTCTTCTAGTTAACTGATCAGCTTTTGGATTTTTCATTAGTCGATCTGTAACTGATTCTGTAAAAGTGGACACTCAGAAGCAAAGTCAGAACAATAGATTCAAGAACAAGATCATAATCTCCAACAGGTTTTGACTCAATAAAACAAATTTGACACAAAACGACTGACTCTAAGAAAAACAAACACGATGTCAGCGACTACCTCCCCCAGACTTAAACAACATTGTCCCCAGTGTTATCTAGCCTAAGTTTGGTAAAAAAAAACAGAAGAGTTGAGTGGATTGGTGAAAATCGAAGGAGTTACCCGAGATGGAAATGAGTGTCGACCGATACAGCACTGGTATCGATCGATACTCATAGCAAGTTTCTGCTCCTTTGTCGCGTGGATGGTGTCGATCGATACCGGGTTGTATCGATCGATGCTTCTCTTCTGAATCTGCTTCTGCACGTGAAACACAAAACCAAAAACCAAAAATCAAAAACAAAAATAATAGAAAAACGTATGTATAACTTACCAGTGGGGTGCCTCCCACCAAGCCCTTGTTTTTAGTCATTAGCTTGACATTGGCTCAGGTGATCAGTCAGGGCGAGGTTGAGAGCTTACTCCCATGCAAGTTCCACAACTAGATACTTGCAGACTCAAAGTTCTACTCAACATGCTCTTTATAACCTCCTTTCCTTTCTCTTTCAGCTCCGGAGTAAGAATGACTCTAGCCTTGGAGAATGGTTTTAAGGTTCCTTTGCACTTCACCTTGTACTCAACCGAGTCCCAATCCCACTTCTGAGGGATTAAGGTCATAGAAGGAGCACCGTTCACTCCATTGCTCTTCACCTTCTTTTTTGCCTTAGCTGTTTTGACGTTTTTCGTTGTGATGACAGAAGGACTATCTAGAAGGTCTATGACAGTGGGCTCGTCCGGAAGCTCTTCCAAAAGATCAGCTACCAACGTCTCTCCTGTGGCAACATCGAGGCAAGAGACACGTGTTGGAATTCCTCTAGTAGGAATGGCTTCGTAGTACACCTCTTTGTCAATGTATGAGAATGAGACTCTCTTGCTGGGTGTGTCCAGAATGGCACCAACCGTAGCCATAAACGGTCGTCCAAGAATCAGCTGCGTACTAGATGTTGCACTCATCTCCACAACCTGAAAATCAGTAGGAACCAGACAATCTCCCACTCTGAGCATCAAATCATGGATTGTACCGTGCGGAAGTGAGGTGATACAGTTCGCGTATGTGATGGATGTCTTGGGCGGACGAATATCAGCTCCCACTCTCTCTGCAATTGCCTTTGAGATGACATTGACGCAAGCCCCCGAGTCAACGAAAGACTCTGTGAATTTAACTCCAGAGATAGAGCATGGAACTGAAAATTTTCCTGGGTCTTCTCTCTTAGTCAACTGCTTCAGTGGAGGTGGTGTACTTCTGGCCTTGATGAAGAGTGCCTTGATCTCTTCCTCAGTTTCTCTGTAATTTTCGAAGTAACACGCTATAGGACGGTTCTCAAAAGCTTCCTCAAAAGATATAGTGTGGGGGATCCTCCTGACCATCTTCTCAAAAGCTAGCAACTTCTCTGCAGTTATGGGTTTCATGAGATGTCTAGGTGGTATAGGATATGGCACCCTAGGCTTGTAAACCCTTTCCTTGACAATCTTGGGTGTTTTCACAGTTTTCGGCTCAGTCGGCGAGGGGTGTCGACCGACACTAGGTTGGTGTCGATCGATACAAGGCTTCTCTATCGTCTCTTCAAATTTGGTGTCGATCGATACAGATGTGGTGTCGATCGACACTGGAGGTTCTGAGATGTCCCGTGAGAGTATCTGCACTGGTGTCGATCGATTCTTGTTGTTTGGAAACGTCTTTGGCAGATCCTTGGACGAGTATCGACCGATTCGGAGTGGTATCGATCGATACTGGGGCGATTGCAAGAGCCTCATCGTCGTCATCGACGAGATTCTTTGCAGTTAGGCCAGTTTTCACTCCTGGATCGACCTCTTCATCACTGTTTAAGGTTATCGCATTGACTTGTTCATTATGTGCATGGACCATCTTTCCCTTGACAGCTGCTGCAGTCCGAGCGACCTGAGTTTCCAGCATCCTGTGGCTAGTACTGAGAGCCTCGATTTTCCCATTTAGATCTGTGTACATAGCATCCAACTTCCCATTAAAGCTCACT